>VZTB01008342.1:165775-213068 GCA_013397245.1 Thryothorus ludovicianus | reverse complement strand
CAGTATTTCTGAAATTAGAGCAGTCCAGCTCCTCTCAGCTGGAATGAAGGAGGAATGAACAAGCATAGGCAGATGTGACTTCATAGCCAGCTTCTCTTCTGGACATTTGGCCAGTTGCTTCATTAAGGGAAGCAACTCCAGTATTTGTCTCTCTGTAGAACAACAATAGGGTTTTTTTATTTTGTTTTTAAACAAAATAAAAACTTTTAAACTACAGATGCTGAGACTTCACTAGAAGTCTCCTTTGGTAAACCTAATACCAAAAAATATCTGCAGAAGAGAACAGCGTTACATGTAAATGTAGGCAGAAAAAGCATGATTTAGACAATTTTTTTGCAATACCAGCTTCTCCAACAGGAAATATCTCCTTTTTTATATTGAAGCTAAGAAGAGACATACGCAATTTTGAGGAGAAAACCCCTGTTTTTTATGCAAAAATATTGCAATGCAGTAACCATAGGGAAACACATGAATATACTTAGTGAACTCTTCAAAGTGATCTTAAGGGGTGAAAAAAGTAGTGCTCAATTATCTTGATATGGATTTTCACAGGCAGTATGAAAGTGCATTCTTTTCTTGATTTAAATGCAAAGAAATTATATGCAAAATCAACAGGACTCAAGAATACCAACACAATCTTTACTAGGTACACCACTGACACTGTAAAATTATTTTGGGAAATAACAAGATATCCTGTGTCATAATAAAGGCATTTTCATTAGAAATAAAATTAAAATCATCTGAAGAGGAGGAATTAGAGAAGAGAAACAATCTTCCTTATTTGCTTGCTTTTTAAATAGGACTTAGTGAATCAGCTCCTTGGATTTCAGAAATAGAGGACTACATGACTGTAAAATATTTTGCAGGACACTAAGCCCAGTCTCCAGGTTTTGAAGGAATTATTATAGAGTGTTCTTCAGAAATTTACTGCTCTCCATCTTAATTAGGATTTTTGTCCTACTGCTTCCATCCTCTACATCATTTTCTATATAACAATGGGCAAGTTTAGGTAAAGCTTTGTTGCCTATACCTTTATGTCAACAGCAAGTTTCTGAACTGCAGCTTGGCATGGTTGATATAACCCTGCAAAAATCTCTGTGGTACTAGGAAAGAGTTTAATGAGCTACAACTTTTGTGTGGGACGTATTGTTGAGAGCTATCATGTAACATGATAAGCTATCCTGGAGCAATCACCATTAACATCTCCCAGAGGAGAAATAATTGCTGAGTGTTTCACTCAGAGAAATGAGAGGCAGCCAGGAAAAGTGAATTGACTTCAGAACAAAACAGAACCATCCAAAACACTATCTGCTTCCTATAATAGCTTTTCAGAATTCAAATAGTAATGTTACTTTTGTAGTTTTCTTTCCACTTTACTTCACAGTGCTGAAGAAACAGAATCACAGAAAACAATCACAATTAAACACCACATACATATGTACATGTGTATTTACAAAAATGTATGTATTTATTTATCTATTCTTATCAAACTAGGAAATTTCATTCCTCTTGTCCCTCTCACTCTCCCTGTCCTCCTGAGCTGGTAGACTGACATCTTTTCATTCATCTTTTACTAGCTTGTTCTCATGGTTGCTGCCTCTGGTTACTGTGACTTATGATACTACAGACAGCTAAGGGCAGAGAAGGTCTGAGAGAATTCCTATGCCATTGATGAGAAGTGATTGTAGGCCTGACAATATGACCAGATTCTTCAATCCTCTGTGCTATAATGTCCTCTGAACTTCAGTTCAAGGTGGCTCCAGTTGTTAACTTTAACAGTAGCACTCACTTGGAAATTCACTGCAGAAAATGCACACTGATTGTCTTGGAATTGATTATCCTACTGTTTTTTAATGAGATACAGAAAGGGAATTTAACTAAGGTGGGGCAAGGAGGAATGTCCTGGGAGAGGAAAAATATTCCATGGAAGATTATGAAAAAAAACTAAAAATCAAAGGACCCGTAACTGAAGAGCAGCTGAAATTCAGGAAAGGATAAGGAGGGAACAAGGGATGGAGAAAAACATTTAATGGTAAAAGTTAAACATGCACACAAAACCATGAAAGAGATTTGGATAGCTTTAATCCTGTGCTTTTAGCGTGAACCAAAAGTAAGTTCAGCAAAGCCCTAATCAACTTAGTTGACTTGTCTGTTAGAGGCCACACACAAATCCTTCCACCAATCTGCTCTACAGGCAGCAAAGTCATCTCAGTATCCCAGGATATTTAATAAAACATGTCTGAAGCCAGAAACATAATCCACCCTGCAAAAAAATGTATAAACACTGATGATTGTTGAACTAAGTATAGGTATCAAAATTATCCAACATCAACTCCAGAAATTACTTGCAACACATTGTAACTAATAGGGAAAGCTCATTTTTGTATTGCATCTGAACAGAGAACCCACAGGTATAGCAAAGCAAATATGAAAGAAACTGAAAAGCCAATTCCGTTAAAGTTGTGCTTCATTAAGGTTAAAAGAAATAGTTATCTTTCCCAGTTCAAGGCATATTTAACATAAAAATAAATAATAAGCATTGACTGGCTGCAGGAAAAACAGCATTTCAGATTCAAAATTGATAGGTGAATGTGCCACTTAGATCTATATTTATGCCAAGGTCGTAAATGAATGGTCTACAAAATGCCATTCTACAACTCAAATTCTAAATTGAACCATCACTGTAACAGAATGCCTCTGAAATTCTTACTGTGCTCTTCTTAAAGATTGACACTGATCAATGAAATTAAACTGAGAAAATGCACTATTCTAAACTAGAAAGCACTACCCTTTCTTGAGACCTCTTTCCCGACACATTTTTCCAGGGGAATACTGTAAAAAAGTTATAAGAATTGGTGACTAATATTTAGTAGGATTCCAAGTCAGACATAAGGGTAATACAAGATTATTTTCTCTTTTCTTCCCCTTTAAAAAGACATAGGAGAAAAAACAGCACCCACTGCCAAGTGTAAGACCAAGGAATTCATTTTGTACTCCTTTATATGGAATACAAAATTTATGTATATGAGTACAAAAAGAAATATAAAAAAATAATAAACTATTATTATCACACTTATTTCCAGATTTTTAGGATTGCACATTTTGATGTCATGCTTTTTAGATTGCTCATTTTTAGGAAATAGAGAGAAATGGTTGTTTGACTTGTTTCATTTTTTCATGCAAAATCCATGAACTTTCATTTGACCGTGTGCTTCAACACTTATTGAAAAGAAAATGAAGGTTTTATTATGCTCAAAACAGACAAGCACATAGAACTTACCAGTGTAAATTAACACTGTAGATCCCAAGTCAATAACTTTTAAAGTCTAGCCTTCAACATTCCATATGCAAACTTAACTCTTATCTTCTACAAGATTTTTTGGTGCATGATGACATTTAAATCAACTTTTTCCATTGCATTTTTCAGAATTAATTGCTTTTAAGCATCCTCACGTCAGCTTGTTAGAGATAGCAGGTGACTGAGACTAAGGAACTTTGATTTCAAGTTCAACATTCTGCCCATGGCAGGGGGAGTTCGGCACCTTAGGACCTGACAACTATGTCACCTTCACCCTGCTTCTGCCTGCCTCCTTCTTCTGCTCCTGTCTGTTCCCCATTACTGATCTTTCCAAACTCCTTGCCCATCTGTGAATAAGAGAGCGAGGTTTCTTCCCTCTTTTTTCGGGGATGGAAGGCAGGGGTTGCACACAGCTTAAGAGCCTTTAAAAAAATTCACTGACAGCTGGAAGAAACAGCCAGAAGGAACACTTGTAAAGGGCATTCTGCTCCAGTCCTATATCTCAGGAATGATGGGTGATGTCTCTCTGAGGGGAAGGCATATTTCTGCGCCAGTGAAATCTTTGGATAATTTTGCTGCCCACATCTAACAAGCATTTGTGAAATATACTGGAAATACATACAATATTTGATGCCTGGTAATTGGCTAACTTTGGGTGCATATCACTGGAAGGATCAAAAGCAAAGCAACTGTTGCGATAAACTTAAAATTCACATTTCCAATGATAGAGTCATAAAGTATTGTTTAGCCTGAAAAGCAACATACTTATTCTCTAACACTGCCTCCCAAAATGAGGGATTTTTCATGAAACCTCACACATTATTTCAGTCTGGGGCATGCATTCACCTTAAAGACATTTGATCTGAAAAACCAAATTTCAGAAAGGTAATAAGCAATAAATAACAGGATTTTACTGACTTCTTAAAAATCTTTTCACATATCCATATCATGTCTCTCTATATATATATATTGAAATATATATGCAAATATAAAAAAGTGTTGCTATTAAAATGCATTCAGGATTAAAAGATATACTATTTTGAATAGTTGTATGAAAAATGTGATGTAAACATAATACTTTTAAGTGAACTAAGGTTTTAATGTTCTAGTGAACACTCAATTGGCTTTCGTGATTCAATGGTCACATTCAAACAGATTCAAAACATTAACCTAAAATACTGTAGAACATATAAAGCTGTTGAATGTTAATTTCCATGAGAAAAAGAAAAAGCTATGGATAAAATAATTGAAACCAAAATGTCAGGGAACCAAGTCCACAGAAGATAAAGACATTAGCTTGAAGGAGAAAGATGTTCAAAAAAATGTTACTTAATAAAAATGTTACATTCTCAAAATAATTTTCTTGCAGAAAAGAATGCCAAATGTGTCCTTTCCCTCCAATTGTTGGATTTATTTTTTTTATTTCATTCCTTTATAATAGTTTTAAAGCTACCTGTCTCACAAGCCTTAGCAAACATTTCTTACCTGTGTCCCAACAGTCTCCTGAAAGCAGCGCCCAAGCTGAGTTTTAACTGAAACAGGAAACATATGAGGAATGGGTTGTTGATTTGTGTAAGTTGTATGTCCTTTCTGGGTCTTCTGATACGGAAGACCTTGGTAAGAGACCTGTGGATGTACTGGCTGAGGTACTTTCGCTTTTTGTCCTGTTGATGTGCTCTCAATCCTTGACACTTGATGGATCTGAACTGAGGCTTCGGGGGGATGTTTCACATGGATATTCACTATGTTAGGAGGGAACTTCACTAAAATAATTGAAGGAAAAACACATAAGAGAAATTGGTAATAAAATATATGAGAAAGGTATCTTAGGCACCTCTAAGACATTTCTTTTTTGTACATCAGAATTTTTACAGAGTGCCTTGAAGTGACTGAAATATAAATGAAGCCCAAATTTGAAGGTTAGAGGGAAGGCTTAAAGAACACATAAAGTCTCATTAACAAAGCAAGAAAATGAAAAATCTTCATAAGGGAAAGAACAACATTATAGGATTGTAAAGACTGCTAGATAAACATGGATGTCCAAACTGGCTGGTAGGACATTAATATTTGTGGTTGTACTGTGTAATAAGAATCCCATTCAAAGTTCCAGAATTCAGACTCTACTGGGTTATTTTTGGATATATAGTAAGCTTTATTTTCTTTTTCAGATCCATCATCTTTCTCTGGAACACAGAAAAAGCTTCAGATTTCATCCCTTCACCTTTATATACCTGCCAAGTCCCAAGCTCGCCCCTGCAAGAGTTGCCAGCATCTCAACCATCTAATATCACCACTCCCTCTGTTGAACTTTGAATTCAGGGTTTGGCAGATAAAGCGGGAGGAAATTATTTTCAGACACTTCCGTTTTTCAATATGGTTGTAGTTTTAAGTCTGGGTATGTAGACTGAGACCCTTCAGTCAATGCAATCTGCACAGAACTTCTTGTGACCCTTAAGTCTCTTTCCACTGGAACACAAAATTCCCTTTAAAGTAAATCAAATTGTTATTGGGGTGGGCAGGGAGGAGAGGTGTGTAATAAGCTGTGTAGTTTGTAAGCTGCATAACTAAGTTAGCATTTCCTGTGTCTGGCTGGGCCTCCCTCATCAGCGAGTACTGCACAGGCTGCTTGAGGCCATCAGAGGTAGCACCCCTTCCAAACATCAAGAACCAAAAAATATCATTTGACACAGCTTTCTCTATAATGCTCACTGGATTGTTGAGTTTTCTGGATTATCTCCTTGTCTCCTGAAGTTTGAACTGTTCTTTGGAACTTGATTAGGTACTTGATTAGGTATTTTCAGCTCCACTCTTCAGGAGGCATATTTCATTTATTGGAGCTACTTTAAACTTATAATATTTTGGAGAAAGTGCTTTTGGGTTTTCACTTCATTTTCTTTTCTCTAGGTACATTATCAGCATTAATTGGTCTCACATAGGAATTTCTTAAAAGAAACAGACTTATTTTTACACTGACTGCATTGTTTCATTTATGAAAATTGTCAACATACTCAGAGAGAAACATCAGGAATAAGATGGTAGGAAGTCAGCAAAATATGGCTGCAGGGTAAAGATCTTGCCTGTAGCTGAAAATAACCCACAAACAACACGTATGCTGCATGAGGTCTGCTAGAGACAAATCCACAGGGGAAAGCTTCAAAGTTACAAGCAGAAGCAGTGAGGTCCTTTTCAGGCTGTTAGACTGGCTTTGGAGGGCAAGGCAAGACAGCCTAGGCTGTCTGTAAAAAGAAAACACTTCACCCCAACATTTTTATGTATGAAGTGGGATGCTTCCAACTATTTTCTCTAGCTGCTAAGTCTAAAAAATTTATTAGTCCTCAAAAGAAATCACTGAGTTTCTCTGTTTTAGTATCTCAATCCATCCAGAGATGCTCAGATGGCGAAAACATCAAATTTAGGCTGGGTTCTCCCATGCAATATTATCATCACAAACCTCTCCAGGTCTTGGATCACTGCCTAGATGCGCTCATTTTTATTTCTGCCAGCCATTTCAGGATGAATTGTTTTATTCTTTCCTTTAAAGAAATAAAATATTCGTCTCTCAACAATCCAACATCCTCATTTGGACATGTAAAGAGAAGAAAAGGCATTGTGACTGCTAATGATTCCAATGAGGATTTGAAGGTCAGGAAAAAAATATTCCAGAGGTCAGACTCTTAAGCAATGAGAAATCTATTGTGCATTTTAGGAGAGAATCTCAAGAATAACTATACCTTAAAAATTTGGGGGTTGTGGCCCACTGGATTGTCTAAAATTATTTCATCTGGAATCACATAGGCAGAGAAACAAGTTGATGCTCTGCTAAATGTTTAGGTAATTATATTCTCTTCAGATGGAGGAGATACCCAAAGTACTTATAAAACATTGCATTTCAGGACACTGTCAACAGTTCCTTCACAAATATCTCCCTTTCTGAATACAGAATTACTACCTTAGATTATATTTATTACAACTATTTGCCAGTAACAGAGCCTCCTCATATCTTTCCCTATTTTCTTTTTATTTAGAGATACCAACCTTGGAGAGGTAATTTTAAAATAACCTTGACCAAAAATCAATCTGGCAATTCAAACAAGCAAACAGAATTCACATTAGGACATATGCTGAGAATCTGAGTTGCAGGGGTCACTTTATGTGGACAAGATCTTACTGATATAAAATCTTACCCAGACCCATAGGACATGTAAGAAATAAATTAAACACTTGTCTTCAAAGTCATCAGAAGTTTTCACCTCACAACAAAAGTATTAGAGCAAACAGTAATCTGAAGCTGACTGAACTTTCTTTGACTAGGAAAATGTAATTAACCTCACAGGCTTTCTTTTTTCTTATCCTTTGTCTCCTTCACAGCATTAGCAGTAGGAAAACCCAATTTTAAATTTTTTTCTTTTTTAATGATATTGTTATTTGACCTAGAAGGAACGTTCTATTTGAGTGAATCATATCATGGCCTATCTACACTAAAAAACTCACCAAAAAATTAACTCAAAAGACTCTACCAAATCATGTAAGATAAACATGGTTTGTATTTTTACTTTTACATTAGATTTAAAATTTTATGTTGAAAAGCATGGTCTCTTCCCTCCACTAGAAACCATGGAATCAATTGCAACTCTCTATTTAGGTATACTGCAATTTATGGATTCTGTTCCACCACAATCATTGTCTTTTTGAACAGGTCTACACTTCTGAAAGAAATGCCTTGAATTATCCCTTGACTCTGCAATTTCCATAAAATTCTACCAGAGAAAATAAATTTATCTACAAACTCTTTTCAATAACACTGTTATTTCTTATTATTTCAGTCATTGTGCAAAATATGTTCCAGAAAATCTGGTGAGCTCACGATTCAAGTTGCAGTGTCAATATCTGATATATGTAGATGCAGCACTATAGTTACTCATTGAATACCCAAAACAATTTGTTAAAACCAACAAGTTAAAAATATCTATCAAGAAAGAATTTACCTTTTACGCCTTGCTGTCCAGACATTGTCAGTGGTAAAGTGTGAGTAGAGTGGATAACTTGTGTTCCTACAGCCTTGTTCACCTGCTGCGGGTGGTGGTAGAGCTTTTGAGAACTGGCAGTCTGCACGGGAATCTGACAAAGTTTACCAGTGTAATTAGGAGGGCACTGGCATTTATCTCTAGAACTGCACTGGCCTCCATTCATGCATGGAAGGTGGCAAATAACTGAAATGAAAACAGAAATAAAAATTTTGTTAATGACTTTAGCTTCAGTATTATCTGGCCACATATCACACCAAGTGGAAGAGGAAAGGAATAGGGCTGGAGAGCTTTGTTCTTCATTCAGCATCTGAGGAATGACTATCCATCTCACAAACACTTTTTACTGCCTTGTGGTAGAACCACTTCCCTTCTCCTCCTTGTGATCTCTGACCTCTGCCTTATTTCATCTTCTCTCCATGACAAACACAGAGAGCAATTCTTCCCTTGGATATCCCAGGTATTTTATTTCATGATGACATTAAGCAAGACACAAAACTAATATGGTGTCTGGCTAGATCTCTTATTCACACTTTGGTACAGATACTCTTATTTTTCAGCCTCTTGTTTCCAAAAAGCCTGTACTACTTACCCTTCCCTGGAAGTCTGTGAAAAAACTCACCTGAGAACAGAAAGTACTGGGGACACATTTTCCATTTTGACTTTAAGCCTTGGTTGTTCTCTAGAAAACTATTTCTTGCAGAGTATCTAGATTTTTCTTAACACTTATTTCTCAGAGAAAATAAGCAAATTTGTATCCATCATGAAAAACAGAAAAATACCAAGGGTTCCTACTGAAATGATTTCATAGACAAATTCCAAAGCATTAAAACCTTGTAATTCCAATGTAAAGACAAGACATAACTATTTCTGTGCCAGCTAGCACTTGCATGTTTACAGCAATAGAAATTATCAGATGAAACATGAAAACTGTCCACCTCAAATGAAAATTATTTTTCAACTCAGAGATACATGCAGTAATAGCATTTTAAGTTCAGCACTTTCTGAAAATATAATGTGGGACTCTATGATCAATCACAATGTAAATGAGCTGTCAAAATTTTCAAGAATCAAATTATGTGAAAACAACAGGAAAAATACTGTAAATTTTGTTCAAGACAAAGGTCATTTTTGTCAGGAATTAAACAGTATTTGAGAAATAGAGTTCAGTATCCATTTGTCAGATTTAAGATAAGATTCTGACTTAAAAATAAGAACTGTTACAGCAATCATGGCATTCTGCTGGATTGGTATTGCTTGGTCTGTAATGAATTATAATAAAAATGACAAACTGTAATCCAAGGTAATTAGGAATGTAGTGCTCATTATTCCAATTGCTGCGCCCTCTGGACAACCACAGGCTATTACTATTATGAATACTATAGAAGACCAGTGTTGGAAAAGGAACCTGTGCGTTGTTTGCTGCGAGAAGACAAGGTAAAAGACTCAGCATCCCAAGGAATTCTAATCCAGCTGTGTAACTCCCTTGGCCCAGGAAACAGGCTCAGGAAAGAGTGTGCTCAGCCCAGCTCATCACAGAGCACCCTCACACTGCCTGGACAGGCTCTGGAATGCCAATGCCTGATTGCCAGATAGGTCCACACACCATGCAAACTGTGGAATTGTTTTTCCCCTGTGCCCTGCTAAAATATATTTAATATTTTTCTTGTCTTATCTCATATTTACATTTAATATAAACTGACTGAAAGTACTTCAAGCTGTAGCATTGTGCTAATGGTCCTAGTCAACCTTGGAAGGCTACCCACGACAGCACAAACCTTACTTTTTTGGGTCCCAGCCCTTGTTGGGACTTCATTTGAGTGTATAAAAGACACCCTTACAGAACTGCTGTTACTTCAGGGCAAAATGAAGAGAGGTTGACTTACAGCAGTAACTAAAGCATGACAGACACCTCTCTCTCTGGTACCATTTCTTCCTGAGCAGCCACAAACAAGTGGCTGCACTATAATAGAGACAACACACAAAGAATTTTAGTGCTTTTAAAGATGCATCTGAACAAGGTTAAACACCAAGCAGGTTTTCTTGCAAAGGAAAATCACACAATGAAACAGTGTAAAATAGCATTAGGGGGGAGCAATTTGGTGTTAGAAGGAAGTACAGGTCGACAAAGACAAACAAAAATAGTTTCACTGTGGAATTCCTTGAGTGCAAGAGATCTATCCTATAGATTTTGTTCCCACTCTCTCCAGGGCTGAGGCAACAAGGTAATGTGCAAAATCCACCTTTTAAACAACATAAATATATCCAGAATTTCCACCCAAATAAATTAATTTCTTTTGTGCTACTGTTCCTATAATTGACATCTAGAAGGTCAAGCTGCATGGGTATCTCTGCATATCCAGGCACTCTTCATATGTTCCTCTCCTGCAGGAATCTGGTGGGTAACGAATCATTAGGCACATGAAGTGCTTCAGTTTTGAGCAAGAAGTTTGTGCTAAAAACACTGGGAAGGAAGACACCAACAGAAAAGAGTTGGTTCATGTTCGTTCTTATAACTGTTTGCTTTGGATATCTACCCAAATAATTTGTGCAAATAAGTGTAAACAAATGACACTAAAAGGTCTAGTATGAGGTAAATAATTAAAAATATTTATTGTCTCAGCATTTAAACATAATAGGAAATAAAAATTTCAAGCTTCCCACATTATCATTGGTGCAAATCAATCAAATAACTGATACTGGCCTAATATATGAGGAAAGAAGTTTAAGTGAGAATACATAAAATCTATACTGAGAATATAAAGTTCTGTAATAAAAATTTTAAATTCTGATATATACAATTGTAAGTTTAAATCAGCCATGCAAAAACAAATAGGATGCAATCTCCTGGCTAAACTGAAAACTTTACAATCTCAAATGGCAAATATTACGAGAACTTAAAAGAAAACAAACCTCAAAACAAAAGACCAAATAACAGACAAAGAAAAAAACCCACACCACATTGAAATAAAATTTCTGATTATTTTAAATAGGTGTAAGCAGACCACACTCTTGTTGCATTATTTCCTCAGGTAGTTTATGGCCAGGAGAAGAGGCTGCATTTGGTTATAAACACTGGGGCTCGAAATCACAGGCACACAACTTCACCAGAACTGGAAATTCACACAGACCATTTGAGAAAAGTAAGCTGGAGGAGCATAAGCCTTCAAAAAGCCAGAGGAAGGAACCACTGCTTTTCCCTGACAAGGCTCTGGGAGTCTCTGTTGAACAAAGACCAAAGAGCCCTGGGGAAATGACCACTTAAGATAGAACCAGGACATAAAGCCAGAGTATGTTTAAACAGCTTAACAATTCCTGTAAGTTTTTTGCTTTGCTTTATTTTTTCTTGCCATTGAGGCTAAAGAACATAAACAGAATGGCAGAATACTGCCAGAGGCATAGGGGACATTCCTGACAAAAGCCAGACCCATGCTTTTTGTGAGAGACCATTTGAAGATGCTGAGTTTGCACATAAGTTCTCAACCAGCATTCAGAAAAAGGGTACACTGAAGCCTGATTCTCATTGGTCTGTTACCATTTCCTCTGAAAAGAAAAAAACAGAAGATATAAAAGTATCCATAACGGAGTGAAACCCTCTAGCTCAGACCTTGATAAAAATGTGAAGGTAGGTCTGCGTAAAATGAGAAGACATTTCAGTCCACATGTGGGTATCTTGCAAAGGAAGTATTAATGGATCTAAGGGAGGCAACAATTTCCTCATTTTGGGTCTACTGTAAGCTAAATCTCTCAATGGTCTCTTAAGGAACAGTCAACATATGATTGAACAAGCTTAATTATTTTTTACTATAAATGAACACACATCCTCTAGAACCGAGGAGACAGGTTTGAGAAGATACAAATGTTTTAAGTGTTTTTCCTATCCTTGGGCATTTCATTGGAAATAGCAAGCTTTAATTCCTATGGCATCCAAAAGCCTTAACTCTTCCCAGTCTGGCACAGCTTGCACTGTTCAAAATGAGCCAAGCAGAGAAGGTGCATCAAGATTCCCCCACAGGGGGTCTCTAAATGGCTCAATGCATAGAAGAAGAAAATTCATCATTTGCAAGATGAATTCCAATAAAGCTGCCACAGCTTTGGGCTGGAAACACTAATACAGGGCATGAAATCATCAACAAAGCAGCTAGGAAACCACTGATAAATACAGTTTGTTCATGTAATTACATAATCTAATTTGTTTTCAATACTCAAACAACCTCGAAGAGCTCCAGATAAACTAATTTAATCAAGTCCAAATGTTTTCATTTAATCAAAACAATGTGTAACAAAACAAATTCCAAGCACCTAAATCTTCCTAATCCTTAAAAAATAGACCATGCTTACTCAAACAAGCCCTTAGGATGGAAGGAAACTCCCTTCCTGTAACCAGTGTTAGAGAAAATGAAGATGGGCTTTGAAATGTTCCTCATCAGACTCTCCAAATTCCTTTTCTTTTACACCTCAGGGAACATTTGAGTTTCCCTCACCACTTTTTGCCTTTTCTACTTACATGCTATCAACAATTCAAGCGTAAGCACTATTCAATCACACCAGTAGGCTTGCCAAGGAAAACCTTGAACTGCTCATTTAGATTACAGTATTTCCACTGGATGCATTACAAAGAGCAGATTAATTTTGTCTCCAAGTACTGTAGTTATCCAGCATTACTACATGCCCCCCAGCTGTTTGGGCATCTTTCATCCCCCCTGTTGCTAAGCACACAGAAAGCACAGGGACACACACACAGACCCACTGAACACAAATTGTCACACTGCCATATGCAACGTTCTTATAATGCAGTGCTCTGAAACACTACAAGTTTTCGGTAAAAGCTGAAACCCAGAGGTGCCACATAAGGATTTGCACAATTGCTCTAAACTTTTTTTCTACTTTCTAACTGCAGAAACTCTTACAGGAACTCACAAAAGGAACAAAGGCGTGAACTACAGGAGTGATGCCATCCCTCTGGTTTAGACTCTTTCCTACTTTTTTTCTCAACTTATGGTACCTCAACTTTCTAACCAATTCATCCTAAACTTTTTTCAGATTTCTGGTTCTAATTCAGAGGTGTTATGTAAAGAAGTTGCAAGTTTAAAAATAAATTACTTATTTGGTTACATTAGAGGCATTCAGATAATCTTGATATCACAAACTTGTGCTTGGGATGCAAAGGGAGAACATTAAATCTTTAAGTGGCCTTAAAAGTATTCTCTTAAGTATCCTCTGCATTCACCTTTGAATTTATCCTAATGTTTGTATTCTGACAACTTTTAATATAAACATTCCATTGAAACTACAAAAAGCAATTAGAAAAAGTAGATCTGATAGCCAGAGGCTCAGCACCAGATGTAAGAATGATTTCTTCTGCTCTGAAAACACCGAAACATCTCTATAACATCACTGAAAACAGTGAAGTGATGCCCTGCACCTGTGATTGGCCTAGTTACATGGACATGATACTGAAGGCACTTGTGATGACTTCTGGAAAGAGGTAAAATCTGCAACACTGCAGGGAAAAATTTAGAACAGGAACCTAGTTGTATGACAAAAAAAAATACACATTTACTAAACAGTGCTTTCAGCTATTGCAAATTAATATGGCTACTGATTTCATTAGAATTTGCCTTATATTTTTAAACTATTATTACCAAGGGATCTTTAAAAAAAGTAACGCACCCCCGCTTGGGAATGGGATCATAAATACTATTTAACCAGATAAGCAAACAAAATTACTACCAAAATAGGCAAGCTTTGTGGTGTTATTCCAGTCTGGATCACGCATGTTTTTTGGAGCTAATGGAGACTACACAGTCAACTATGGAACATCCTGATACTGAAATTTGGGGAGCAAGTTCAGACCATAAAGGACAAGGCTGTAATATGTTATGGAGAAATATGCATTTTTGAGTGAGCTTCATGATCAGCAAGAAATCTAGAATGAACATGCACTAGATAATTTAACTGCACTACTCATCTATCTTGCTCAGTTTTAAACTCACTACTTTAAAACAGCTCTAGAAGAAAAGTTGGATGTTGACAAATTGAAGATGTGTACCCAAAGTCAACCAAGAGACATCCACTATCTCCCCAGGTATTTCATTCATCTCTCTTTCTAGGTCCCAATGGGATGGGAGTCTCATTGGCCCTGTGTCACATCTTTCCAAAATCATGTGATAAGCCACCTATCCTCAGAAGTGTCAAATGCAACATGGGCCTGTTTTGTAAGTGCCTGACATGATCAGCATTTGACCAACAGCCACCAATATAACTCTTATTGTTACAGTCTGGAAAGAACAGGATGGATGAAAAACAGTCTCAGATTATTCAAATATTGTCAGAAAAAATACAGTGTATGCTGTGGCATGGGAAACAGCCTAAAGCTGGCTTGCTCATGATAGAAACAGTATAGCAAAAATTATGGTAGTTGCAAAATGATTGACAGGAGGATTCTTAGTAACAAGCATGATGCTTAGTCAATCTTTGCTAACTCTGCTTCTAATAATTTCTGAGATGATTCAGGCACTGTTTTGGGAGGCAAGGAGACAGACTGCTAAGGAGTCATCTCAGTCACTCCTACACTGATCATAGGTGGAGAATTTATTGACTTTATTAGACATCACCCTGATAAACTGGGTGTATCACAACAGTTAGGCTTAGACTCAGTATATTAAGAAAAACAAAAAACCACCAGTTACTGTTTATCAGGAATTAATACCTTACAAATGGCCAGGGTCAGACCTTTGATAATGAAGCTAATGCATACAAAAAAGCTACTCCAGACATTTCTTTGAATTTCTAGTGTATTGATATTTATTTTCCTCATAAATAAAATAGCTATGAAAAGCTGGCTTTGGAAGGGTAACAAATTAGCAGCCTTACTTAAAACAAGCGTGGTGCAGTATAAAAGCTTTATAGGCATCAATTTAAGCAGTCCTGAATAACTTCATTGGTGCTATTGTCAAAGTAGGAATACTGACATCAAGATGCACAGTGTCAGAGCAAAAATACCCTTCCTATGATCCCAGGGTTTTTAAGACTTACCCTTCTGTATAGTGTTTTGTGTGCCTGAGCGTGTGTAATACTAACATGTATTAATTAATATTCATTTTCAAAAGAACAAGAATTCAACAAGGACCGGTAATAACAAACTGCAAGCATCTTTATTGCTACAGGATCCTTCCAGACTATATTCTTCCCTTCTGGTGCCAGCTAAACAGCCCTACTCACCTTTAAGGACAGCAGGATTAATGAGTAATTTGACCATAATGACACTAAGCTGTCACTGCTCACGCACTGTTACCATCTGAAGAGGTCAGTGAACTGATTCTCTGCTCTGACACTATTACGCTGTTTCCAAAAAACGCACTGGACTCCCACATGGAGTAACAGCCAGTAGTGTAAGGCAGAGAAAAGAGCTCCTCCTAGACATCTAACTACTTGATTACCATCAGGCAAAACAGCAACACTGGCCATGCTTCCATTATGCAGAAGCTCTGAAGACCACAGAAGTAGTAAAGCTGACTCTGGCCAGGGACATCAGCAACCTTAAAATGTCTGGCAACTGAGTAACAGATACTTAAGCTGATGTGCTGGCTTCAGCTGGGGTAGAGTTAATTTTCATCACAGTGGCTGGTACGGGGCCGTGTTTTGGGTTTGTGCTGACCACAGTGTTGATAATGTAGAGGTGTTGTTATTGCTGAGCAGTGCTTACATAGACCCAAGGCCTTTTCTTCTTTGTGCACTTCCACATTGGCCAAGAGGCTGGGGATGGACAGGAAATTGAAAGGAGACATAGCCAGACTGGTGACCCCAAATGACTACAGGGATATTCTGGACCATATGATATCATGCTCAGTATAAAAAGCTGGGGGAAGAAGGAGGAAGGGAGGGACATTAGGAACATTGGTGTTTGTCTTCCCACGTCACTGTTATGTGTGATGAGGCCCTGCTCTCTTGGGAATGCCTGAACACTTGCCTGCCTATAGAAAGCAGTGAATTAACTCCTAGTTTTACTTTGCTTGCATGCATGGCTTTCTGCTTTCTCTATTAAAGTTCTTTATCTCAACCCAAGGGTTTTCCAGCTTTTACTTTCCCAATTCTCTCCCCAGTCCTGCTGATGAGGAAGTGAGTGGCTGGGGTTAAACCACAACAACTGAGATTCATTCCCATTTAACCTTTTGTGCTTTCTTGAGCCACATGAGTTAGGAATGCTGTTATCTGAGATTTCCTGGTCTGCCAGTAAAGACAGGCTGGCCCAGCAGGGGACATCCACAGGCTGACTTGCCATCTCATCACCCTCTCACAACTAGGCTCTTCACTGAGGTATCTCAGTATGGTTTGGTGAGCCAGATGAACCCCCAGTTAGATCCAAATGGAATATAAACACTGATCTACTGCATCTCACCACACCATAAGACATCCTCCAATAACAAAATTATATTTAAAACAGAAAAAGAAAAGCCACAGAAACCGTAGTCATTACAAAAATGTCCAAACATCAGGAGACTGGCCTCTGATTACTGTAGCATTACCACAGTGCTAATTTTGGTGTAAAAACATCTACAAGAAGAATAAAATAAGAACAGACTCTTTAAAGTGGATATTCATTAGCATACAAATAACAGCTCATAATCCAGGCATTCATGGAAGAGTTAAAAAACATGAAAAACATAGGCTATGATTTTCTGGCACTGGCTACATCACAAGAAATTGGAAAGTTTTCTAGGGAGTTGACCTTGTGGCAGTGACACAATGTAAGAATGGAATGGATATTGTTCAGAGCTTGAGTAATAAATTAGATCATAGGAGACCAGTGAAAAGCTAGAGACTCAAATCCTGGAGTTCTGAGAGAGGAAAGGAGAAGAGTCACTGCTAGTGAATCGGAAGGATAAAGGTTACTCTGCAGAGAACGTACAGCTGGAAATTCATTAAAAAACACACAACTTCACCACTTCTTGTGGTTTTCATAACCATAGTAGATGCATAAATTGCTGCACAAGCTGTGAAAATGTAAAACACAATCAATGCTCTGCCTGGTCATACTAAGTTCCAAGCAACTTAAACATGCACCAAATTCCCCTGAGCTGTGTACAACCTCATTGAGAAGCTTCACACCACAATGCTGTACCCAACCCTGTGCACTAAAATGTGTACAAGTATGAAAAAAATCCCTTTCCCCTCTTGTCACAACAAGCTTTCTGTGTAACTCTGGTTAGACAGAGATGTTCTAGCACCCACATTTATGGCATCTAAATGAGAGACTGAATTTAATATATTCTAACAATAAATAAGAGAGATGCAATAGACACATGAACTGCAGAAAGGTAGTGTTACACCTTGTTATGAAGCTGGTCTCCCCTGTTTACCTACACCAGCATTTTCCAAAGCAGGGTGTGATCATCCCACACAGTGTGCCAGAAAATGAACTGGGATGCAGGAAAGAACTATGTTTTGTACATCCTATGGACAGAGGCAATACCTCTCAGGGAAAAGACAAAGAACTCATTTCTAAATTATGAGCTGAACAGTTGCTAGAAGTTCCCCTAAAATTGAAATATCTGAGCAACATAATTTGAGTCTTAACATCTTTAAATTAAACTGAGTATACAACCAAAATGAGAAATTAACAAACTATTTGGATGAATAAAATAATAAATGAGAAATACTGTGTTTGGGTTGTTAAAACTTGATTCTCTTCCTATGCAATCAGAAAATATCCAATTTTCTTTCTTATTCATTGACTAGCATCCCTCAAGAAATTGCAAGAAATTAGTGGGGAAAAAAAAAAAGAATTTACACTCCTATAGACTTCAACTTGATTCATATTCATAAATACCTGGTTAAAAGTTCGTGGTTCACCCTCTTCACAGGTTTGTATGGATATATAGAAAATTCACTGAATTTAAGAATGTACATAATGAAGATAAAGTTCATGTTCCAAAAGAAAACTCCAGGAATCCCAGTGCCTCTACAAAATAGGCCTCTCAATTACAGGGATACTCATATCTAAGAGCTAATTACAGGTGGAATGGATAGATGAACACTACACAGACCATACAGAGAATAATCTGGAGCAGAATAAAAAAGCAGAACAGGCAGTAGAAAGGCTGTGATCAAAAGAGCAGTGATAGATGCTTGCTTCCTTCTGACTGTGCTAAGCCCAGAAGGACTCATTAAATACAAACCCATTCGCTAAGAAATCTATTAATGATAAGTGCCATATTTTAACATGCAGAGAAAATGTTCGGACTCCTTCTTCTGTACTTGCATAATTTAGAGGCAATTTCTCTTTTAAGCCAAAGTTAGCACTTGATCTTCAGTGAGGTATGTGCAAGGACATTTAGTTTAGCAATAACATAGTCATAGCCGTAGTGTGTTTATATGAATATGCAACAATGTAATCATTCCAATAAATGTACTCAATTCTCTTTTTACAGTACTTCAAGTCAGATGTACATAAACTAATCTCTATAAATTAAAACCATATACAGTAAAATAAAACATTTTAGCTTTGTGTTCTGTTTTGTTTTAACTTCGAGGGAAACATACTCCACGTGTTTTTGAATGGCTGCAGGTGTGGATTTCGTGCCATTTCCATTTGTGTTTTTTCTTATGACTGCACATCCAAAACTGTGTTCTCTGTAATAGACAGTTTGGGGAGTACTTTGACAGCAGATGGACTTTTACTTCATGGTGATGGTCTGAAGTCTTTAAGGTGAGCAAGGGAGTGGAAACAAGTTGCTAACAGACTTGTATGAGTTCAACCTCATTAAAATAATCCAACTGAACTATCTCTTTTCTATAAATTAGCATCTGGCTTCCACTGGAATACGAGGTAAAGATATCAATTTTGAATAATTATTTTAAGATTATGAAGAAAGAGGTCACAGATGCTGTAAGTTCCATGGCAGAAACCAGCAGTACTTGTTGATGACAAGTTCAGATAAATACATGGGAGAATGAAATCATTCTTTTTGAAGTGATGTGGATATCAAAACCAACAAAATCATTGGAATACAATTTTTCTTTGTGATTTGAGCACTGGAAACCCAAAACTGATGAGTCATTTAAACCTTGAGCTTTGTTCAGCCTTTAGAATGGTACACTTGCATTACAGGATAGAATTGTAGTGCACTACTATTTCAGATTAGAAAAGCCTTTACTATACTACCTGGACTATAAGTAAATGAATTCATCCTACTGTCAGCCTAGATTTATTTATACAACAAAGGGAGACTTGGAAAAAAAAAAGGTCTTTTGAATTGATGGTCATAATAGGTTCCTCCCAAATAATTTTGCATTGGCTCTTCAGCCCAGGAAATACCATTTTTCCTAGCATCTTCCATAAAGCAAAGAATAATTTATAATAGTAGTCCTTCCATTATTTGTCATTATTTTAGCTACTCAGTTCACTGTCTGAGGAAAAATACTTGGCCTTCATTTTGCTACAGCCATTACAATCTTCTTGCATGAATACTTCTAGCATAGTCATCATTTGTACAGATTAAATTTCAAATTATCAGATAAAGCAGTGGATAACTCCTAATGTCCTTTTCTTAATTTTTTTCCTGAGATACATATTCTCACAGACTCATCATCTTCTTTGACTACTGTTGAAGAAATTTTAAACAGTTATCCTTTCAACCAAGTTGTCCAAAAATTCTGAGATTTTCATGTGTCTCTTAAAGGAAATAATATTTCATCTGGCAGCAGAAAAAGCATAAACCAATAAAGCCTGACAAGGCACAAACTACAATTACTGCAACAGTAGAAATAAACCTTTTACCAAAAAAGGCTACAAGGTAGCTACCAGAGACAGTAAAAGGATGAAAGTGATCATACTAAAGGAACAATAAAGTTCTTGCACCACAACTTCTTCATATTTGCAAATCTGAGTGCAAAACTCAAGGATATTTGAAAGTAACACTTTTATCCACAGAGAATATTTACTAAAAACAAACTATGAACTATCATATGCTGTCCTTGAGCTAAGTAGTTATTCCAGAAAAAAGCTTCTCTTCAATTAGGTTTTCTGATGGAACACTTTAAGTTGAAAATAAAAGCATTTTTAAAAATTAAAATAAAATCACTTCTCACTTATGTTACCAAAATAAGTTTTTAAAATCTCTGCATGGCAAGTGTTAGCAGTTTTTAAATCCTACACATGTTTATCTGCTACGTCTCAGATGAAGCCACAAGAGGAGTGTTTTGCTGGGGAAGTTACTTAGGTCATACATGATGGGCTACCTACACAGGCTGACACCATTCACCAAATAGCAAACACCACATGAAAAGTAGAAAAGAAAGAGTCTCTTCTAACATGTTACCTTTCTAGCAACTCTTACTAAACCCAGTGAAACAAAAGAGTAAAATGTAATGGGTAAAAAACCGAACCATGTGTACAAGCCACCTGGAGAGTCTGTGACTGTAGATTCTCACAAATCTACACAAACACTTCCATCCAAAATATGTTTGTCTTTTATATGCCTTCACATGTCAGCAAATTAGCTTTCCACTACTATTTAAAATATACTTTTTCACCAAAAGGACACTAGAAAATCCTCCTCAAATATCAGTCTTACCGTTCATCTTGAGTGTAGTAGGTCATGTGCAGTATGTATTATATGGAGCAAAGAATTAACAACTTTAATACCAAATGGTAACAAGAAAACAATACTTTCTCTTGGACTTTCAGTCATATGTAAACTACAGATAAAGGCAGCTGGCTAGCTTGCCAAAAGGCTGCCTTGCTTGCAGGTAATTGCCATTTCTAATCAACACTACTCTTGGATAATACCTGAAGTGCTTGAATAAAAAGCAATGCTAACTTCTATGACACTAGCAGTAATTCATAATCACATAGGTCTGAATAAAATTCAGGAACTCTGTTAATATTTTGTAAAATAACCGCTTTAAGTTTTCACGATTCTAAATAATTATGCTTACTAAACTCTTTCCTAGATAGGAAATTCTGTTAGAATAATAATTACATAGTGGGTCTTCTTACTAAATTTCTTTTGAATAACCTATTGTTTTAAAATATATTGGTCAGATTTTCTTTCACTGCTTTCAACAGAAGACCAAATAAAATTTGAGCAAAATGCTTCTGCTGCTTCTTGGAAGTTTTGGTCTATACGTAATTGGAAACTTCCAGACAACCTCAATTATCTAAAGACATTTACACAGTGTCAACACAGTAAAGCTGGAAATTTTTTTGATAGAAAATTCCAAAAGGAAAAGTGCCAAAATTCAAGAGGCAACATAATTTAAGAATTATTGCAAAGAGAGTACAGAATATGCATGTCAGTGTGATCCATGCTGAAAGTTTCAAAATTTATGATTAAATACAAAGGATAGATACATTTTTACTTAAGACACCATGTTCACCTGGAGAAGGCTTCAAGGTGACCTCACAGCAGCCTTCCAGCATCTAAAGGGGGCCTACAGGAGAACTGGAGAGGGACTTTTTACATGGGCATGGACAGGACAAGGGGGAGTAGCTTTAAACGGAAAGAGGGTAGATGTAGATTAGATAGGGGAAGAAATTCTTTTCTGTGAGGGTGGTGAGGCACTGGCACAGGCTGTCAGAGAAACTCTGGCTGCCCCTTCCCTGGGACTGTTCAAGGCTGGACAGAGCTTTGGGCAACCTGGTCTAGTGGAAGGTGTCCCTACCTATGGCTGGAGGTTGGAACTCTAAGATTTTAAAGGTCACTTCCAACCCAAGTCCTTCTATAATTCTATGATTCTTTTTGCTTATTTGACACAGATACTGCCAAGTGGTCAGATACAAAATTTTTACAGAAAGACATGCACTTCATTGACAAGCATGCAACTGTGATTTCTCATTTATACCAGTTTGAATGAACTGCTTTAAATGAGATGCAAGGCTGCAAATGAACAGTGAATATGAACCCAACTGTTAAATGACTGCTTCCTTTACCAAGTTTTGTCCTTCCTGTTTCAATGAATGAAGCACAGATCCCTTGGGGAAAAACAGAATGTAAATCCATAATTAAATATATAAACACAACAGTGGGGAAAAAAACGCATGAAAATATTAATTTGGGCATTTACTAATTCCTTATTGCTTCATTTTACAGTTACAAATTAGTCATTGTCCTCCCACTCCTTACAGGAAGAGAATTCATTTCAAAATTGGAATGTGGAATAATTTTGAGTAGAAACAGGACACCTCACTGAGTAACTTCAACAGTGAAAGAGACAGAAACCTCATGTGCTACTCTATTCCCATCCTTTCCTATGCACACATATCGACCCTGTTTTACAAGCCTCAGTAGGTATATCAAGACGGAAATGCCATACAAATTGCACATGCATCAATCCAATAAAATAATAAGATTCATCTATTCAGCAGAAGTTTCCACTCAGATTAAATGCTTTCCTTCTCCAAGCCAATGAAATACTGGAAGTTGGTTCGTTTAACTGCAACATATTCCATTCACAAAATGAAACTGTAAAAAACCCCAAGTTTCACTGAAGCAGTCTGGCAATCAAAAAGGTCCTTCCTTTTAAATACCAAGCTTTCATCACCTTAAATTGCAGTGCTAGTAACTATTCCTCACCACAGCAAAAAATCTCAGCTACCTGAAAAGCAGCATTCCCCCCCAGTCTATCCCTTGTTATGAGTTTTTGTTTCTAATGGCTTATCCATATTGCATAAAATTTTCAGGAAACAGGATTCATTCCTTGCTTGGGCTCACTGCTACCAAGTTTCAGCTGAATTGACAAACTGAGCGCATTTTAAGAATCTGAAATAAACCATGACAAAGCTTGAGTAGCTGTAGCATTACAATTTATTCTCTCTGAAAATGCAGTGTTTACAAAGTTCAGCACTAAGTTGAAAAGAAACAAAAAAAATTTACTTTGGCTTATTATTAGAAATAATTTATTATTAAGAAAAAAGTAAACTGATGTCTAACTAATCTGTCATGCAAGAACCCAAGTTCAATCTTATGTACTAGGATGCTGCTTCTGCTACAGAAATGCATTTAAAACTTTTCCAAATAGGGCATGTGACTATTTTCTCTGGTTTTAAGGAAAAAAAAAAATAATACATACTGAAAAAGTGCTGTTCACTGCTTTAAATATGCATTTCCTGACATGACATTCTGTTTCATGGTTGCATTTTTAAATACCAAGTCATCTAAATAAGAATTTCCACACATTTTGGATTAACAGTAAGTAAAGAAGTTCAGAACAGGGACTTCAAAGCAAAAAGCACAAGTTAAACATAATTCAGCTGCTAAAAATATAACAAAAGTTAATGATCTTGGAAGACACAAATTACTTCTGCTTTATGTGTCAGAAGACATCAGGACAAGCCTAAGCTAGTGAGAGGCACTAGTTAGAGAACAGATATGAACAGTTTCAACAGCATATATTTTAAACTCTGATTCAAAAGCTCCTGAAAGCTGTGATTGGTGAAAGAATTCAGTCTACAAGGTATAGGATTTCTCTTCTGCAGTTATTAAGAAGTTCATGCAGCATTTTTATTTTTAATTGGAGAGCCTTTAAGTGCTAGTTCAGACCTTCTTATACTTCTGTGAAAATGACAATAACTAGAGCTTCACTAAACACTTTTTTCTTTTAAATGTAGTAATGAAGATAGCTAACAAGCAGGTTAAAAATCCTTATCCATATGTAGCAACTTGCTTTTATACATTTTTCAACAGAACCCTTATCTTTCCATCGAATACTATTCTAGGCTGCTTTTGTTGAATGTTTCTAGCAGCCCATTTTGCACCCAGTGCATCAGAGCTGCGTGGCCTGAGGCCAGGAAGGAAGGTGTGGAACACGTCTTCACAGGTCAATTTCCACTCTCCAAGTTTTCAAGTATTTGAGAGAAGGTCGTGTTACAGCACAGATTTACATTGCAGACAAATTGCATGACTGCCTGTTCTGAGCATTTCATAATTTCAATAGAAGAATTAGGTCAAATGAAAGGGGTGGAAGAATAACCCTATCCTTTCATGGTAGTCAGAAAATTAAACAAAAAAATTTACTTAGCTGGGGTTCTTGCAAAAGCATTAGTAAAAATCAGCATTGGCAGTAAACATAAATTAAAAGTGTAAGATTTACCATTCCTTTACAAAGTCCCCCCTTTTTTTTTTTTTGGTGCCTCCAAATGACCACAAACAAACCCCAAAATTTGCTCTATTCTTGTTTTAAAATACTTGTTTTATTATTAGTCCAAAACAGATACATTTTTACAAACATCCATGCTATGAAGGAATGAGTTAGTAACTTCAAGGGCTTTCCCTCACAGCCTGACAGTCTAGTAGGAGTGTTAAGAGGGAACTGCTTTTTGTATCATGTGTCCAGAAGAAAAGAAAAATAATTTCAAACAGCTTCCCCCCCACCCTCAGAGTATGAAATACACCGCACTTGAAAAACGACAATATTGGCCAGCCTCAGCACTGCCTGAACTCTGTGTTTATTCTAGACAGAGACTAAAATTACAGTGTTCATATTTGGCATTATTAGACTAGAAATTTGCAAAATATTTTTTTTTCTTCAGAAAACAGTGCTATGATATTTTCAGTATAACTACAAAATTGCTTTCCAAGAGTGTTCAGGATATCATAATGTGAAATGACAAGTTTTAAGTGCTAGGGTATGTACCCATATATCTGTATATCTTAACTTACAATGTAAATACTTGCACACAAATGCCTATTAAGTATACAGTTAAAATATGCTAATCATTATCCTAGGTAGCTTTCAGGATTTGTTTCAGCAGAGTCAAAGAGTTGCAGGGTTTAGTCTGGCACACTGTTGATACTCTTACTGAGCAAGCAGAAAGAATAAACATTAACAAAGAAATTACTGGCTTCAATAAATTTAATTAGGTTTAACATTTTTTCTGTTTCTAAAAATGCCAAATATGAAATCAGACTTATTTTGAGCAGTAAGAAAAGTTTTAAGCTGCTGCATATTTTAAAAGGATTGTAGTTTTAAGGAACCGCTGAACAAATTTTTGAAGACAGAGTCACTGTTAGCTCTTCACTAGCTTTTATGTGCATTTGGTACATATTACACAAGTAAAAAAGAGGAAACAACTTTTTGTAATCTGTCATTTTCCCTATTTACTAACACAAACTCTGAGGGAGGAATTTTACCCAAAACTTCAGTTTAGCATGTTGCATCCCTGCAGCTGAAAATCCAGATGAAAAATATGGGAGCTTTTTTTCTCTGACACAAAAGGAACATTTGGGAACATTTCCGAAGGACACCAGAAAGCTTGTCTAACATACAATGGTTCCTACTCAGCACAGCCCTCCAAACAAAGAGTAACAGATGCACAACTGGTATTAATAACAAAACATCTCCTCCCTCTGCTAGTCAAGAGAGGACAGCTGAGGACAAACACGGTTTCAGGGTACTTACCTACTCGGAAGTTGGTGGCTGTCAGAGTGTCAGCAGCATGGCCGTTCTCACTGATGAGGGTGGTTGTATTTCCCTTCTCACAGTTGTTCTGACAGTTGCCTTTGGTACAAGTCACTTTACAGATGCTGGGTGTAAAGACCACCTTGATGCGACCAGTGTGGTTTCCCACTGTCAGCGGAGGCAAAGAAAAAAAGAAAAATAAACAGATCACTTTGGTATCCATTGATTTCCTTCAAAAAATTTTTGGGAAAAAAAAAAGGCGCCGGGGGGGTGAAGGCGACAGGTCTACAGGAGGAGGGCAGTCTGCAGTGCTCTCTCTCATAGATCTCCAGTGGTGTCTCTGAAACAGGAGTAGGAAGCTTAGCAAACAGAACTCCGGGATCCGCTCCAAAACCACATTTAAAGTCAAGTCACTGGAGTGGGATTAGTAATCACAATGCTGCACTTTATTCACAGGCAGACAAAGAGCAATACCAAGGGCATGACAGCTTAAATAGCCAACCCTGACAGGCAGATGTAATGTAAAGAGGCTGGCTGTGCACCTAGAGGTGAATAAACTCTTGTGTACTCCTACATACTTTTCCTGTTTCTGCACTTATTAAGTCACTATTTGTAGCTCGACCCCTGGAAACGTTTTAGGCATGCGGCATGTCTGAAAAC
Organism: Thryothorus ludovicianus; assembly: GCA_013397245.1. Classification (NCBI taxonomy): domain Eukaryota; kingdom Metazoa; phylum Chordata; class Aves; order Passeriformes; family Certhiidae; genus Thryothorus; species Thryothorus ludovicianus. The sequence continues at coordinate 186,683 of VZTB01008342.1, read as the reverse complement.
ATCTGTCTCAAATCTCCTGGCACCCCAGCCTGAAGTGGTCAAACCTTGTGACGCAGCTGCCTGGACCCATTTTTTCTTCACAGTTTTTTGGCGCTATTTTTCCACAAGAATTTACATATTATAGACTGAGCTCTACTGTCAGCCTTTGCTATAGTAATAAGTAGCTCAGAGAAAAGAGTAAGTATCAGTGCTTTAAAATACTGAGATCAAAGATAAAAAATGGCTAGATTCTCTTTTTTTATATACTTCCCTGTAGTAATTTTAAAAAATTTGAATGTAGTAAAGACCGCACAAGCATTAATTTGCAATTAAGCTAGTTATAAGAATTTCTTGTTACAGAATCATATTTAAAACCAGATGTATTTGATTCTATATCTAACAGCTGAAGACAAAAACTATATTAAAACTGCTTATTAGAAAAAATGGAGGAAAGAACAGATTCCATTTGCAATTATTTAAAAAGAAAACGTTTTGTCCTCTGCATACTACTGATAAATTCAGCAAGTTCTTGAAAATATATTACAGCATCTTTGTGGAAACTATTAATAAATACTTTCATATCAAACCTAACAATGCCAAGAAATGACGCACAGAAAGAGAAGAATCTCCCTCCTCCTGCCATAGAAATAAAAAAGTTGCTGGATAGTTGCCTAATCTAGTTCATGAAATACCCTCCAGACAAACACTTTTTTGAAAATATCAAGAAAATCTTAGAAATCATCCATTTCAAAAGAATATAAAGCCTTCTTATTTCAGGCTCTTCATAAACAAATAAATTTAAGCAGTTGCCTGATTGTTTTGTCTACAATAAAGGCATTGCTCTGTTTGAACAGCAGCTGTAGTACAGATGCTCCCACCTTATTCTCCCTAAATAATGCTTAGAAAAGGAAGAACCCTGACAGATACAAGAATAAAATATTTCAATCAAAGGCTAATATTGTGATTTTAGGGGATTTAGAAGACATCTTGGATTATAGGATGCTCTGCCTTTCTTAAAAAAAATACAACTTAGAAAATAAACAGATCTAAGTGACCTATGAACTGCTGAGGGTAGAACTTTTCAACTTTGCTTTTTAAAAGCATAGCTTCACAAGCAAAACTGCCATCTTTGTATTTTACTTGCATAGTTTTATATATATATTTTCCTAGAACATAGTCCATTTTAGATCTTATATTTTTAGACGTTTTAGCAATATTTTTCCTTTAGGATGTGATCTAATTAAAAAAACAGGGTTAGCTGAGTCACAAAAGTTGGTCCTGTCTACGCTGTAGAAACAGTATTGGTTGACTCAGACAAGCTTTCTGGCGTTGCAAAAAAAATAATAATAATAATTTGGCTTTGTCAGTGTTGGAAGGGCAGAAAACGCAGAGCTCAATATGTGATGGAGCTCACAGTGCAAATACTAAAACTGAATGGACATCACATGGTTTGTGTTGCTGTGGCATTGGGAAGGAATATGGGAGAAAAGCAGAGGCCATGCGGTCTGATTCTTCTACCTGACACCCAGAGATGTTTTGTACAAACCAAGTACACCTCCTACCAAGAAATATTCTGTACAATGTGTCCACAAAGAACAGAAAGTTTGACCACAGTCCCACCACAGCACCTGGCACAATTGTGGTTAATGAGTTATAAGAAGTACTGCCATTTTCTATCTCCCCAAAAGATGAGAATTCAACGTGAAATTGTGCAGGGACAGATTGACAGGTTTGTTGTCCTCACTCCCAGAGATGGGACACCTTTCAGTAAGCCTTGTCCCCTCAGCTCTGCTGAGTGTTGAGGTGGGACATGAAGCTCATGAATACAGTAGCATACAGTAATTAGCGCTGTATGCACCTGCAGCTAATGCATTTGGTGCCAGCAATCCAGAAGAAACATCCATATGTGTTGCATTCAACAAAATGTGCTATTCATTAACTCAAGCAGCTCTTTTGAATGTGACCCAACTTAAAAGAGCAACAGATTGTTTGCACACTCAACGTCAGGTCCATAGTTATGTTTTTGAAATAGTAAATATTAAATATAACTTAATTCTCCTTCACAGTATTCTATATTATGTTGTTGAGTGCTGAGATGTAGTAAATCACTACAAAAATTTTAAAATAATTTTTATCACATAGTTAAGATTTTACCAGAAAATCCTGTAGCACAATTATTTTAGTAAAAGAGATGCCTTAGTATGAGATACAACAGATTTTGTAAAATTTGCTTTTCAATGCTTTTGGATGAGAAAATATTATTATCTAACTTTGGGAGTAATAGCAGTCAAACAGTACTTTCAAAACCAGAGATCAATATCTAAAGAGCTAGAGTATCCCTGACACAATATTTGAGTTTTTTCAGGAAGAAGTCTTAAAAAGAACATGATGGAAGGCCTAGCCCCTACAAATATTCAAATCGTTATTCATCAAAGTTTTTCATAGAATATCCTGAGTTAGAAGGTACTTACACAAAGAGTCCAACTCCTGATCCTGCACAGGAGCAACCCGTGAGTCACACAATGGACCCTCAGAGCATTATTCAAACACTTCTTGGACTCTGTCAGGCTGGTGCTGTGACCACATCCCCTGGGAGCTGTTCCAGTGCCCAACCACCCTCTGGATGAAGAACCTGTTCCTAATATCCAACCTAAACCTCCCCTGACACAGCTTCAGGCCATTCCCTCAGGTCCTGTCAGTGTCACCACAGAGCAGAGATCAGTGCCTGCCCCTCCTCTTCCCCTCATGAGGGAGTTGTAACTGCACTGAGGTCTGTGCTCAGTCTCCTCCAGGCTGAACAGAACAAGTGACCTCAGCCATCCCCTAGTGACTTCTCCTCAAGGTCCTTCTTGTTTTCATGGCCCTTCTTTGGACACTGTTCAATTGCTCTACAGGCTTCTTATACTGTGGCACCCAAAACTGTGTTGAAGAGCACTAACTAAAATATAGCCCCTATAGACACCCACTAGTCAGCAGTCACCAGCCTGATGTAACCCCATTGACTACGACCCTGTGTTCTTGACCTGTTAGCTGGTTGGTCAACCATCACATGATGTGTTTATCTAGCTGTATGCTGGTTATTTTGCTATAAAGCAAATTCTCAGATATTCCTGTTTTGATAGTTGCAAAGAGACAGAAATAAGACACCTTCATATTCATTAGACATGGAATGATTTTCCACATCTTTCTTACATTTATGAAAACTATAAAAACACTTTGTTCTCCCCTCACACAGTTTGTTCTCGCCCCCTAGCAGGCCACAGCTTTCAACTTCAATTCTTTTGAAAACATTTAGGATGGATAAAAAGCTCATTATGGACTCTGAGCTAAAAACTATCAGTGTATGAGGAGGTGATTCAAGGCAGATATGCCACTATCATTCTTTCCTGCATTTGCAGAGAAATAAACAGTACTATCCCCACAGATTCTGAGGTTTAGGGACCTTCACAGTGAGCTTAATACATGCAGATTCAATTTGAAAAAAAGACCACAAGCTCTTCTACTGAAAAGAAGTTTTAGCAGAAACTATAAGTCTAGACTTTTGGACTTCCCTGAATCTCCTCTTCTGTATTTTTTTCCCCTCCTCTTCTCCAAAAAGAAAGATTCGATTCTAAATGAGAACCTATTCTTCAATATCTGTTAGCTGATTTTGCAGCATTAATGCTAAACCCCACAATTTCACGCTAGGAAAGGATCAGTACTGCTACAGCTTTAACCCCTTTTGACTTTGGACTAGCTCTTATTAAAGGACAGCATTTTTTTAAGGAAGCATGCAGAGAATTTTCTTCAATCTCCATAATCTCTACTGATGATGCCACTGTGACATAAGCATGACAAAATCTGCAACCTGGATTGCTTCAAATCCATTTTTGGAAAAAAAAATTGATAGTGCTACAACACACACCTGGAATGATTTTTTGCCTATATATATAGAGACAGAAGTATGTCAAACTATTCTAGACCAATTTTAAACATGTGGAAATGAAACACCTCTCTATGATCCTAAATTTACCAGCAGACTGAAGAAATACAAATATGAGACCAGATAAACAAGCGAGCCTAATGAAAAGAACCAAAGGGGGAAGATGCAAGCCCCAAATAAAAAGCACAGTTACTGAAAAAAATGGCCAAACTAGAGACAGACTCAGATTGTTGTTTTAATAAAGACAAGACAATCAAAATGACTAACAGTGGATAAAGCTTCATCCCTCAGCAAGACAGCAAATTCACAATGAGATTCAGCCAACAGCGCCATCATCCTGCCTCCTATAGTCCAGGCTCACTTGTACTTAAGAACTCTGTGATACATTTGTCAAAAGGGATCAGTGGAAGAATGTACCCATAATTTCCAAGATCTGTAAAAATCTTGAGCCAGATTAAAAAAAAAAAAAGGAACACGTCTGGGCAAAGTGATGAGATTTTAGTTGAAAATTGGCACTGCATGTATGTGATTTTTTTTCCATCTCCGTAAGTCACTATGATATAATATCATGAACACAGTAAACTCCTGCTGTGATAAATTTATGATTTTGCAACAACTGCGGAAGAAATGGAAAATATAAGCAAAAGGATTTCTTAATAGAACCCTTTCTGCCCCCACTATCCATTATGACAATTTTTTTCCCCCCTGCATTAGCAAAATTGGTGAAGAAGCTAAGACAGGGCAGGCGGCAGGTTTTATGTCCAGGTGGTCACAATTGCTTACACAGCCATGCCTGGAAAGAATTGCATAAGGGGAAGGATTCCTCCTCAGCCTCTTGAGTCACTGTGTAATGTAACTCAGACTTTGTTTCTTCCTAGAAGAATTTCTATAAACACTTCTTTTCCTTGGTTTTATGGCTGCTCTCACAGCTCCAGCATTCTGTATTCAATAGCTGCAGTGGAGCTCAGATGATTTGTGGTAGGTCCCTGTTTTGCAGGAAGACAATGGGCTAGCAACACTAGTGAGAGCAGGACTGGTATTCAATTAAATAGATAACTACGTAAGTCAAGGGGGCAAAGAGAATAAAATATTTCAATGTGCCAAAAACATCGATGTTACTTGCTTTTGTGCTTCACAGTGATCTAGTCAAAAGGATTCACAATAAAAAAAAAAAAAAATCACAAGCAGTGGCTTCTACCAGCTGAGTACACAGTGTAGCTTATGCACACACCTCCCATATTCCTTGCACAAAAATTTCTAGAACTATTTTAAGAGGCCAGTTTGGGGGGGGTGTTGTTGTTCTCATTTTGGTTTTTTGGTTGTTTTTTTTTTTTTAATGTCTACACTTAGGACAAATATCCTGAGGCAAATCTCCTAAGGAAACAGAACTAGCAGAACTATAGACATTCCATCAGTACCTCCAGTAATAATATATGTTACTCTCTTTTCATTACAATCTTCTTCTGCACTGATCCCAGTATGTTTTCATATGTTTATCTACACAGAGTAGCATCAGACCCAAAGATTCTACTTTAAAATTACGTACTCTTCCCAATTGGAATAGATTATCTCAGGCCATTTCACATTTTCAAATTATAACCATGATGCACAAGGAAAGCATTTAAAATGAAATCTTCTAAAATCAAACCCGAATAGCTTTTAAACAACCAATGGGGTCAACATTTTAAATTCTTATATGACCAACACTCTTTTTCTTTAGTTAAATGCTGACACAAAAAAAAAATAAAGAAGGAAATTACTTATTTCCTAAAAAAGATGTCTTCCAGTTATTTCACCAGTCCACCTGGTTTAATCCTTACACTAGATGTACTTCTCTAACTAAAAGGAATGATGACATTGTATAAAAGTCAACCACACAAGTAGAATAGTTAAGTTCTTAGAACTATTTTCAAATTACCTTTATACAGTATTGACAATATATAAGGAAGTTTTGTCTTGTCACCACTTAGCCATCAATTTAAAACAGAAGGGAAAGAACCTAACCAACCAACAAAAACCTACCTCCCAAAGATCAGAACAAGTTGAACTTGGCTGTCTTACAGCTTAGAAATAGCATAATCTAGAAGATTTATAATGTTAGGAGCTAAAGGAGAAAAACAAACAAACAAAAAAACCACCAAACAAAAACCAGAAAAAAAAGAAAACAAAAAAGACAGATAGAGAAACAATAGATTGACATAGAGGCCAAAGGCAGATCTTTCCTAAATTTTTGATTGCATATTGCAAGAAACACAGGTTTTAAAAGGCACAGAAAGAGCTGAAAGAGATTCTGAGAGATCACTTAATCTCCCCTATCTTCATTTCCCAGGATAAAACAGCAACATTAAACAAAAGGTTTGTCCAGACTATCCTCAAACCCCTTACATTTTGCAGATTCCACAGCCTCTCCAGAGAATTTTGTCCAGCACTTCAGCCTCTCTTATTATAAAGGTATTCCCAATACCTAACCCATATTTTCCCTATTGCCCTGCTTTATCTACAGCAAACTTTAACAAAACATTATTCCTCTGTGGATCATTTTCTAACATGCTTGAAGACCACTGCCATCCATCTCCCTCAGTATCATTTTTTCCACACCAAAACCATCTAAACATTCAATCTAACAGCCCATATTTTGTAGATCTCCATCTTTTTTGTTTTGCTTTTGATACCAGTCACTTTGTCCTCATCTTTCTTCACAAACCTTGTCCAAAACTACACTATAGTGCACCAGAGGTCTGATCAGTGGTGGGGAGAGCAGCAGAATTACTTAAAGCAGCTTTACATAAAATGCTTTTATGATTTTAATTTATTTTTCTCTCTCAACAGTGCACTAATACTTCATACCCAGAATCAATCTACAGGCTTGACCAAAGGGGGAACACATCTCCCAAATCCCTTTCTACTCTGTTGATACAGATATCATACCAGTAAAACAAATACAGAACATCCCTTGCACAACCTCAGCAGGACTGAACTCACCATTACGCTGCTCTGAGCACAGGAGTAAAATCTCCTCCATTCAAACCTCACCCATCTAAAAATCATGAAGAATATAAGTCTTATTCTTTCTGTAACAGCCACAAGCACAAACAAGTCTGAAAACTACAAGGATGAAATAAAGGCAAGGCACAGCTGTTGAGTAATTTGATCTTTGGCTTCAATATACAGTGCCTACCTTTGCTCTTTCCAGAAACCTGGTTACTGTTCCCTAGTACACATCACAGCCAGTTCTCTTTTCACAAGCATTGGGAGAAATTAGACATGTCAATGAAATTTAAAAAAAAACAAACAAACAGATTTATTTCATCCAAGATCCAATGCCTTCTCTAATGCTTAAAAATACACCCCCAGCTCTGCATGAGGTGAGGTATATGTGTACACATCCACCCAGTTGAACATTTTGAGCAAGATGACAGTATGGCAAGCTGTACTTGATTTAACATGTCTAGACAGCTGTAGGAACACTTTATTGAAATATAATTAGTTTAGCACTCCTACTTTTTGTTTTTTCTGTACTTCATATTTTTGCTGCATTTGTATGATGCTACATGTATTTCATTAGTTAATATACCTTGATGTTTGATATTTCATCACTTTTCAAGTACTCAGTTCTCCTGTCTTGATGCAAACTAAAAGGCTTTCAAAAAAGCAAAACATGATCCAACTACCTAAAATGACAGTAACTGAAGAGGGATATGCACTGATATTTTTGTTGCCATTCTTATTGCCACTATTGCTATTACAGGCACTTCTCCAGATACCTATTTCTGATTAGCCATGTCACTACACCTTCACATCACTTCCCCCTGTCTTACTCAGAGGCTCCTACCACAATCTTCTCCCTGAAGTCAGGACTGAGCTCTCAGACTTCCTACTTCCATCATGCCCTTGTTTCTCTACCCTCTTTTTAAGCCCTGCTTACTTCTTCAGCTTGCTTGACAAACAGGAAAAAAAATCATCCAGAAAATCTGACACTTCGAGGAAGCATCAGGTAGGAAGAAGGTAACTGAAAAGAAAATAACTGGGAAAGTCTTTTTTCTTCCTGATTATCACAGGAATACAATTTCTTCCTTGTTCCCTGTCAAATAATAGAGCAGAAAATTCCACTGTATTCCTCATCATCGCCTCCACCACCCTCCAAAACACACTAAAAGTTTTAGAAGCCTACTCTAGGAGAGGCAAATAACCCACTCTCCAATTGTCTCAATCTCAATTTAAAATAGAAATGAGTGTGAACAGTGTACTGTTTGAAGTCATTTACTACAGCAACACTTGTTTCATACAAGTAGGTTTCCTCTATTAATTTGGACAAATTCCAAAAAGCTCTCTACTATCTGCAGTACAGTTTTTTTGTGTTTTCTATGGATGGCTTCACTTAAAAGTACCAAAGGAGCATATGGAGGCAGAAATGCTGAGATTGTTTAGAAAGACCTAACTGTGTTTACATGCCACAAGCTCTTTGCTGATAAATTCTCTCACTGACACAGCCTTTTTAGAACAAGAGAGGAATTCACAAGAATTACATTCAGTTTTGTCCTGTGGAAAGCCATAATGTACAAATCACACATAGACTTAAAATCTGAAACCTCTACCAGCAGGTTCTATGAATCACCTTTTGTCTTCCTTGTCTTTTTTACCACCACAAAGATTTGTTATATACAATCCTCAGGCAATGAGCATCCTATCTTAAACTACAGCCATTGTCCCTGGCAAGGAGAAACATAATTATAATTTTCTTTCACACAGTTAAGAGTGATCCAGAGAAAGGTACAAATCCAAATAAATTAGAGAATTCAGTGTGGTTTGATGTCTGATGTAATGGCCTCAACTCATTTCAATAAACTTATTGGGCAATAATTTTTCATCTGTACTGTATTTATTTGGTTAAAATAAATTATATTCAGACTAGATTCACAAATGATTATGATGATAAAGAGGTAAATTTTAGCCTCAATTACACTGCTTATCAGTCCTAAGTCTCTTTTCCAAGTGATGAGAGAAATTAATTGCAAGGAGCAAGCAGCACATTGAACAGGCATGTGCCTAACCCGTTGAAAAGTAGATGCTGGTGACCTAAGACGACTGCTGAGTTCAAATCCTTAGTTCAAGACTGCTTAGTTTAGGGCTTAAACATTTTTTCTTTGAAGAACTATGTGACTTCACTACAGCTGGATTCCAGACATCACTATGACTGCTATAGCAATCCTTGGGGAACTTAATCCTGCAGGAGAGTTCAGCTGACTGCACTTCTAAGGATAGGCAGGCAGTCAAGTGCTTCAGCTGCAATTTCAAATATGAATTACACTACATATTAGCCCCTAGATGGCCTGTCTTTCCCTGAGTGAAGTACTTGTCCTGAAACAGATCTTCAAGTGCTTCAAGAGTCTCATGCTGGAGTTCACATTAGTGTTTCAGGTTTGGGGCTGGATACTACCCCATCTATAAGTACAGCATTCAGCTATTTAAGTCATTTTAAGCTTCCATTTAAATTATCCAGTTTCTTAGGTATCTAAGCATATCTGGACTCAGAAGGCTTTCACTTGAGTGATATGGTAAGAAAGGCCCAAAAGCCACATTTAGACACAGATATACATCTAAGGCACAGAGTTACTCTACACAATCCTCATCTGGGCTGTAATGAAGTAGCAGTAACTTTACAACCCACAAGAAATCCTCCACTGATGGAAGTTACACACTCTGAAAATGAAGTCAGCATCTTTACACACAAACTTACAGCCATACAGGAGCTTTAGTATTAGCAGCTAAATACAATGCCATTGTCCACTTTATCAACAGGACTCTTTCACAAGAAGGTCTAAATTTGGTCTTTGTACACTGGGAATGAGATTCATTCCCACCTGAAATTATGTACTCATATGAAATTATGCCTTTTGCCTAAGGTTATTGTTTAGGCTTCTTTCACAATAATAATACAAATATTAGACAATAGTATTACAAGTCTCAAGTTGGCAGAGAAAATAAATTCTTGAGATAGAGTTTTCCCCTCCCAACATATACAACTTCCTCAAATAAGAAAAAAGCCTAAATTGCAAGAGTCTATGTTTATAATTTCTAAGAAGAATAGGGAATAAAATTTAATATTAACTTACTAAAGTATATCCACTTGACATTTCATTTCCTGAAAGTAAACAACCAAAAAGCACTAAGGAAGTCAACAAACTGTAAACAGTGACAAAGGACAGGACATCATGGAATTAAGTTATAAATGAATACAGCCGCCTCTGCATGCTGAATCACCATTAAAAATCTTCTCTCTCAGCAGTACATGAAGCCAAGATCTCTTTTTCCCCTAATTTTCTGTAGAGGGAAAAAATGACAAAAGACATAAGGATGTCACTGATTCTGAAGTCTCAGTTTCACAGGGTATGAACCTTCTTGCAGTAATTTTTTTGTCAATATTTGTTCATTCCTTCTGGCATAGGCAATGGCACTGACAGAAGAGAACTTTCACATCTCCTATGAAGAAAACCAGACACAGCTACTTGCAACAATCAGAATCAATTCTTGATATCAAAGACTTGTATCACAGCAACTCTGGAGTTAGCCAGGCTAAGGGACTTTTAACGTTTAATTGTGTGGGTTCAATAGTTCTCTATATCCACCTAAATTAACATTTTTTAAACACCATAAAGGCTTTCCCCTACAGATTTTTCTGGAAAGCTTCTTCTTTTCTTCTTGAGAAATTTTTGGTTTTGGAGCCAATACTCTTTCATCACAGAAGTTGAGATGCATTTGTTTCAGTCTGTGTTTTCCCTCAGCAATTACATGCCTTGAACTGATTTTAATTCTATTTGCCAGATCACCAATCTGTTTTTCCAGCATTCTTCCTCATTCTGCTGTATATCAGTCTCTGTCTCCGTATTTTAAAGCATGGAGATGAGAATTCATTTTTGGGTGAATGCAACATTTAACATAGTTTCTATAAAAGCAACAGCAGCCTTTGCCTGTCAGGCAGACATTTATTTTCTGGTGAGCTCAGGGCCATAAAATCTTTTCAGACTCCAAACAGAAAAATACAGTACATTTTGGGGGGTGCTGATTTTCTGGCCTCCTCAATTGTGAGCCCTTTACGGACACAAAAACAATCATGAAGACAGCTTAGCAAGGGTATTGTTAGAACGCCTACAGCAACAGTATATTGAGTGAAATGTTTGTATTTATACAGAGCTATTCTGTCTCCAAAGCTTTCAAAGAACTCCATAGTCTTTTATAATTGCTAAATAAACTGCATTCATTTGTTAGTTATTTTTTCAGAATTTGTCACTCTATTTTTTGAGGCAAAAGCAAAGTAAATGTGCTGCTTTGTTTGCTAGAGTTAGCTGCATTAATGTGCATCTAGATAACTCAATTTATACCTAAAATTTAACCTCTAGTTTCCAAAACCTACTGGAATCAGAAGTAAAATCAATGGTTGTTACCAATACCAATGCCGTTCAATAGCAGGAAGAATGATGCTCTTAAATGGGAGAGAGGAAAAGGATGCTTCATACTAAAATTGTTCTTTGAAAAAGCCCCAGTGCTGTTTGACCCTGATACTGACAGCAGCAAAACTTTTTCATATACTTTTTAGCCTGTCCCTGAAAAAACCCTTCTGCCTCTGGAATAAGAGCACAGGCTTTCAACACACATGCATTTGAGAACACAGAACAAAAAAGTCCCCAACATTTATGCACTTATCCCATTCCCTTGCAATTGACCATGTACAATTTTAGGAGCAATACATGAATGGCAGTTGCCATGAGTGACTAAAGGAAACTTGACTCTACATTCCCCCCAAATAGACTATGTTGTAATTGTTCAGTTATTTCTTAATATTACTTTTCTAAGTGTTCATTCTTGTTTCACTCATCTCATTCTGCTGGCTGTACCTTGTTCAGAACATAGGCTTAAGATCCTCCCTTATCTCCAAATTTCCCAAAACTTCTAGTTGGGAACATTACCACTGTTTAGCTCTAATGTCCATAAATACATTGACAGGCAGAAATTACAAGGATTACAATGCAATGATCTAGTTAAAACAAGCCAGTGAGAGAATTATTTTGCTGTACATGAAAGGCAGTTCCACAAAGCAATATTAAGAATGGTGGAAAGAGTATCTGACCCAGGGAAGACCTGAGGGAGCTTTTCCTCCAAAGTCTGAACTTGGGTAGAATGTCAAATCATACAGATGTATTTATATGCAACACATGTCATCTCTCCATGTGCACTTTTTTAAGCAGTAAAATATTTATGCCTTTTGCAGCTGTTTACCCATACTTCCTGGTGGGGAAATACTATTATTATGAAGTAAGTGTCATTTAATGAAGTCAGAATGGTGCAATTCCACAAAAATAGTTCAAATTGGAATTTCAAAGTGACACCTGGGATTTCCTCTAATCAACCTATGAAGTCATCAGTGAAGTCAACATATGTAATTACATATAAACTTACAGAAGAACTTCACTAAGTTACCAGTGTATTGTGCTGCCAATACAGGAAAGATCTGGTTATGCCCAATTTGGGGCAGAGTTTCTGCACATCACAACTCTAAGTGCTGGGACATTTTCTTCCACATTAAGCTTATTTCATGTGTATAAATTTATGCACAATATGATTCAATATAATGCATCCACAGTTAGAGGAGTTACATGAATCGATTGTTTCAGCTTCATCCTTACACAAGAATTGAGAGTTGTCCACAGAATCATGAGCAGATCCTAAGATAAGCCATACAGGCCTATTGGTCCAACTTCTAGGCACAGCACATACAACTAAGCCACAGTAGGGTACTGTAAGCCCAAATTCACTAAACCTTATGTAACCTTTACTGCTTAAATTTAACACATGTTCTCATTTACTACCTAAAACGGAGACAAGTTCTCCATAGTGAATTTTATGAAGAATTTTGGTGAAGATCAAAACAACCCAATCTACCTAAAAGAAAGTAGGTTTTCATAGTATTTAATTTTATCAATTTAACATGTAACCTCAATTGCAAAATGCACATAATTCTCACATTGTCTTCCTGAAGAGAGAGATTAGTCCCATTTTCTTCCTTATCCCACCTTCTTCCTTGGGATAACTTTGCTATACAAACACATGCCTTATTTACCTCACATAATACCATTATAGTTGTAAGTAAAGTACTCTTGAGTTTTTCTTCTGCTTTCAGTGCATTCTCTGGTTGTCTCAGTCACTTATTAATACATTTTCTCAACATGCCTTTAAAACAGGGAGGCAGAGGCATTTTCATTTTACTTATGAGGAACTGTAGCCTGGTGAGAGGGTGTACAAAATTGTCCTACATGCAGGCAACACCAAACAACTGATTACAGAAGCAAAAATTTCACGATTTCCAGCTCAATGGGCAAAATGCACAACACGACTAAACACTAACCCTCAGACTTCTCAACCTGGAAAATGAAGTGTGTATTTAAATGCAGATTCTGAAGGTCCACAGAGCAACCAGAAGTGGATAGAGTGAAACTGAGAACTTCCTAGCCTCTTACTGCTGTAATAAGCAGTTCTCACAATAACTGTGTTGAAAGGAATTCCAGAAAGACTATGTTAATAATTTGTTTATTAACATATACATTTTAGACCAATAGCAGCAGCACAGAATTCCTTTAACTAATTTTCTTCAGCATTGCATTTATAAATCCAGGGAGATAAGCACTGATATTTAGAGGATTCATTCTCAGATGATCAGTGGTTACTATTTAATAGTGCCATTAAGGGAGTAGTGCCTGAGGTAGATGTATCTGAAACACTAAAAAAAAAAAATCTTCCTACTATTTTATGGACTACTAAGTTGCAAATAGAATTTTATAGCTGAAATTTCTGTGCTGCTGCCATTGTTACTATTAGAGAATTTTTCACTCTGAGGTTCCAAATATTCAGGCAGATTACAGGTGAAGTGTGAAAGCATGTACTTTTAAGCAAGTAATATATCCCTTGAGAATTACTCAGAGTTTGTATCCCACAGGAGAAAAGTTCAAAATGCTTGACAGTAGAAACGGTACCTGCTACTGGCAGGTAACTCAGTTTCACATCCCAGGTGACTTTGAACACTATAATTGCAATCTCAATGGCTTACTCAGTTTTCAAGCTTTGTTGATGTGATCCATCACCTTACAGTAAAATTCAGCTTAAAAGTCAAATGATTAGACTATTTGCTGTTTTTAATAAGAGTACTATACCACATGTTTTAAACATTATCAGAGAAGTGAAATTGCTTATGCATCAAAGTAAAAATGCACCAGAGTAAAAATTCCAAACGGCATCTTGAATTAATTTTAATTGCAAAATGTTTTATGTGAGTTAACTTTAATGTTTTTTACTCCAGTATCTCCAAAAGCCCATGTGACAACACTGTGATGGGGCATTTAAACATGACTGGCTTCCTATAAATCAGAAGATGCTCAGAAGCACCTGGTCACATTTGGCAGTTTACCAGTAGCCCACATCTCATTTGTTTCTGCCAGGACAGACCTGTCTCTAAAGGTAACAAAAGACTGATGCTTTTTTTCAATTTCAAGACTACCTATTTTACATCACTGGATTTAAACAACCTATTGAAGTCCAGAAAAATAAAAACCAACTGCAGCTACAGCTAGAGTAATACGTTTATTCTATGGGGTACATTTTTCACTGTTGCCAGTCTCTGGCACAGTGTTAATATTTTTAAGTAAAATGCATAGAAATGCTCATAAAAACCCAAAAGAATGAGTAGCTTTGCACTCCATGTTAACTGATAGCTGTGAACTCTTGGGCAACACTATCAAGTATTACCTGGATACTATTTCTTCTCATCTCTAAATAATTTTATTTAATTTTACTATAAACAAAAAGTTATGAAGTATTCAGTACTAACTTTCTGGTTTCTGCTTTTTAATAAAATTATTATGTTTTCCTCCTCTTCATTTTCAAGGCCATTACCAATTCCTTTGCTCTATGAAGTAAGAGGCTGTCCCATTAAACCAATTAAATAAGATTATACGTTCAAGAGCAATAACAAAACACCATGAGAACATCAGCCACTCTCATAAATTAGCTAGACAATGAACATGAACCATAAGCATGAACTAATTCACAGAGTCCATCTCTGGTCAAGATAGGACTAGGAACTGCATATTCATGGTTAGCACAGAACACCTGGCATGAAGTTTCACATCCTAATCTTACCTCAACATAGTTAATTCAAACATCTCTAACATCAAAATACTGACAGCTGAAATATAGAATTCAATTTTTATGTAAACAAGCAGCCTTCTAATTTTCAAGTTCACTCCAGCACCTTTAGAAACCAGAAAAGTCAAACAGATATGACTGGTGAAATTGTAGGTGTCCCGTTCAGGCTAGCAATACACAGTCCTAGAATCTAGCAACATACAGCTCAAACTGCACTCTGTAGTAGCAGATATCTAAGCTGCTTGATCAGAAGTTGCTGTCATTAACTCCCTCCTCACAGATGTAGAAAGCAGGTGAAACAGGTAATGGGTTTTTAGGCTGACGGAGAGTTCAGAATCCGAAATTTTGATATCATCCAAATAGCTTGCATTTTACCTCTGAGTCAACACTTAAGTCGTGGCTGACCTTATCAGGCCATAGAAATTCTTTTTACTTGTTGTTCTCCAGCTGTTTTAGGACTCATAAGCTCTACAATAAGGGTAGAATGTTTGACTAATGCACTGCTCAATAAGGAGCTTCTTAGAATTTGATAAAAAACACTCCTGTCTTCAGCTCCTGGTTTTCCTTCTCCTAGTCATGTCCCTTAGAACACTGTAATTAACAGTGGAGTTCAAATAAACTAAAAAGAGCTAGATACACTGGCTCCTTGGTCTTACAGCTGCATAGAGTCGTCTCCTTATGCTACCACAGAAGAAAAAAAAACAACTCAAGGAATCCATCCATTTAGTGGCAGCTTGATACTTGTGAGTAAAACTGAGTGTATCAAAGTTAGAATGACTTAAATAGCCTGAAAAATGTGGGCAAAAGGAAAGATTTTTTTTTTTCCCCAGAACTCAACCCGAACAGTCACTTGAAATACTGGAGAACTATGAAATCTGGAATTTGTATACTCTTTGACTAGTAAGAGTCATAAGAGATGGACACAATCCAATCCTGGTGGCCATTAATATTTTACTGAAAGGAAAACAACTGCTGATTGGAAAAAAAGGCAATATTATCTTATTTACAAAAGAGACAACTGCTTGATGTTGACAGTGTGACTTAAAAATAAATTAAAAAAAAATTTTCTGAATCTTCTAAGAAAGGGAGGTAGTGCTTTGCAGGAAGAAAAGAAGTATACTTCACCACTCTGTAAATGTTAATTCAAAGACCTCCAGCTGCCCATTGTTCTTCCGATTAGAGCCAATAGCTTCATTTACCATCCACAAACTTATACTTGAGGAAGAAGAAGCAGGAAGTTGCATTTAAGTATAAATGGACAGATCATAAAGATGTGCAATGCAGTTCTAGTTAAATATTTAGAAGGAAAGGCTCTTCCTTAAAACCTCAGCAGAACATAATTCTCTGTGCTGCAGCAAAGGAAGTCTGTCAGGAGACTGCAAGTACCTTAAGGTCTCAATGTTAATCAGTCCATTATTCAGCTGCAGGAGCTTTTCCCCAAATCAAGCCAGCAGACGTTCTGTAATACCTAACCCATAATTCATCAAGCTCTTCATCTTCTAAGCCAAAACTTGTCCTCAAGCTCTGCACACAATGGGGCATGAGCCAAGGCCACAAGCTGGGCACCTACACAAGTTTTTTTTCATGAATGTGAAGCAGAAACTCTCAGGCAGCCTCCATACTGTGCAGAAGTTCATAAACATGTAATAAATTAAATATAGAGAAAAACAGTCACCAATGAGACCACAGTCCTGAACTCCAGCTTTCCAAAAAGGTATCCATCATACTGACACTGACTACACTCATAGATGTGCCTATTCTAGCACAGCATTCACAAAGCACCCTTTCCTGAATAAAAAATTTTTATCTAGAAATAGCATGATGAATTTTCCACAGTGAATTAGGTTCAATCTTTTTTTCCATCCAGGAAATCTGTTTTGTTTCTCCACAAAAGGCAGAATACAGGAGCATTTGCTAATCTAAGAATTCTCATGTATAGTTAGTTTAACCTTTCTCTGTCTTTAAGTGTTACTGAAGAAAATTTCAAGATCTTAAAAGAAGGAGGAGTGGGGGCTTTGTGGGGGGAGAGAAAGGAGTATGCTTTTAGTAGTTGTACTCACATCTCAAAGGTGATGCAGGCTGATCCTGGCCCAGTCTCAGTGGTAATGAGCCCTCAGGGGACTGCTCTCCTGAAACCACTTTTTTTACTGGAAAATATTTGGGCTTAATCACATATTCTTGTGTTTGGCCATGATGAAGATTCATCATTAGTGTCTGAGATGAAAGGGGTATCATCCTGTTTTGGAAAGAGATAGAAATGACAGAACAATATAAGTATTAATAAATTAGACTTATAAACTACTTGTAAAAAATTGAAGACAAATTTAACTGCACTCCAAATTCTCAAAATACATTTTGGGAAACCTACTGCCTTACAAGTAAGCACCTAATTTTCCAAGCATTTAGCACCCTCCTTGTCTTGTCAGCTCAATAAACTCCTATGAAAGAAAGTCTACAGGGATTATGAAACTTCCTTTTTGATGTGGCAAGAGAAATATCATGGACAGCTCAGAAAACAGGGAGGAACAGGAAAAAGTCTTGATTGAGTTGCAGCTCAAATTTGTTAACACACAGAGCTTTCCAGGCAGGTGAGAGAAGCAGTGATGCATTCAAACCTCATTGCATTTCTTACAACTGTCATTCCATATAAGGTATATTAAGTAGAACCTAAACCCAGCTGACTTTCCCCTTCTGTTCCCAGAAATCATTTCCTTCTTCACCATGTCCCTCTAGCCAAAGAGCAAAGCACTGCTCCTCTTCCCCTTTTTCAGACTGTATCCCACCTAATCAGAAGGTTTGTGTCCCAGAGCCACATTATTTTGCCCATCCACTTTGTCTTTGCCTGTGCTATTGAACATCTCTGACAAATGACACATAACCACAAATGTCCCATAATCACATGACCTCCCTTAACAACAAAACCATTCCTCCTTCCTGATAAACAAGAAGATTCAAGCTCAGGATTTCCTCACAGCTAGTCCTGGCTCATATGGTTAGATTCCTCCCTATGACCTCAGGTTCTTACTGCACAAGGCCTTATCAGCTTTCAATAACAACTCCCTCCAAAAAGCTCATGGTTATTCAGTGATCATCAGCAATAGGAACTATTTCTTCACTAACAAATTTGCTTTCACTCTTCCAGCAATTAATGTGGCAGCAAATTGGGCAGCTCTTAGTTACATGCAATGAAACTGCAGGCTGCTTTGGGGCCCAAGGCTGAAGAATCCCACCACCTAGTAAGTAATAACACTTTCAAGTAACAAACCTACTAATAACATGCCTTCAAGCAGTCATAGCTAGTGCAAATCAGACTGTAAAGACTAATTTCTCCATGGAGAGTAGAACCAATTACTAACCTAAAAACAGTGGCTATCATGACTACACTGTCCTTTGCTCAAATGAAGGCATACAGAGTGGGATGCTATAAGCCTCCCTTACTTCAGTCTCAGCTGAGGGTCTGTAACTAGTTTGGTCTTCAAAAATGGGAAAAAAAGTTATGAGATTTTTAACAGCCATCCCTTGGAGCCACTGTTCTGCAGGGTAAATAACTGTCCTCTGAGAATAAGTCATGAACCCAGTATTATAAAGGACAGCTGAGCAGCACTTCCCCACAGTGGTGAGACTGCAGAGTTTCAGCTAAGAACTTAGATGACTGCTGCATTGTTTTCTGACATGTGGAGCTTAAGCCAGCCCCTATCTCCAAAGCAATGCCTAACTCCTTGGTCATGTTATTCAAGATGCTTAGTAACTGCTGTAGCCAATGGATTTGTGGTTAGAACAAACAATGGGGTTTTGTCCTACACAGATGCTCTTTTTCTCAAACTGATCCAAGTTAGCAAGAGCATTCATTAATAGTGACATTCTAAACCTCCTATGTAGAACAGAGACACAACTGCTCAAGCTGTCTCCAAGTCAATATTTCTAATATACTACTTACACAGTCTCATTACATTCAGTAAAAGTCCTTTTGCCAGACTAAGTGAGAATACTGTATTTTCTGTGTTGTCTTTAGGGTTCCTACCAGAAAATCAAAAGAGAGTCTTCAATGGCATTGGAGGTCAGGCTTGGAATTCAACACACTCTGATAAGAATTATGACCTGGAAACCCTCAGCCTGAGATGAAGCTGAAGTTGTTGCCTTCAGTACTGCTTACATATGAGTTTCATTTCTTTGAAGATTCACAGCAATCACTCCTGCATAACCTGTTTTTTCTAACAGACCTCATTGGATGCCTACACATTAGGACATCCATTTCTGGTTTTGGATATAAAGGAGTGTCTATAATGAATGTAGAAGCACAACTTGACAACAGAGACCAAAAAACTAGGTACAGATGCTGTCATTTAAGCAGTTGAGTGCTTTCTGTTAAGGTTATAACCAGTTGTAAAGCACTACAGAATCCCAGAATTATTAAGGTTGGAAGGGACCACTGGTGGTGTCAATAACATCTCTGCTCAAGCAGGGTCCTCCTAATGATCTCTGATTAGCAGTCCCCTGATGTTGACCCCTTTGTTGATCTCTGCTCAAACCCACTCCAGCAGCTCCATGTCTCTTCTGTCCTGAGGAGCCCAGGACTGGACATAGCACTGCAGATGTGCCTCACCAGGGCTGAGCAGAGGGGCAGGATCACGTCCCTGACCTACTGGCAATGTCCTTCGTAATGTACTCCAGGATTCCATTGGCCTCCTTGGCCCCAGGACACACTGCTGGCTCATGGATGGTTTGTTTTCCACCAGGACCCTCAGGTCCTTCTCCACAGAGCTGCTTTCCAGCAGATTGGTCCCCATCCTGTACCGGTACAGGACCCCACATTTGCCTTTGAACTTCAGATAGTTTTTCTCTGCCCATCCTCCAGTCTGTCAGGATCCTTCTGTACAGCCCTCTGGGGCATCGGCCACTCCTCCCAGCTTTGTGTCATCAGTGAACTTGCTGAGGGGCAGGTCATTGATGAATTAGGAAATAACATGGGATGTGGTGAATTCTTCTACCATTCAGCCAGTTCCCAAATCACCTCACTGTCCACTCCTCCAGTCTGCACCTCCCAAGTTTGCCTATGAGGATGTTGTAAGAGACAGTGTCAAAGGGCTTGGTGAAGTCCCGGTAGAAAATATTCTCTCTCCCCACATTCATCCAGGTAGTTTTGTCACTGTAGAAGACAATTGGGTTGGTCGAGCATGATCTACCTTTAATGAATCCATGCTGACTACTCCTGGTCATTTTCTGGTCTTCCAAGTACTTAAAGATGGCCTTCAGAACAAGGCGCTCCGTTACATTTTCAGAGTTTGAGGTGAGGCAGCAGTTGCCTGGGTATTCCTTCTTGCCCTTTTTGGAGGCTGAGGTGGTATTTGCTTTCCTCTAGCCTCAAGCACCACTTCTGACTGCCATGACTTTTCAAAGATGACCATGAGTGGCCTAGCTATGATGTCTGCAATCTCTCTCAGCCCTCATGGGTGCATCCCATCGTGGCCCATGAACTTGTGGATGTCAAGTTTGCCTAGGTGATCTCTAACCCAATCCTCCGTGATGAAGCAGAAGTCTTCCTTCCACCATTCCTTTTCCCTGGTCTCCCAGGTCAGAGGTTCCTGAGGAATGGTCTTGTCAGTGAAGACTGAAGAACAGAAGGCATTCAGTA
Organism: Thryothorus ludovicianus; assembly: GCA_013397245.1. Classification (NCBI taxonomy): domain Eukaryota; kingdom Metazoa; phylum Chordata; class Aves; order Passeriformes; family Certhiidae; genus Thryothorus; species Thryothorus ludovicianus. The sequence continues at coordinate 165,957 of VZTB01008342.1, read as the reverse complement.
ATTCTGCCTTCTTTGTATTCTCTGTAACGAGAATCCCCTCTCCATTTGAAAACAGGTCCACATTGTCCTTAATTTCCTATTTGTTATTGATGTATTTGCTTTCTGCACTTGATATCCATGGCCAGGTTTTTAATTCCAGATGGGCCTCAACCTTGCTTGTTACATTTCTGCATCCTCTGACA
>VZTB01008342.1:120444-165266 GCA_013397245.1 Thryothorus ludovicianus | reverse complement strand
TCCTAATGATCTCTGATTAGCAGTCCCCTGATGTTGACCCCTTTGTTGATCTCTGCTCAAACCCACTCCAGCAGCTCCATGTCTCTTCTGTCCTGAGGAGCCCAGGACTGGACATAGCACTGCAGATGTGCCTCACCAGGGCTGAGCAGAGGGGCAGGATCACCTCCCTGACCTACTGGCAATGTCCTTCGTAATGTACTCCAGGACTCCATTGGCCTCCTTGGCCCCAGGACACACTGCTGGCTCATGGATGGTTTGTTTTCCACCAGGACCCTCAGGTCCTTCTCCACAGAGCTGCTTTCCAGCAGATTGGTCCCCATCCTGTACCGGTACAGGACCCCACATTTGCCTTTGAACTTCAGATAGTTTTTCTCTGCCCATCCTCCAGTCTGTCAGGATCCTTCTGCACAGCCCTCTGGGGCATCAGCCACTCCTCCCAGCTTTGTGTCANATTGATGAATTAGGAAATAACATGGGATGTGGTGAATTCTTCTACCATTCAGCCAGTTCCCAAATCACCTCACTGTCCACTCCTCCAGTCTGCACCTCCCAAGTTTGCCTATGAGGATGTTGTAAGAGACAGTGTCAAAGGGCTTGGTGAAGTCCCGGTAGAAAATATTCTCTCTCCCCACATTCATCCAGGTAGTTTTGTCACTGTAGAAGACAATTGGGTTGGTCGAGCATGATCTACCTTTAATGAATCCATGCTGACTACTCCTGGTCATTTTCTGGTCTTCCAAGTACTTAAAGATGGCCTTCAGAACAAGGCGCTCCGTTACATTTTCAGAGTTTGAGGTGAGGCAGCAGTTGCCTGGGTATTCCTTCTTGCCCTTTTTGGAGGCTGAGGTGGTATTTGCTTTCCTCTAGCCTCAAGCACCACTTCTGACTGCCATGACTTTTCAAAGATGACCATGAGTGGCCTAGCTATGATATCTGCAATCTCTCTCAGCCCTCATGGATGCATCCTATCCTGGCCCATGAACTTGTGGATGTCAAGTTTGCCTAGGTGATCTCTAACCCAATCCTCCGTGATGAAGCAAAAGTCTTCCTTCCACCATTCCTTTTCCCTGGTCTCCCAGGTCAGAGGTTCCTGAGGAATGGTCTTGTCAGTGAAGACTGAAGAACAGAAGGCATTCAGTAATTCTGCCTTCTTTGTATTCTCTGTAACGAGAATCCCCTCTCCATTTGAAAACAGGTCCACATTGTCCTTAATTTCCTATTTGTTATTGATGTATTTGCTTTCTGCACTTGATATCCATGGCCAGGTTTTTAATTCCAGATGGGCCTCAACCTTGCTTGTTACATTTCTGCATCCTCTGACATCATCTCTATTTATGTTTAAAGTGTTCTGTCCCTGCTTCCTTCTCCTGTGTATCTCTCAGTTGTGCTTGGGTATTGACAGGAGTTCCACGTTCTTCCATGCAGGTCTCTTCCCACTTTGCTCAATTTCTTGCTTATTAGGATGCACCATTTTTGAGCTCAAAAAAAAATAATCCTTGAATATTGACAGCTGTCTTGGATCCTTCTTCCCTGAAGGCACATTCCAATTATATTTGTCAAAAAAAGTCCCTGAATAGGCCAAAGTTAGCTCTCTGGAAGTCCAGGGTTGCAATCTGAATTGCTGCCCCTCTTCCTTCATGTAAGGTACTGAGTTCCACAATGTCCTGGTTACTGTAGCCAAGGCTGCCCCAATATTCAAATATTCAATAAGGCCTTCCTTGTTCTGTAGTATTAGGTCCTTTTATTTTTATTATTACCCTTTTTCTTGCCACACATCCAGCCACACTGAAGCCCAAATGTCAGCCAACAAAAAAGTCCATAGTAACTCTTGAAATCTTAATGAATTAAAAAAAAAATTAAAAACCCAACAACACACCATGCCATCAAACACATCAAAACCATGAATGCTGTACGCTGGAGGCTGAAAGCTTAACCACCAGAGTTTACAAAAATTTTTTCCTTCATTCTCAAGTATTACAATTTTCTTCCTTAATTTTGTTTGCATTAAATATTAATGTTAATGAATTACTGCTAAGACAGCTTTGTTTTCCACGAGTGGCTTGCTCAGTACTACACAGGAAAGCCGTAAACTTTTTCCATCCAATTCTTTAAAAGGAATGATGTGGAAGTTGTTAATTTTAGTTTCAATGCAGACTAAATCTCCTATTCACCAAGGTATCTGCTTACAATAATTGCATGAAACCGAAGTTAAGACTTGTCTAGACCCTTTTTCTTACATAACTATGCTCAGTTTTGATGATCTTCGTATACAAGTGACATTAACTTAATAAACTTGAGAAAACCTTTCCATTACTGAAGTGTACATCAGGCAGATAAACAAATGTCTAACTGCACCTTCAATAAACAAACAAAATGATAAATATTAATAATATTACAAGAACACTACAGAGGAAGAATATTTTTAGCAAACTATCATGCAAAAGAAAGCTCTCTTTCTTGATAAACCAGAGAAAGAATGTGATGTATCAGAATAACTCTGGCAAGCAGAAATGAGATCAACAACATTTGGCATGAAAAGTACTGTCTAGACTAAACTAAGACAATTCTCACTCAGGTTGCTTTCTTTGTTTTATTTACTGTAAGCCTAATGCTCCCATGCCTGGATCCTAGCTAGCAACATTTCAGAAAATGTGAATTGTTAACACTACTGCTTCATGCAAGTGTACAAATTAATTCCCTCTTACCTCCCTTCATTACCTCCTCCCAGTGCCACAATGAAAAATCAAAAGGAGAAGAAAACCAGTATTTTCTAAAACTATGAGATAGTAAAGAAAATATGCAGGCCAGTTCAAAAGGCATGGAAATAAGACTAACCTCCTACTCCCCCATAAATTGTTAAAATTCAGTTGCTAGTTCAGCCTGACCTTTGCCAGCTGTTTCCTCTTTCCACTGCTTCTCTGATATATATATATGTTTTTTTTAAAAGATACATGAAAAAGTTTAACTTCTCAGCTGATGATGAACAGATGGGATTTCTCTGCAGCCCTTTACAATATCATGCCCATCATTAATCAAAGGATGGCTTATTTCACAAGGTCCTACCAGTAACAAACAATGAAAGAGAGAAGCATTCAGATTTTCTTTATTTTTACCACTGCAGAAGTTCCTCAAAAAATTGACTTTATGTGCAAATATTTGTATTTTTAAATCATATTTAGAAGTCCTTTTTCTGAAATACAGTGCAAACATGGCAAAATAAGCACTAAGACCTGCCTGTCCTACAATAACAGTCCTACAATGTTGCATTAATATCTACTTTATATAACTGCCTTGATTTATATCTTTGCAACACATTTTTCCCCAAGGAAAAGTTTGCAAAGACAGTAGTTTGGATATGACTAATTAGTTTTCAAATAATATCATCAAGTTATTAGCTGCTACTTTTTCTTATCACCTAAAAGAATTAGAGTATTATTTACAATATATAAAAGGCCTTCTTTGATTGTCATCAAATTGATTTGGTGTGTGAATGAGGTAATACAACAAATAACAAATCTTAATAAAAAGGGATAAAAGAGGGTAAAAAGGAATTCAAATAAAGGTTAACACAGAACTGTGAAACATTAACTTTTGCCCACAAGTATCAGTTTTGTCCCTCTTATATGCAATTTCTGTGGTAAAAGCCTTGTCCAAGACAAGGACTCCTAAGTGTTTGCTAATAAAACTAGCCTTGTATTTTCAAGGTACAACAGAATTGTTCATTAGTAGGATCCCATTTGCCTGCATAACCTGGTGTAAGAGCTGAACTAAAGCTCTGTGAAACAAAACTCTCTGAACGACTCCAGTGATACATTTCATCTTTCACATACCACACAAACTGAAATGTGTAGATTATGAACATTCTTCCAGAAATCTAAAGAAATACACAGAGTTTTCCAGAATCACAAGCAATGATTTGTTTCCACGATGTCGAAAAGCAGAAAGAGCACTTAAGTCAAAAGAAATGTATGTGTTGGTGGAATATTCAGATGCAGAACAACAATACAGATGCTCGGTCACACAAGCCGAAGGAAGCTACAGTTTTAGCAAGTTATGCAATAGCAGGCAAACATTCCTCATGTAATACAGCATTCAAAAATTAAATTTGAATAATATTCCTTCCGTAGAATACTTAAGTTATAAATGGTAATTCTATCAGTAAAATAAAGGAATTCTTGCCTACTGCATCTTTTCATCAAAATAGGTACAAAAAGTTTGCCCCACCCCACACTCAAAGTGCCATCAAGATACAAGTGATGCCAATTTTTAAAAAATCTTCTTACAGCATTAAGTCTTAAGTATCCTTCAAGTATCCTCAGCCACCATTAAAGAAACAGTATGCATGAAGGTTAGAAAAGTCTGAGACAAGGATGAACACAAACCAGCTGAGTCTAAGTCTCACAGTAACAGCAATTCACAAACTTCCCTTCTCACTACGCATCAAATGAACAACTAGGAGTCACAAATTTGTTACATCATGCATACTTTCACTAACACTTAACCAATGAAGCTCTTCACAAATTCAGATTCCTTAATTTGACATGTGGATTATTCTATATAGATTTCCAGCCATACATATATCTTCAACTTTCCAGACACCTCTTACCAGTAAAGTTCAAGGAGGCAAAAAAAAACAACTCCACAACAGGAAACCTAAATGTGTTGCTGACTTATTCTTGTTCCTTTGTTACTATCAAACTCAGTTTTTAAAAGAGTAGCTGTCGATGTCACCAACACTTCCAGTAAGAAATTGCCCTTCAAGCATCCACTATGTTGCAGCACTGAGTCACCAGAGCACTGTGTCAGTTCAATACACTGGCTCCAGTAAATTCATGTATGTTTTTCCCTTTCCTGTTTCACATTATATTTTCTATAGAAAAATTGCTTTTTTTTCCATACTACTAGTGGCATGTTACACTGACATTGTGTAATAAAAAAAATTACTTGGCTCAAGACACATTAATTAGTGATAATTTCTAATCCATCAACCCATTAGACAGACTTCGTTATTAGAAAAGCATGTTGAAATGACCACTAAAAATAGAAACAAACTCCCACAATGGATGTTATACGATAAAGGCAAGTGAGCACAGCTGCTATGAAGCAAAATCACACATTACTAATCTACTCAAAATTCTTGAGCATGTTGAACAAAACAGGAGACAAACAGCCCAGTAGGTTGATGTAATTTATCTGAAATTTGAAAAAAACTTTGAAGATTTATATTACAAGAGACTAAGAAATCTTTGGTTATAAAACTGTGCTGTTATCATAGAACGGGCAAATACATGGAACATAACAGATTAATTTTCTTGAATATATATTAATTATATTCTTCTAAAGTCAACTAACACATACATGGTTTGATAATACCTCCGTTCAGGTAAAAAAAGTAACTTAAAACTATATGCAATTTTGTTACAGTAGTTCAGAAAACCCTTAATTATTACTTTGTCTTCCAGACTAGCAATTATATTCACACAAGATAAATTCTCTCTGGGAATACACTTACATCCTTGTCTGAATTAAGCAGAAATCTGTCATTTAGGAAAATAATAAAAGTAAATATGTGAGTAAATAAATAAAAGTAAAAATGTGAGTAAAGAACTGAAAACCTTGGCCAATCCTTAATATTCTAACAGGTTAATTAATGGTTACAAAAAAACCCAACTGCAAAGAGCAAGTAACTACTCCATCAAGTTTTTGCAAAGATACAAATGGATTTGCAAAAACTGTTTTCTCACTACTACTTGTTATATCTAAAAACTGTTTTACAAGTATGATCTTGCTGATATAAACATAGTTTCTCAGAAGGAGTCTAATATAAAGGAATATATCATAGGTTTATATCCTTTTTATAAATTAGACCCACGTACAAGCAGGAAAAGACACAAAAAACCAAGACAATTAATGGTGGCTAGCCAGGAAGAGACAAAGACTCTGAGTACCTGGACTAGAGGAAATTGAGCGCTGATGAACACAACAACTGGCATCACAAGCAAACAGAACTTGTCACACACAACTGATGTCTGTGCTGACTGCAGCCAAACAACCGAGGGACTCTCACATCAGCCCAGAGAAAGCTTCCAGCATACAAAATTGGATTAAAAGATAAAGCATTACTGAGGTGCAAAGAGCTGAGGGAAAGTAACAAGGAAGGTTTTTAGAGGCATTGATATTCACACAGCTAAGAGTACCCAAAAAGAACACAGGTAGAGAAAAGTCCAACTCTGGTTCCAGAGGAAAATCTTTAGTGAATGTGTGATAGAAAGATACAAAATAACCCTAATTAAAAATTTACTGCAGTAAGTTCTAGACTAAAGAAATACTTTTTCTACATAATGCATAATCATAACTATGATAACATATAATTGATTATCATTGCTTTCAAGAATGCCATTGTGAATGTTTGATGAGCACACCTCAAATTTGATTGAAGTCACAAGAAAAAAAAAGCCATAAATCCTTAGGCTTAAGGATATCAGTTTCCTAACATCATAAGAAATGCAGAGGCCTTATTTTTCCCCTGCTAAGGAAGTGCCAGGTGTGCAAGTTGGAGCACTTTATTCCTCTGTACTACACACTGATTTCTTATATAAGCAACTACTAGTAGATGTATACAATACTGACTTTGCCCAAGTACTCTACACAAGAAGTGCTCCTAGCAGAACAAATTATATCTTCATGTTTGAGTGGGAAAATGGTCGTTGCACATTAAGAATCTTAACCACATTTACTGAAGGCTTTCTAAATTTACTTGACAAGAAGCATAATTCATGAGGAGCAAGCCTTGAAAATTTCAAGATTAAATCCAGACTCCATCTTAAGTATGTGTACTCATCAGCAGAAGCTTTTTTTGGTATATGAAATCAGCAGCAAGAAGCTCTGACAGACTGTACTGGCTACAGGATATGCTCCCTGAAACACCACAGGGGCTGCTCTTCCTAAGTTACACCACAAAACATAGCAATCCCAAAGACAGAGGGTCAGAAAAACCCCAAACCCCAAAGTTTACCCAAGTTCTCCACAGCAGTCACTTAAATTCAAGTGATGAAACAATGGCAAGCTGCCTACCACATCTGGGAAGTCTGGAAATGATGCACGACAAGAACAGAGGTACATGTTGTGCTGTACCCCAGAGGGTGAAAAGATTAGTGGTGAAATGTTTTGGACAAAAATAATATTTGCATTAGGCCAAGAATACTTTTAACAAGAATACATTTAACATAATACTTTTAAATGTATAATTACTTTCTTAGCTGAACTAGATAAACAACTCACATGATCTATTTCTTCATACCACTATGAACTGAGCAACACATACTGTCCTTCACATTAGGTCACCACCAAAATGGAATGTGTCCATCTGTGGGCAGAACCAGAGAAAGGGGGGACAGTAGCAAGCAGTTACACTTACCAAGAGCCTAATTTTGGGGTAAAAGAGCTTCCAGAACCTTGTTACATATATACATACAAATAGTTTGAACATAACATTACATGGAAAAATATTTTCTAATTAATTAAGGAAGCAAATTTATGCAGGATCGGAGGGCAGCCATTTCAAAAAATTGTTAGTGAATTGTAGTTTGTTGAAATTCAGCCAAATAACATTTTCTTCACTAAAAAGACATACATATGATGCATTATATGTTCATCATCACGTATTTTCAGTAAAAGAACATCCAGAGAAATAGTGTGTTTGTGCCTACATACTTTTTGTGTCTGTACAAGACTCCTGATGTAAAAGGATCACTTCAGTAGAGCTAAAGAACAGACTAAAGCTAACAGAACTGATAAAGCCTTTATTCACTGTCATGACCTAAGAAATTCCTTTTCAGAGAAAAACCTTGACTGAGAACCTCAGCAACAGATTAACAAAAAAATCAACATGCTGTCTTTATACTTTTATCAGAGATACCATAAAAAAATAATCAAACTCCACTACAAGGCTATTTATCAGCTCATCCAGCTTATTTAATAATGGAAACCAGCTATGGTAAATTTTAGCTACAATACTAATCACTTTAAGGCTTAATAGGAGCACTTTAGGAGTATTTCTATATTGGCTTAGGGTATCAGCATCAGAAGAGATACAACAATAAAGAAAGAAAAAATAAGTTTAGTACATCAACAGTAACTCTTGGCATTTCATACAGCTAGCAAATTTAAAAACAGAGCATGCAAGGAATCTAGATTTAAAAATAGGCTAGTTTTCCTCATTTACTTGCTTAATTTAATCCTGCCATAAAAAGACCGGTTGCTTGAAAACAGTGTTAAAATAATTTTTCAGAAAACAAACCTAGATAATATAAAGACAGTAATATTTTTGTCTGAGAAATTTTCATGCTTTTCAGCAAAAATCACAGGCCTGAAAGCGAGTGTACATTTTCCACTCAGTAGTGCCTGACCCCTCCACTGCTAATGAGACAAAAAAACGCTATAATTATCATTACTGTAAGAATTATGTCCTAGCTTTATTTCTAAAATAATTAGGTAAAAGGTAAGATTTTTGAGTGCACTGAGGTCAAGGACAAAAGTTAAACGGTATTAAATTCTCATTTTTCCTACCAATATTGCTCTCCTGAACCACATAGTAACTTTGCTCCAGAAACAGAGATGTTTGCATAGAATAGGCACACATTTTTTACTTTTTCACTTCTCTGTCTGTAAAACAAAGATCTACATCACCATCTAATAGGATACTGCAAAGTATTTAACAATGAAAGGCTAATACAGTGCTTGGTCCATAGGCTGAATAAAGCCAAACAGACTGGTTTTCATACAAGCTGTTTTCCCAGACACTAGCATAAAATCCAGATTTCGCTGAAGTCAACAGCAGAACCCTCATTTATTTAATTGCTGGCCATGATTTCATGCCAGGACTTTGCTACTTGTCAAGCACAGCTTTGCATCCTTGGACTTTAAACCTGTAGATGCTACATTCAGCATCTCCTTCACCCTGCCCTGGAATGCCAAAGCTGAGAGGCCTCGTGGTTCCCAGATCTAGCTCCTGAAACCCACATTCGTCACCCTGGAAGGCAGTGAAATGCAAACAAAATTAAAGAACACTGTATCCCTGACTTCAGCCCATGACCAACACCGGGATGAAGTATGTGAAAGCAATCTAATTAATTATTATAAAAATAAGTCCACCTACAGTTCAAATTCATCATGGAGGAAAGCAGCTATGATCGTTTCTAACATACGGCTGAACCAACAACGTCTGGAGGAACTTGGATCTCCTATTCCAAACCACTTTGCCTACTTTAAAAAAAAAATAAAAATCTGTGACCAAAAGCCCAGACTGCATTCCAGAGGTCTAGGAATAGCTTGTTTTCCTATTTGCAGTTGGTAAATTTGAAGTCTGTGAGGCATTCCTCTGGTTTTTAAGGATGTCTCCGATTTCTTCTCAAAAATTCACTTTGCTTCTTTCTCTACATGCAAAATTTTGATCTCCTTAGAACTACAGGTTTTGTTAAAGGAAATATTTTTCAGAGACACTTTTGAGAAAATGTAATTTAATGCATTCTTTCTTTCTGATACCATCCCAATCCTTAGTTTTGGTACACTATACTGTGCATATATTTTAAGTTGCTGACGCTTGTGGCTTTTACAGACTCACGTTATAAACAGACATAACAGCAAACCACATTTCACAATACTTATTTCTTTTTTTCCCTGTTGCATAAGGGTTTTTAAACATCAGCTGAATACTGTCATTCCAACAAGTCTAAACTACAAAAAGGACAGGTTATAAAGTGTTTGAAATTACATCCTTAGGGCTCAATTTAGAATCTTCTCCTCACATTCTTTTGATTTGCATGCTTCGTTATTGAAATTGTCCGCTAGAGTTCTTTTTCTTTCCTCATTAATGAGTTCAAAGAAATACATGCTTCAGCTCCTAAATATATTAAGCTTAATTTAAATTATCTTAAAATATCCAATGACTGCTCAGCAAACCAGAAAAAGCACACTGCACTTCTGGAAATAATGCACTATTTAGCTAGGCAACTGCATGCATAATGAATCACAAAATCAACACATCTAATTAAAGAATGCCATCAATATGTATTTCATATAATTTGAATTTTTTAAGCTGCTAAATAATCACAATAACATAGAAGCATAAAAAAAAATTTAAAAACCAAACTTTTAAAAATTTCTTAATTATTTTTTAAAAATGTTTTCATGACATACTATTTATGCTTTTTTATTTTCTAGGGGGGGAAATGAAAGAAAAAAGCAAACAATTATGTATCTTTCATGAAGAAACAATTCAGACGTACAATTCACCTCTAGAAACTCATTGGTTTATGGTATAACTTGAAAGAGCATGTGTTATATCTAGGTTTAATACCTTGAAAAATTTAAGTACAGCATTACACTGTAGAATTCCATTATGGAATTCTGAAAATTAAAATATGGTTTCAACAGAACTGAAAAACTGTCCTTCCTGTGGCCACAGAAAAGGATGAAATTTTTCTGTTAGTAAAAACCAGATCAGAATTTGTGTTTTCAAATAAGAAGATTGACAATGACATCTTCCTGCCAAAACAAACAGAAAACTCACTGTTCACAATATTTCCATAGGGTAATGCATGTTGAATCACAAAACTGATTAAACAAGCTCATGAACATACTAAAACAGACAACTTGCAAACAAAATCTACTGAGATAATCTGTCATGGTAGGAATATAAATAAAACAGTACCATCCCAGTATCACTGATAATAGGCTGTATTTTGGAAACAGACTATTCTGTGGTGCCAGCTGGTTTGTGAATTACACAGCCTCAGCAGCCTGGCTGAACTTGTTCCTCTGAGCTTTTGGAAACTGGCATTCCTGCCAAAGAGACACATTGGTTCTGCATGAGGCAAATTCACCTCTACCTTGGTAAAGCAACCAGGATGTCAGAAAAAGCTGGATACTACTATGAAACCAACATTACACATTCCCAGGCCACTTCACTAATTTGAATCATGATGATACTGAGCACATTCTTCCTGTTTCCAGCACTTGAACGTTCCTGTAATTGCCTAGTGTTTCTCAACACTTCTTGAGTTATTTGGCAGGACTTACTGCTCAGTGCTATTTTTGGAAACTCCAGCAATAAATACCATAGGTACCTACTCTTATACATAATTTAATGATGAAAAGACGTAGCTTTTTGGAATCCCTGGGCTTAACGCACTACTTTTGAACAAAGAGTCAAAGATGGAGCAGTTGCTACTCATCTCCAGTACTTTAAACACTACTTTGGACTCAGCTTGTTCAAATGCCTTCGTTCCCTTGGCTGCCCACATCCATGACTAATGAGCAAACACTCTCAGCTCCACTATGCACAGCCAGAGACAAGAGGCTGCAGTGATGAAGGCCCTGGTCCTGCCCTTCCAGCTGGCCAGAAGTGCCCAAAGTCCTGTTCTGCCTCCTGCAGCCTGGCATGTGGAGATTGGCTCCCGTTCTTAGGTGGGACATGGCTCAATCATCCACAGGCACGTTTTAAACCCACAGCCTGCCTGCCAGGGGAGACACCCCACAATGGATTGGTGCAAGACTCCACCTCTTTCCAGCAATAGGGAGATATCAGGAGCATCCTACACACAGAGATGGCTTGCCCAACTACCCTGCTCAGGATAATGTTATAGGCGACTACTGATACTATTAGGCAGGCAGATGACAATCCTCTGGTGCCAGTATCAGCCTCCCAGCAGAACTGGGACTGGGGGCTGGAAATGAAACACGAGGTTGTGAGGAGGGAAAAAAGCAAAAAGCTTCACACAGGAGCCACTATATACCTATGTTACCTGGCTTTGGATGTCTATAAGCAGAGCTGACTTGCTGGCCTTTTGTAATCCTTACAGTCTGCTGCTTCATAGCTTAGAAAAAGTTTTATCTCCTACACAGAGTTCTACATACATGGAAATAGAAACTGTTATAGCAGAGTCTTGTTTTCACAATTAAAGCAATCTAGTTTCAGCAAAATATCTCCTGTGCATACTTGTTTTCAAAGAGCAGCTTTTTTCAGTCCAGCTTTAACCCTCGATACAGCACAACTATAATTAACAATTAGCCAAGAAATATCTCAACTATCTTCCTTGACAGAAATTAAGATAAAATGCACAAAGCACCTGAAAAAATACCAATTTCAAACTACAGGACACACAGCAACTTCCTACAATAATTAATCAGCTGGATGTTGAGAATATTATGATTTTCAAAGTAACCCTAAATTTGTTCATGTTCTCTGCTCTGTAGCTCACACCATGAGTTGCTGTAATTCTTACAAGTTGTTCTTGTTCTGTACTGTACGAGGCTCTGCAGTTTTCCAGTTCTGAGTGCTGTATTAATAACAGTGAAATAACATACAATAATAAAAAGAACAGTATTTTATAACAACATACCAATGGGTAAAATTTGAGCTGTACTTCCAGCCATAACTACTTTTCCTGCCTAGTGTTGTTAAGAATTTGAGTTCTTAACTAAAGCTCCTGTGTACGCTAAAACATTCTGTATGAGTCTGACACACAGAGAACTGCATGTAAACTGCAATAATTTAATTTTACTAAATCATAAAACAATTTAAAAAAACAATTACAATAAATATAGTGCCCACTGTATTTAAACTGCAATTGATTTAAACTATACAGGATATTGGGTTTTTTTGGTTTCATTTAGTTTTTCCTCCAATAACATAGGAGTGGATGAGAGGAAGAGAAGCAGAAAGGATCAGAAAAGCCAAGAGCTGACATTTGAATCTTACAATAGAGGCACATATTACTTCTTCAATTCTCTGCAACAGGTTTCACAATTAAAATTAAATATTTTCAGAAGACGATCACTGTAATTCATAGTTTAACTAAATCTGAAACTATTTATGTGAGTTTCATAGCCCCAGCCAAAAGCAGCTATGGCTTCTCATAGCATGTGTGTAAGAGCAGAGCAGAAATAAGAGTTTTGGAAACCTGTGTCAGGCATGCAAAAATATGACAAATAAGCCTTTTATATCAAGCACTACCACATTAAGGACACATGCATACTGTTTTCTATACAGCTAAGGAAGCTAATAAATCTATTTTGAATGACCATAACTGCATTATACTCTATATACCAGGAGGATGTTAAATCAGAACAGCAACGACTTCCAATGTGAGTCACTGGCGTTTTAAAACTTCACAAATATAATCAAGAGACACAAACCTTGGAGAGCCACACCAAATTCAACATGTCAACGAATCTGACAACAAATATGCCTACAGCTTATGATTTACCCCTCTCAGAATCAAAAACTGACTCCAGCTTTGAAGCAGACTTGTAGAAATAGGAACATGTAACAAGCCTTCTCACGGTATTTTCCATCTAGAACTGTGAAGCCACCACAGACTAAACAGAAAGAAATGTGTGGCAATCAGCAGCTTTTATTGCCTCTTTGGTTTCATTCCTTTAAACTGGAAGAATCTCTCCCCTAGCACCCTGTTTCTCTTTAATGAGAAAGTAACTACTCAAGTATTTTTTTAAATGTCATTATCTAAGTAAAATGGTACTGTTTAACCATTTGTGTTAGAGATGCAATGTAATTAATGTAAGCTAAGAAACTGGAGATTATGCCCACTAAAGTCTGAGCCTTCAAATCTACAACTCCTGTAGCCCCTTTAGGACATGTTTTGTAACATAGACAAGATAAATCTTTTGTCTTAAATGACTTAAAGCTGTAATTTAGCACACTTGGTCTTATTTCAAGAAGAGAAGTTTCTTTAACCAGATATGTCCAGCTTGGAAGAGAAAAAAGATTCTATTTATGACTTAGAAAAACAAACAGAAAGCTAACCAAGCAGCAGTCCTATGTTTTAAAACTCTAACTTATCTTAATCAGGATGAATATTTTGCCCATTTAAAGAAAATTAAATTAATTAGAAATGTTGTAGAGTGCCTGTGAAGCATGTCAGTTTCAAGAAGGAAGTGCAGCCAATGAAAGCAATGAACGTCCATATAAAATTGAGAATTATCTAGTTTCCATAGCTATTTTTTAAACAATTGCATGCTCTTATAATTTCTTAGAACGACCTTGTTTACTACGAATAACTTTAAAAAGGCTGTTCCCAGAAAGAGCTACTTAAAAGCATTTAGAAAAAAAGTACAATTATCATCATCAGCTGCTGCTGTTAAAATAAAAAAGAACAGTAGATAATGCATTTGCCTTTTCCATAACAATACTTATAATGGAGTATAAGCCTTAGACATTTCAACCTGGATTCCAATCCTGCCATGGGAAACCCTTCAGAAACACCCAGCAACGTAGAAATTACAGTGCAAGCATCATACAGGCCACTACAACAAGAGGGAATTAAAGAAGAGGAGCTCCAAGAGCGTAACAAACACCTCAAAGCGAAAATCTGTCACCAGAGCTCCCTCAGGTAATTTTTGTAAGTATTTGCCTGATTTTCAACAAAATACAAGTAAATATCAATTAAGCAGACAGCAGCTATAGTCTCATCCTGGTATGAATAAACTATGCATCATGTAGAAAAAGCAACATGGTAGAAGACAACACGACAATGTGCTGCTGCCCTGTACAGAGCACCCCTGGCAGCGTGTAGGCTCACAGAACTCAGAGTTTCTATCGACTGCTATTCACCTCAGGGACAGTAAGCCTGGGACTTCCCTCTCACTTGGCTGAATAGAAAGACTGTGTGTCTCCCTCCTTCAAGGAGAACCTGAAAAATGTATGTGATGCCATCCCTTCAAGGAGACTGCTATAGAAAGGACTGACTGACTACTCTGGAATCACCCCAAAATTATCTCCTTTACAAGGAGCACATTGAATTACCAGCTCTCCTCTACTCTTTCAATTATAGTGGAAATTGGCAATGACTGAGAGGAAAGGAAGGGGGAAAGGGAAAAAAAATTAAGTAATTACATTGCTGAATTTATGCACCTCTTTTTCCTTTTACAGTCTGAAGCTCTTCAGTCTTCATCACCTGAATTCCCATTAGAAATGCGCTGAGTACTCAGCTGTGGGTTATATTTATTTCTAATATCACTTCCAGAAGCACATCAAAAGACAATCCAATTTAGGAATTCACTAGATTTCTAAATAGAACATCAGAACAAAAAAAGTTTATAGATACAGCCCTCCAGGGTGCAACAGAAGGAAAACTCTTCAGGATGCAAAGCGTACTCTGCAGTGAAAAGCTGCTATAAGCCACTAAAATAGCAAAAGGGGGAATGGGGGGAGTTGGCTTCTTCTTAAGGATCTGCATTTGTGCAACAGCTGGAATACCCAAACAGGCATTACATAATAACAACAGAAGCTGTTTGAAGCAGTGAGGAGGCACAGCTGGGACTACAGTGACCAGCAGCTGTCCTTCATTTCAGAGCTCTGAGGTTCCAGTTCAAGAAGCAAGACAGTACTAGAGCTTTTGCTCCAGTATATAAATGCATATTACATATTTCTGCTTCACCATCATTATTGATTTGGCAGTGGCATCAATTCTACAGCTATCCTTGTCCACCATGCAGAAACCTGAACAGAACCCACATCATAGTATCATTTAAGATCAGATTATTCATCAATTGAACACAGTTTACATCTGTTTGCTACCTTTTCCAGAAACACATAGAGGTTATAAAACACAAAATTGTCTAAGGAAAGAGCTCTCCCAGTGTGAAATCCATCAAGGCAAGAATTTTAAACTCTCCAAAACTGTCACACTCTAAAAGCACTTTAAAAAGAGCTTAAAGCTACAGGGACTCTAGACTCAGATATTGCTACCCAGAGGCCATCGCTGAAGATCACCAAAGTATTAACTTTGCTCCAAAGCAATCTGGGAGTGTGATTCAGAAAGAAGATGAGCAGTATCCTGTTGGGAATGTGTATGTGGAATCACAGTGAATTTTTTTCCAAAAAATGTAAATGTATTAAGACTGTAAATTTTATAACTAGGAAGCTGATCTAAGAACAGAAATATTGACTGTAAGTTTAGCTCTTGGTTGATTGTTCCCCCTACCACAACTTTAGACTACTTCTTGAGAAGTTGATATTTGTAACATATTGTATTATGAAATACTTTGGAATTATGTATATTCTATAAAGGCATTTAGTTCTTATGTGTTATAATGACCTTAGATATTGACAAGGCAGGGGGCAACTGAACTGAAAGAGGAACATAAAGAACAACATTTTACAATGAGGGTGGTAAAGCAGCATACCTGGTTGCACAGAAAAGTTGTGGATGCCCCATTCCTAGAAGAGTTCAAGGTCAGATGGGGCTTTGAGCAACCTGTTCTAGGGAAAGGTTCCCTGTCTATGACAAGGAAGTTGGAACAACATGGTCTTTAAAGGTCTGTTGCAAACCAAATTATTCTAGGATTATTATGGGAAAGTGCCAGATAACAGCACATTTGTCTTGTGTAGTAAAATTCAGACTTTTTGCTAAGTCTGAACAAACAAGGCACCAGGAGAGGTTGACAGTTTTGCTGCAAGGCTCAGAAAATGGTATAAACATAGGAGACTTCAGAGTTGTCAGAAAATGGAACAGAATGCTCTGTGGAAGACAAAACTCCCCTTAAATCTTGATGGAAATGACAAGTACCACAGAAGAATTTTTAAATCAGAAACTGGGAAAGAAAGTATACAGCTCTGAATGATGCAGTCACAACTTTCAGTCAAGTCAGTGCACTCAAGTAAAGAACAAATCAAGAGTTGGTAACAAACAGGTAACAGTGAGAAATGGAAAAAACTGAAAACTTTTTAAACAGTGAACTTTTAAACAGAGGAGGCAGCTGAATCAGAAGTGTCTGTACTTCTACAAGAAGCATTATAAGTTCAAGAATTGGAACTGAGAAAGAATGACCAGACGTATCAGGAAGGAATCATTCCTATCTCAGGAAAGTAAAACTAATGGGAAGACTAGGAGAAATCCATGTATTATCCTGGAGATGAAAGAGATCACCTGGTGAAAGAATGATGCTACTTCTCAAAGAGTAGCCTGTCAAATCAATCAGCAAGTTAACTATGCCAGTCACTAACAGAACATCTCTGTGATGTGTGATTTCAATAAAAAGGAGAGAAAACACAGCATTAGGACTATGTTACTAGCTGCCTAAGATGGTGACAGCTATCATATCACTGAAGACAGAGAGTCAGGAAACAACGTAGTATGAAATTTCAGTAACCCTCCAAAAAACAGCACAATACTAAACCAGAATTTTCAGATGTAATTAACATCTGAAATTCAGGGATCAGCACATTCAGGAATGCAGAAGGAAGTAATAAAACCTTGGTTTGGCCTAACCTGTGTACAGGATCCAATTCAGATATTACTACTGAAGAGATGCTTCAAGAGTAAGAGTAAATAATATTAAAGGGGGAAAAAGTAAAAGATTCTCTACAGCATTTCACAGATCCAAAACAGAAGAATGAACATAAAACAGAAGCCAGCTCAAAAAGTTTAATGAACTGAAAAACTCTCCAAAAGTCTTATGAACCAATTAAAAAAATCTATTAAAGGAGCACACGCAGAGGAAAAGACCAAAGAAGACAGTCCAAATTAATTCTTCTCATCTAAGCTCATAAACACACTTAGAAAGTTCTTATGCCTTTCTCCAAGAGGAATTCTCAGGATCTGTTTCAGATTGAAGCACAAGAAAAGGTGGCAGAACAGATAGGCAACACCAATAGTCATTAGACCAGATAATTCTCATACAAAACTTGTAGAAGTTAAACAAGATTCTACCTCTCTTTTTTGTAGTATTATGGGCACAACAAAACCCGAGAGAAAAATACAGTAACTTTCAACAACAACAAAAAACACCTACATCTAAATTAGATGGGCTTTAAGTTTCCTTACTATTCATGTGGAACACAGGTTTTTTGTACAGTTTGTTACAATTCATGCACAGTGCCAGGAGAGGTTAATCAAACACAGTAAGCCCTTGAGAGACTGACTGGAATCTTGACAGAGGTGTTTTTCTCTCTCTGACTGTAATCAAGTTTGTCTGTGTTGCCTTCCTGACAGATGACTCCTGAATGATGGGGGAAAGGGTGGAGGATTATCCTCCAAGCATTTAGTTGGTCCTTCCCTCACGCTCAAGATGAAATTAGTAGTGGAAATTGT
This sequence comes from Thryothorus ludovicianus, assembly GCA_013397245.1. NCBI lineage: Eukaryota > Metazoa > Chordata > Aves > Passeriformes > Certhiidae > Thryothorus > Thryothorus ludovicianus. The sequence goes on along the minus strand of VZTB01008342.1, from coordinate 147,153 downwards.
TCAACAGTATGGGCAGGCAATAGTTTCCCTGCTAACACTCCAACACTGACACCCTTTTCTTGCACCAAAGCTTTACTCAGGCCAGTGATGTCACACAGACACATAAAACCATAAACCAGCTGGCTGTTGCCATCACACAGAATAGCTTTCTTCTCCTGTCTGGAATAAGCTCTGGCTGGTTTGAGATCCCTGTTGGCTCCCTATAATTTAAGTCCCTGTATCAGAAAGATTTTATTTCTGAGAATCCTTCTCCTTGCAAAGATACTAATGAAAAGACTGAATATCTTCTAATAGCTGTTTGTGAGATGTTCACTTAACTAGAGGACAGCTAAAATGTGGCTAAAAAAAGACATTCATGCAAATTTAGGCTACATCATCACAGGAACAACAATAATTTGAAGTATAGGACTGCAGCTACGTCTCGTGAGTGCCTTGAATGCTGCCGCAGTGCTGATACTTTATATTTTCAACATTCTTTCCAAGATATCTCTGCTTTTCTGGTGGACACAAGTTGACTGCACACGCACAGTACTTGACGTGGCCAGATACTATCTGGGTCCAGTCCATTTAAAAGAATCTGTGTGGAACTCTCACCAGAAGTAAAGTGGATACTTGCAGCCTCAAAGATTTCAACCCACATTCAAAAGGTCTTATAAACAAGTTACTAGAACAGACTGGACTTGGTCCACCAAAACGTCAAAGGTATTGCTCAAGGCAGGTTGCCATAATGATCTGCCCACTTCTCACACCACTGCAAGCTAACAAGACCTATCAAATGATCAGCCCATTTTGTAATAGTCATAGGGTTTTTTGCCTTTCACACCACACTTCAGGCCATAGCCTTTAGACCCAGCTCTACTACAATCCAGTTAACAGCAAGTACTCAGTCCAACAGAGGTAACTACAAATTATCTTTAATAATCTTTAGTCTAATGGATTAGCATTGAAATGCACACTAGCAGTGTTCAAAAAGACAAGACTGACATTATTGTCATCAAAAAATCATCTCCATGCTCTCTGCCAACACAAATGATCCCAGTCCTGAGGGAGACCAGGCATTTGACCTAAACAGTGAGCTCAGCTCCTGCAGCCTGATGACTACATTTCCCTAGAATGATGAATGGAGGTGTTCTTGAGGTCTGACTCAGTGCCTGGCAGTACAGAGAGATGAGTAACTACCTTTGAACCAGTTTTTGTTCTAGCACACATAGATCACTGCACTGCCAAAGACTACAGAAGCGAGAGTTAACCACAGTATCAGGATCTCAAAACACTGGTCTCAATTTACCAAAAATTGATGCCAAAGATCCTTTTAGCCTAGTGCTCCTGCAGCAATGAAGTTAACCATGCCCTCAACTGACAGCTCAGGTCTGCAGTACCAGCCCCAAAACAGTTCTGATCACTAGGAATTGTGCGAGGACTGAAAGTTTCAGCAGTGAAAATGCAAATTCATATGGAGCCTCTATGTACACAAGGAGATTCCCCCCCTGCAGAATCCTTTGCCATAGTAAGAAGAAAATGTTAATTACTGTTCTAGAATTTCTAGCATGACATAATTGAATTAATATGCTGATGTTTGGGATCAAGGACATCCAAGACAGCTGATCTTCCTCCAAGCAACTATTATAAAGACCACATAGGATGGAGTGACTGAGAAAGAGAGGCATGTAAATTTTTTAATCCAGAACAAACTTTTCCAAAACTTCAATAGCAAAGCAAGAAGAACTCTAACTCATTCATTATGAGGAAACTCAAATAATTAACTCAGCTAATGAGTAAAAATTGTTCTAGAGAACAGCTGAGATAAACTGCTTAGGAGCAAAGATTCCACCTTCCCGGTATCCTTGGTAAAGATACAAAGCTGATAACTAATTTAACAGCTGCCAGATCATTAGACAAGAATTCTGAGCAGAGAAAGGTTATTAAGAGTGACTCCCAACAGAAAGTTCCTAAAGACAAGCACTCCAGCATTGCCCTTTCTACACAACCTTAGTTTTAGCTGGACCATTTGCTGCTGCTGTTTTATTGTCCCCGTGCTGAATGCTACACATCAGCAGAGCAGGTTGAGTTTGTGAGGACAGCTACAGCAATTCAGGGGGGAATGGAAGGGAGGATGTGAGCACACAGACCGGAACAGGACATGACACAGCATAGGAAGGACAAATAAATATTCTATTATTTTTTTCTTTAGATTTATTAGTTACAGAGATAGAATATGTGAAAATACTGAATTAAAAGAGGGTGCTGTTTCCCCTTGTCCCTAGCTGTACTGTGGCCCACAACAGAACTTGAACAGGAAGATCCCAAATAATTTCAGATTGACTGTGACTTCACCTCATTTGTATTACGTCTATTAGTAATCTGCCACAGAAGTCATGAGACAATACAACAGAGCTCACATTTCTTGATTTGCATCCATCATTTGAAAAGAGGCTTTGCTTCAGTATTCAATAGCAAGACAATTATCCACAATGAACAAAAGAGACTGTTAAGGAAATGTGCTGCCAATAAATGACATAATCCAGTGAATTTAAGCCACTCCTCTAAAAATTCTGGCACTCTGCATCATGAAAATAAACCCTAAGCAGAAGAAAAAGCAAAGCTTGCCACCTACTGCCCAATGACATAATAGTATGTGCTAATATTGTCTATTTCCTTTTAACAGAATCTCTTTTCTTGACACAGAACATACAGAACTTCATATTCAGTTGTTTCTTTAATGAAACAAAAAATACAAAACCAGCACCTGGAATATCCAAAAGCAGTTTTTCTCTATAAAACCACTTATAAAATCCCTGACAAGCCTGAAACATCATTTCTCACAGCATCCAAGCTGACAAAGAATTCCTTTTAATATCCTCCAGTGATGCTAGAGGCTTTAATAAAGTCTGTCCTCCAGCTGCATGATATGTTTTTAAGACAGTACTTTAAACTTAAAAAAAAAATTATTACAATAGATAAAGCCTACCAGAAAAGATTTTTTTCTGTACATATCTGGAGGAGATATTTTCAAAGCTACAGACGACATCAGTAAAAAAACAGGGCTGCAGCAAACACTGGCTTATTGCAGATACTTTATTTGTTTTACAAACTTCATGTCTCAGCATCAGAAATGATGCTTTGTTATGTTTTCAAGTACAAAGAAATTCTCCTCAGTAACTACGTTTTGTTGAGCTATTACTCCAAAGGTATTTATTTTCCTAATATATCAAAAAGTAATTTCTGAACAACAGGAGGCCTTTACTTAGCGTAGGAAGTTGCTAAACTCAAAGTCAAGTTGTCATAATTCAGTTGCCTACAGAACTTTTGAGTACACTTGCAGACTTCTCTTCAGAAGCAACACTGTGCTGCACACTGCAATTAGCCAGCAGTTCACATTCTGGTCCTCCAGCACCACACTTTAAGGCCACAGCAAATTTAGGGAAAATTTGATAAAGAGGGAAACAAACAAGGATTTACTGCAGAGACCCTCTAATAGACTGCTGGCTGGTCACAAAGTCTCAATGTGTATTTGAACAGTAATATCAGGAGGAGAGTCCACTTTCTCCACCTGCCTATTGCTCTTCACCAGTTACTCTCACACAAAAAGAAATACCACCCTCAACAGATAGTAATAAACAGTAATCTCTAAACTTTAGCAGAAGATAACATAAGCAGTAAACCTCCTTAGAAGTGGTTAGATTAGAAACTGATATACACTTTGTATAAAACAGTAATTTTGGAAACCTGGGCAAAATTGATCAAAGTAAAAGGGTACATGGCATAGGTAAACTTTATGGAGTTTAGGTTAAGTGCAAACTGCTTCTCAGTGAAGTACTTGGACTCCAGCACTGAAGAAAATAAGTTCACTGGAGAGGAAACACGTGTCTCTCAGGGTTCCTAAATCATGAACAGAACAGGCTATTCATAACAATGAAATCAATGAGGCATTTCTAATTAATCAGACAGACCCAACCCTGAGGATACATCTGCCTTTGTCTAAGGCCAGTCCACATCATCTTAATGAAGATTGTTAATCCATCTAGTTATCTGCTACACTAGCATAATGCTAAGTAAAACCCCCAGAGAGGGCTTCTTTGTGTTTTTGTTATCTATTTAATAAGGTTATTAACAACAGAGTGTCAATAGCAACTGGAAGTTAAGACAATACCAAAAGTTATATTGATACACAAGACGTGTAAATCAGCTAATAAGTGCAGCTAATATTATTTTAAAGGGCTTTAGATCAAATATTAAGCAAGATTTCTGACAGTGAGACAAAAGATATGTACAAACATTTTCAAGTTCAAAATACCTGGAAGAGAGGAAAACGTCCCTGGTTCAGTGATCATTTGACCATTGCAACACTAAACCAAAACATATNTAATATTTATATAATGAATAATTTTTATACCTGAAATAAGTAATAAAGCTTATTCTCACTTTGCTTTTGTTCCTTTGCAAGTTAAAGGTAGAGACGTGTTTTGACAGGAGACAGCTGAGACAGGAGCTCAAGCTACTGAGCTCTATTCAGACCTCTAAAGAAGGGAATGAAAAATCACATTAAACCAATTCCTATTTGCTGCAAGGAACATGGCTATTTGCAGCACTGATTTTATTTCAGCCACATTCCATAATCATTACTGTTGCACAGTAGCTTGCTTAGAGTAACCTGAATGGGTTACTTTTATCTGCTTGGCTAAAAAGTCTCAGTTAAGTATAAAATTGTTGCATAATGGTTTTACAAGCAAAACCACTCCCTAACAGAGAAACTTTTTTAATAGCAAAAGTTCCAAATGACACAACAATTTGTGTTTGTGTTTGCCAATACATCAAACCAAACTTTAACAATACAAATACATCTTTGTGAAACTGAAAACACACTATCATGCTTTCCAGGAAAAGTTGTGCTCCTTCAGCCTCACCAGGGCTTTTCAGGGCTTCAGCCCCTTTCCAGGGGCTCCTGGAAAGAAATTCTTCTGATAGTTTCCCAACATCTCCTGAAATAATTGTTTGATGATAAATAGTAGAAGTTCCAATAGTTACAGAAAAAAAAACAAAAAAACAAACAAACTAAAAAGCCAAATTACAACCTGAAAAAGCCACTTTGGAAGAGAAGAGACCATACTGCAACACAGTAACAAGTAACATTAAGAACTCCTCATTAAAGTCCTCCCTATGCATTCAAACACTGTGCAAACACTGAATGGTCAGGAGCATGCGTTTTTTAAAACAGAAAAAAAAAAATTGTATGGCTTGAAATGGTGGCTTACTGTCTGCTTTTCAACTAAGTTGACAGCATCAGTACAGTTTAGAAGCAATTTTCTTTCCTGAAAAGCAGTGCTTTGAAAGCAAGACAGTGATTTCCAACACATAAAATATGCCGAAATCTCTCTCTCTTTCTGCTGTATTGACATACAAGAGCATGAGTATATATTCCAGTAGCACTTAAAATCGTCCCCAAATTTAATGACAAGTTAATTAAAAGTTAATTTTACCTCATGGAGTGTGTTCAAGTTGACATTCTGAAAAGGAATATGGACAACCGATCTGCATAAACTCTTTACAATTCTATTAGGAAGAACATGAATAATCAGATGGCTAACAGGGTACACTGTTTCCTTGCAGCAAGCCTTTTATTGAAAACACGGTGCAAAAGGCATCTCAGAATCCACCCAATGAGCTCAGAATGCAAAAGTTATTTTCCTGATTCTCCCTGGAGCCACCTTGCACCAGCAATCCTGAGACAAGCACACCACGAGCTCATTACATGTTAGAAGTCCACACTGAAGGGATGCAGCTGTCAGCAAAACCTGCAGACAGAATGCCAGTGTTTCATCTCCCTGACACAAAGCAGTGAGTTCAAAAACTGCTGGAAGAATCTCACCTCTGACCACTAGTGTTAAATTTTCAAGTCTGTGAACAGCAGCACACGGTGCTAATACAAGCTCAAACAGCTCTGTCACTGGGCTCTAGGAGGGCAGAACGAGAAGCCCATGACTTACAGACAAAGCTCTGAAGTACCAGGTAGCAATCCATGGTTGTATCCCTGTGCAAGAGTGTAGATTTGGCACAATAATGGCTGGAAAGCACCCCTACAAAAAGAGGGAGTCCCAGTGGATCAGCTGAACATGTGTCAGCAGCATATTCTCAGGTGAAGAATGCCAATCATATACTGGGCAGCAGCAGTGTCACACAGGTCCAGGGAGTGATTACTGCCTCTATCAGGCACTTGTGAGACTGCATGTCAAACACTGTGACCAGTTTTGGACTCCCCAAATCAAGAATCACAGTGGAGCAAGGCCAGCAGAGGGCCACCAAGACTGTCAGAGACTGGACACTCAACATATGAGGAGAAAGATTTCTCATCTCCACAAAAATGACTGCTGAAGGGGATGATACTGGAATCTACAACTGTCTCCTGACAGTTCCTGACAGTAGAGGAATACAGTAAGAAGACACAGGGTAAAAATAAATGTGCAATAATGGAAACTTCAACTATAAAACGAAAATACTCTTTTTTTTTCCCTAAGGGTAGTCAAACACCGCAACAGAAGCCCACAGTTACTGGAGATCTCCAGCCTTGCAATCTTGAGGCCCAAAGCAACCTTGCAACCACAAAAAGCCCAGAGCAACCTCTTATAAATGATCCTACTATAAGCAAAGGGTTGGACCTGATTGCTTCACACTTCCAACCTAAGTTTTATCCCTGTTGTTCTTTAAAAAGTTTCCTTAAAACAAACAAACAAAAAAAAACAGTCAAGGTCTTTTTGGACAGAAGTTCAATATTGTCAAGAGTTTCCATAAAGTATTTTCAAACAGACCTCACTCTTAATTTTAAGTGCAGGGCTCTTGTAAGTAAAGAGTTTCTCTTGCTTTGTACATCTTTAGTACAAAACTATCATAATGGTGGTGAAAAATTATGTCTTCCAGAAATATTTACTTTCACACTAGCTTAAAAAAGCCTGTCTATAATCTTTGCTAGACCATCACATTAACCAATCACAGAACCAGAAGTTCTAAAAAATAAATTACACTCAGTCAAAGACATTAAAAAAATAGTATGCCAGACAGAAGATAGCCAAAAGAACAGTATCTTATACTTTGCAGTGATCCTCAGTCTACAGGAGTTTGCACAATAGAAAGTCAATAATCTCTACAGACTTTAAAAGTATATGTAAACATTTAACTTACACTTACAAATCATACCAAGCATGTGTTCCATTTTATGTTATGACTGTCCTACGTTATTGATTTCAGTAGGGTCACAGCAGTATGCCAGTTCTTCTCTGAGGCATGTTTTTTTCAAACTAAATTCACACTGATTTGCCATCAACTAGTTAAAATTGAGAAAACATAACTCAAACTGGAAAAAATACTATGTCTTTGAACAGAAGTGAAAAGAAAAGCTTTAAGACATCAGTTGATAGGCTTACTAAAGTTATCAGGCAATACATCTGCCTGTCATACATAGCATGGGACTAGACTCAGTGACTCAACAACACAGATTTGGAAGGGACCTCTCAGCAAAGATTTCTGAGCACATAAGGCACACCAATAAATCCAAATTTGTCACCTAGAGTCTGTGCGTTCATCACTCCTTTGATGAGCTTTGCTTTGTCCAACATTCAAGCAGGTTTGCACATTTCATCACCACCTGCCTCCAAAGGAGGCTCAAGGGGCAATGCTGTGACACTTCTGTTTATTATTGAGCTCTTGTTGGTTGATGCCGTACACTTTCTGGTGTACACTAGAAAGATCCCTTTTAAAAAAATAAAATGTTCTGCTCACACAGATGGTAAATGCACAAAATCAAGCTGTTGGAGTTATCCTGTTGCCAACAAGTGAGAACACGAGATGTGAAAGGAACACCCAGAGTTGCTGGAGAGCTATCACAGGAATTCAGGCCCACAAAGCATGCCTGTTACTGAGATCAGAATTCCCTACAGGTTCCAATAAAAAGCAGATTTTTGTTTCTTAAACACCACTTGTTTTCAATTACAGCCATCTATACCTTCTGCTAACATTTTTCTGAGATGAGACCTTGTACCTGACAGTATATCCATCTTCAAAGTACAGCTATGACAGACCTGCTGAACCCAAGATATTCCAGGAAATTAATCTCTCTCTAGCTTTCCTTCTGTTCAGCACCTTATTTGTCAAAAAAAGATATCTAGAAAGAAATAAATTAATTCCCTACTTTCCTAAATATCATTGCCACCATGATCCTAAGAAAGCATGCATGAACACATCTTGGTGACTGAAGTTGGAAAAGTTGCATTCCTACATAAAATGGAAAAAAATTGACAGAGGATGGCAAAACAGAAGTTCTGTAGAGGCAAGCCTCCTCTAGGACCTAATTTAGGTGTTCCAGGTTGGGTTCTGCCCTGGCTCTCACCAGTCCAGTCCTTGACTGCACAGCAGCAGTATCCAGATCAGCATACCAACCACACTGACAGTGTGAATGACTCCACTTTCCAGGAGTGGGAAAATTAAATGCCATTCCAAAAGTGTCCATGCAGCCTCACACAACATAAAAGATCCCAACATATTCAAAAAGTAATTGAAACTGGAATTAGCCAGTGTTAGAGACCTGACCTCAGAAGGATCTTTCAGCCCTGTGAATTGTCCTAATGGTCACACACGGGAGCTATCACTGGCACTCGTTTCAGCAGCTGTATTTAAACATCCACCCTCTGCTGCACTTGATACAAGAGCTTTGGTTTGTGCCACAGTCCATTTCCTCTCCATATCCAGCTCCTGCACCTGGCTCTGGCCAGGGTTGTAGGCTGGCCTTCTCATGACTCCAGACACACAGTTTTCCATTCTCCCACACCAATATGAAGTTGACTGTAATAGATTTATCTTCACATGATCTCAAAGAGTAACAGTTCTACCTGGAAAAGTCTCTCCATGGTTAGGAGAAAGACCTTTAGCTGAGGAGGGTCACATGAACAACAAAGTCCACTGCACATGGAAGCATGGAGAGGCACTTTAGATGGCAGATAACAGATGACTGGTTTTGTCAGTCTGAAGTTGCTTCCTCTACATCTATGATGATGTCTCATGCAAGGAGGTAAAGAGATTTTAGTGAAGCATGAAATGCTGTAGGTATCCTCTAGAAGGACTTTGAGCGTCATAGCCCAACAACTACCATAGTAGCACAAAAAAATATCAGTTTATCATCTTCTCTTTTTTATTTTTTTTTTTTTAAACAAGAGGAACTCTTTATCCCTGGACATCATTCCAGGAATAATGAAAAGTAAGCCTTCTCTAGAGGCTGCTACAAGCCGTCTGAGTACAGTTTTAGAGCACTTAAAAGATGACAAATCTTTTTTTCAGGCAAGAACAAATTACATTATTTTATCTTTCTTCCCCTGCTCTTTTTTTTTTTTTTTTTAAGTATATTTTACTACCCAATTTGGACAGCTAACCTTTATCATAACAGAAAGAAAAATTCCTTGAGAATGCTTGTGTGTAGAGGGAAGAAGAAAAAAGAAAGGCTACTCTATAGGAATCAGTACTGATAGGACAGGAACCGTCTGGCCTTTTTGTACTGATTTGTTGTGCTGCCCTTTATGGGGCCAAGCAGAGACACCAGGTGATGAGTCCAGCTGGTCTGGAGAGGAAGGAACAGGAAAAAAGCCTGATGATTTTACTGGACATTTCCCCTTCATACTAGTCACTTCAATAACCCTTGCTTCCCTGGTAGGAGCAAAACTGGACTCAGAGTACTAAAAAATATTAAAATTGGGTAGCAATTTCTCCGTCTTTCAAGACTGTGGATGTATTTGTTCCTAAAGTCCCCAGTGCTCTACCTTCTACCTTTCTCAAAGAACATACTGGCTTAGGACTTAGAACTCCAAAGGAATTCAGGTAAATTTCTCTTATTACACAAGACATGCAGGAACCCAGTTTAGCTTGTGGATCAACAGGTAGTACAAAGAATTAGAAGGGTTTAGGAGGAAATAAAACAGGATAAAGGGGTTATGAGACAACAAATAACATTGGGAGTATCCAGTAATCTCTGTTCTCAGATGTAGCTTTGGAAAGGAAATGGCACTTTGTTGTCAGGAGCCTATGACAACCCAGGTGCAGAAGTCGATAATCACACACCGCCCTTCCACATTCATTTTTACAGTTTTGAACACAGGAAAACACAATTTATATCCTAGTCCTGATTATCTTGCTCTGGAGATTAGAAGCAAGACAGACTACACCTTCCTTAAAAGCAAAAGCTATCTCTCCAAAAGCAACACCTGTTACAGGACAGAAACACTCTTTGTCACTGACTTCACCTGAAACAAGAGCAGTAGCTGAAAACACCTAAAACTGCTCACATTCCACTTGATTGCCACCCTCCTGTGCATCTCCCTCCCCTCATATCAAATGGGGTCTTGAAACAAATTAAGGTTAGACCCATCAATAAAAAACAACATTAGAATTAGAGAAATTCAGATTCACATTAAGTGTTTAAAGCTCAGAGAAATAATATTAAAGACTGGCTAAGTCACCAGCTACTCAAGAGGCACAGAAAAAATTCTCTAACAAGATGAGTGTTTCCTTGTGCTTATGGCAGTCAGATACAATCCTGAACCTCAAACACAAGCAGGCAGAAGTATTCATTGTAGCATAGCCACACACACTTATATTAAAAGAGAAAATGTAATGCAAACATGAGAAACCAGAACAGAAGAGAAGCCTCAAATCCTACTCCCCTCAGTTACATAAGGTGTCAGAACTCCATGTCAGACTTTGTTCTAGGACAAACTCAAAGGTCACCAGTGTAAATTAAGAATAATTCCTCCAAAATTAGTACAGCAGTATCATTCTAAGGAAAAGAGAAGCTGACTGATACCATGGGATATTCTTTCAGGTAAGGAAATCTGGCTCATAAGTAACAGAAGTCTAAATATCCACTGAAATCTTACAGTTAAAGGAAGACGCTGTTTTAAAAAGCCTGTGACAGTTTCCAAGTATGATTTTTTGAAAACACTTGTAGGGAACAATGTTTCATAAATCTGACATACTGGACTTCTTTGAAAGCAAAGAAAACACTTACTGTGGTTGCATTTGCTGAGTTAACCCAACAGGAGGCTTCTGCTTGATTGTGAATGCCATCTGAGCCATAGGGCCAACCTTTGGTGGGACCTGCACCTTCTGAGAGAAGGTCTGCTGGGCAGCCTGCTGGGGTATGGGCCATGGGGGACCAACAGGGCTCCGGCCTCCAGTGGAAGATGTGTCTTGCACGACTGTATCCTCACAGGAATTGCCTTTTGTTCCTGGTTTACACACACAAAGCTGGGGTCGCAGGCACATCCCTCCATTTTGGCACGGTGGTGCACAGTTAGCTAAGAAAAGACATTTTAAAAAGTACCTGTGAAAAAAAGCGTGAAGGAAAAGGCAAACCCTCCCCACAATAAAAAAAGGCATTAATTGTTAATATTAACTGGAGTAGGAGAGAGTAACACTGCTAAGCTCCACAAAAGATAATGTACAAGTGGGTATAGCTTTTATTGATTTCTTGCCTAACATTTGAACAACTTCAAAAAGTAAAATGCTGGATCTAAAAAATAGGAAATGCATTAGTTAAATCAAGAAATACAGTATCATTTCCAAACTTCTTCCTTTCTGTCCAGCATCCCTTCTCCTCTTGCTTTAAAAACCCAAGCTGCATCTGATGAAACAATAATACACAAATACACAATTTTACTACTGATCCAAGCTGGGATTCATTTTACCACTATTTTAACATGAGATGCTGCACAGATACCTAGAATGAATCCCCACAGCCATGTTATAGGTCACCAAAATGATGCAGAGAGGTATGAAGCAATTCAACCCTTCCCCCTCTAAAGCCCTAATGAGGTTCCCTGCAGTACACCCCCACTGTAACAACACAAGAGGTGTGGACATGCAAAGACATGGATACACCTAGGAAGAAACAGACAGGTGCTTGTGATTATCCCAGCCCAGCTTCCATAGATTCTTTGTACCATCAGTGAAAAGGGATCAGATTCTTTAAAATACAATTCACCTTTAGAGAGGATTAATTACACTGCTTTGCATCGCTCTAGCTAGTGACTACAGAGGGAATCTGAACAACCAGCCTAGAATCAACACCCAGCTTGTAGACCTAGTTAATGCAGTATCAAATCCTCTATGAATGAATAAGAAACTTGGAGGAGCAGCAAATCCCATCAAGAAAATGGAGGGAGGAAAAAAAGCAAAAGCAATTGCTGATTATATACATACAGAATACTACAAAGGCATGTCTACCTTGAGGATGTATTATGGATGCTAAAATTCGTATCATATAAAGATGGCAAAACAAATTAATTCTCTTATCTAAAGGACACCATTTAACATTAAAAGACAGCAAAGAAAATTTCTTCATTAGTCACATTAAAGATGGTATGCAATGAAGCATGTATAAGAAAAAAAACTTTACTGAGCTACTTTTTTCCTATGAACTAAGCATATTTTTAATATTGTTAAAGATCTTTTAACATCGACAAAACTATATGTCAGGTGATAATTTTATTACTAGAATAGGTAAGATAATGTCATAAATTATAACATGGGATTCTGCACCATATTCAGATACATCTAACTGAATTATTATACTATTTAAAAAAAACAAAATCAGCCCACAGCACTGGTCCAAATACAGTACTTCAATCAGTTCTAATATATATTTCTATACATAAAATTAAAATGCACAAGAATATATATTAATTAACTCATTAGGATGGGACTGTATTAGTTTGGAGGCCTAGTTTATCCACTGGCAGATGTATCATACATACCAACTGCACATGACACCAGAATTGCCCTACAACTTAAACCTGAGTTTTGCATGGCAGTTTTTCAAATACACTTTCCCCTCCATGTGAAACTTATCTTCTTTTCAATAATACTTAGCTAGGCTACCTGAACTGCATATTATGCACCTCCCTGGCAACACCAAAGTAATCATTTGCTCACTTCTGTTTGTTTATTTCTGAGACTCTGTCTTGTCTTTGCTGGAAGACTGAAGACCATTTTCACTATAAGCTTGAGAAGAGATTTGCAACAAGTATATGCTATAATAAATAAGCCAAGTCTTCCTTGTATCTCATTTATAAAACTTAGATTTTGCTAGAAACAGTGAAAATTCATTTATATGCACATGGTTAAAATAAATCATATCTTGGAAAAAAAATTCAGGAGCCTAAAATTTTAATTAAATTTCAATGGCTTTGGAGAGATTCTTAAGACCGGAAGAGTGATCCCATCACCTGGGTCATCTATATGAAATATGCAAAGATCACAGGAAAGAATTTGGGCCCAGTTGAGAGTGCTTTAGAAAATCATCTCAAAAAATTTCTTAAAAAAACCCCAAGACTTTCAAAAGTCCCATTTTTAAATTAAGAAAGTGTTCATAGATTTCTGGAGATTTATGGACACATGCCTATATTAACCCCTAAATTTCTCAATAAATTATTTAAAAAACAGTGACTCAACATAAAAGGAAGGTAACAAGACCACACCAGAAGTCAGTATGAAAAAATACCCACTCTGCTAGGACACTGGTGATAGCAAATCTCCTCTCAAAAGTGAAGTAACCATGTATACATACACAAAAGACAACCTTGAAAAAACTGCAACTCCTTTCCCTGTAGTTAAGAACCAAGTTGTGCTTCAGAAGCCAAAAAATCTCGAGTTTCTTCTTGTTAAAGTGAAGCTTGCAGTGAATTTAAAAATCTAAAGCTAAAAATAGAATATTTTTTGAAATTACCTCATCTCTTTTGCCCACATGGATTTGAACATTCTTACTTCACTGACAGCACTGTAAACCCTGAAACACATTACATGTACATAAAGCAAATGCTCTGCAGGACAAACTGCATTACTCTAACTGGCCTTTAACAAAAGAAGCATCCAGCAACCATGTTATAAAAGACCAGTGACAACAAGTTGAAAACGCTATCCATTAGATCTTCACAGCAATTAACCTTTTGACTCAAATCTTTCATAATAGTTGCATAATAGAAGATCACAAAACCGGATCAAAGATCACGTTTTTAGGAAAGAATTAAAATGAACATTTTAATTGACATAATACAGCAGTTTAGTTTCTAAAATGTCCGAGACAGCTGTACTGTGCCAAATGAATGACCTAATTATTTTGTTTGAAGACAACAATAATGGCACATAAAACCAAAAACACCAGTATTTTCCATAAAGCTAAGCTTCCAAAAACTGAAGTGTGGAAGTATTAAGATCAAAACTGAAAAGCAGGCCAATATACTGCTGTTAAAGGCAATTGGCTTCATCCTATTCAATTCAAGGAGGTCATGACTGGAAATTCAAAATGGAGCTTGGCAAAGATGCAAATAATGAGACTAAGCTTAGTGGGTCAGATTGAAGATGCACTTAGTTCAGTTTTCTCCCTCCATTACTAAGGAGGATGCTTAAGGACAGGGTGAGACACAATAAAAGTTTACACCACTACAGGTTTTAAGAATTAGAGGCTCAGCAACTTCCTGAGCAAGAGTGCTGCTTTTGTTTTTAGTGAGTCTCAATAGATTTTTCTGTCAGAGATTGACTGATCTGCTCTTTGAGTCACTTTGCTGCAACATCCAAAACTTGCTGTGCCATGGAATTTGGCTACATTGGCTACATCTCCCCTCACTTTCCAGAAGTATGGTTTGTGGTGAGGTTGACCCTGGCTGGATGCCAGGTGGCCACTAAGCTGCTCTATCAGTCCCCCAGGGTAAAGAAAATAAGAAAACAAGATCAAAAAGAACCCATGGGCTGAGATAAGGCAGTCTACTAAAGCAAAGGTTTTTGTGCACACAAGAGAACAAAACCCCAGGTTTATTCTTTACTTCCCATTAGCAAGTGATGTTCAGCTATGTTCCAGGAAGCAGGCTTCAGCATGCACAGGGGTTGCACCAGAAGGCAACCTTTGTAAATAACAAATGCCCTCTGTTCCTTCTCCTCTCCTTAGCTTTCCTATCTCAGCTGATGGCATGTGGTGTGGAACATCCCTTTGGTCAGTTTGAGTCAGCTGTCCCAGTCATGTCCCTTCCCAGAATCTTGCCCAACCCCAGCCTATTGATGGAGGAAGGGAATGTTGAGAGACATTGCTGATGCTGTGCCAGCACTGCTCAGCTGTAACCAAAACCTGGAGTGTCACCAACACCTTTCTAGGTACCAATGCAAAGCAATGCTCCAGTTCAGCCAGACTCAATACAGGGGGAGGAAGCAAGAATTCTTTTGCATTGGTTTGTGTTTTAAGACTAGGCAATCTGTATCTGCTAAAAATAAAGTCACAGTGACACATTTGCTTTGGAAGTACTTAAGTCACAAAAAGACCAGAACTGTACCCCAAAATGCTCATCCTTTTTACATATCTTCCCCTAATCAACGACTGCTCAGCTCTCTCTAGACTACTACAGAGTTTGACAAATGCATACCAGGCCTGGTATGGTTGTATTTGTGACATTCTTTAAGAAAAGCAAGGGTAAAATTGCATTACCATTAGGTTTAAACACACCCTTCCAAAACATCTTGTGCTGGTTTGGGACTGATCTCTACATACACACTTTTCAGTTCATGTGTTCATGTCATTACAGTTAAAGTATATATAAATATTTGCAAAAGCAAGACCTAAAATAAAAAGTTTATAATAGTTTCAAAAGACAAATATTTTAAAACTTCTACATATACAGAATGTAATTTGTTTTAATACATTCTAAATAAGCTTAATTTATTATCTGGAATCAATAAGTATAAAACATTGTCATGTATGGAAGGAGTTCAGATAAAAAATTTTTGTCTCTTCAAATGAATCAAAATACAAGTATAACTGACTCCACTTACCCTAAAAATGTTTGCATTAAAGTAATATTAAACTAATGCTTATTCTTGGATTAAGATTATTACAATCTACATTCCCATGCTAATAACTTATTTTAATTTCCTCAAAACTATCAACACATTTAAAAGTTTCTTTCCCTGTGGAGAATAGAAATCCACTAATTTATTTTTTAGTGAGAAACTCACAATAAACAAATGTAAACCTCCCAAAAGTTTCCTGCACCCACATTTCTAGCGTTTTAGCCTCAGCTCCACCTTGAAGTATTTCCTTTAACAAGCAGTTGCTGTTGGTTTCTATTTAAATGTCTACATTTTTCAGTGTCATTCCTGAATTTCTAATACTCTGACACAATTACACTACAACAGTGTTGTGAGGCTTATGCTATTCCTAATGCATTCATCCACCAGAACTTTTTCTTTTTCCACATGAAATTTACATTTTTTTTTCTCTCCTCTTGAGCACACATAATAGTCCAGCATTTAAACAGAATGCAGACTTTCAACAGATTTCATCACAGTGCACACTGGCACAGTATATATCCCATAGGAGTGTGTAAATTCTGGCAGGCACAATACATGCCAGAGGGCAAATAATAGAAAATACAGCAATTGAAAAGAGGATTTAAAGTATAGAGCTGTTTCAGATTCCAGTACAAAATGGTTGAGAAATGATGCATGCATCAAGTTTACAGAAAGGGGAAAAACAAACACTATGACACGGATACATCTGTGCTGAGGACAGTTTTCAAGTTTCTTTACGTGCAACATAGGAATACTGCTAAAGGCATAACAAATACTGCCTTATTTATTGCAAGAATGCAAGATTTTTACTCCTCAAGCACACAAGGAAACCAAACCAAAGCTCATCTTGGCTGAGTGCACATCCTAAACAAAAGCTGTGATACAAAGGCACCTTTAACTCCTGCTGAGTTGAAAGACAGAGTGATGATCCCCCACCGATTCCAGCAGAAAAGCAGTGAAGCGCTTTCCTTGGAAGGCAACAAGCTGTGGGTTCTGAAAGGAAAGGGGCATATTCCAGTTTCCCTCAAAAAATCTGAGTATGGTGCTGACATCCTGAAGAAGAGCAATGTTTTTCAGAATTTCCTGTTCTCTGAACTTCCCTACTGCTTAGCTCACCACGTAATTTTTTCGCTTTTACTCTGAATACCCTTTTAAGTATTAAGTCGTTGTCAAGACTGAGGATGCAACTGGAGTCTAGAAATCCAAAAGCTCACTGAAGAAATGCTTTTCTGGTGAGATAGTTCTCTGAGTATCTCACACCAAGGAGGTTTCAAAAATTGAAAGGTTTACCAGAAATACATCCAATAATTCTAAACATTCACTGAGAATGGAGGAGAGAGGAATTTGCAATCAAAGGTGATACGACCTTGTTTTAAGACCGTTCTATATAAAAAAAAACAAACTGAAATTACTTTTATACAACCCTAAGAAATTACATCAACTGCAGAAAACCTGTGCAACCTCTACACTACTAATGGAGGTAGTATTACAACCATCTGTGTCTTTCTACACAGGAACTTGTTTTTATCATAACTACACAGTCTTAAGGAATTCTTTCCCTAAATATACTTCAAATGAAAGCATGTGTTGGAATTCTTTGCTGTCCGCTTCAAACTATCAGATTCATTCTCACACTGGCATGTAAACATGACCTCCAGGAAGGGAGGGAAACAAAAAACAATGCTTTTAGCATACATATTCCTTTTAAAACAAACACAAAAAAAACCAGTTTCTCTCTTAACCTAATGGCAACATAATGTGCTTTACTAATAATATATTCTGTGTATCTCCATAGTGTAATCTCTAAATGCCAAGACTTATCAGAATTGAATAGCAACTGTACTCAAATACTTTATAAGCTTAACTTCAGCAAAAGGATGCATTATTCTATCAGAAGCAAGAGTATAATGCACTGTTTGATACTTAGCATTTTCATTCATGTCGTGTTTACAGGAGTTCCTATAATATAAATAGATAAGACTGTACAATCTGAGAGACATTTTAAAGTATTTAATTATAGGAGATCATAACTATGCATGTTCTGACAATACAAACATTTCATGTGCTACAATTCCCTTTATCATTCCCGTGTCCACAAATGAAAATAAAAATTGTTCACTACAGAATGGACTAAACCAAGGAAACCAGCAGGTTCACATGTTACACACTGTTTTTGCTGCTCGAGTGGTTAACACTCCAGTATGCAATCCTTTTAATTCTCTTAATGTTTCTCATTATAGTGCTTACTCCTCTTGTTACAAAATACTTCAACTAAGACAAGCTCAGTAAAAAGGCAACTGGAAATATTTAACTGGATGCAGGATTCAGACAACTCTAGCATTACAAAAAAGAGAAAGACTGGAGAAAAAACTATTAATCATAAGAGAGTAAGCAAAACAGTAAGTACACTAAAGTTTTTCCTAAATTCAACCAACTCTCAATAAGAATCCAGAATTTGGTTGAGCTTCTCTGAAATTCCAGGCCTAAACTGCCATCTAGGGATAACAAAAACCTGATCACAATTATAAAAAAGCAAACCTTGCCATAGGATTTGCCATATGCAGGGATTATTATGTGCACTTCACAAAAAAAGAACATGCTCAAGCAGACCTATTTTTAGCTCTGTATTTAACGAACATCTTGCCTTACTAACATGTAAAATGCTTGCTCCTTCTCTGTGTGCAGTCACAGATGTGGAAAAACGCTGAAGATTTGCTTTCTTTCTATGGCCAATGTGCAGGATCTATTTTCTAGGAATAAATTAGGCTGCACAAGTACTGCTGCTTTTAAAGGTGGAACAAAAAATCCAACTAAAGGAAGAAACCTCAAAGCCAACCCAACATCAATCTAACATATCAGTTTCAGAACATAGACTGACTTGATGACCTGAACCATCTGGTAACACCCAATACTCCAGATTTTGAACAAGGAGACAGTTTAGGGAGGTGTGTGCCCCTCTTCACCTACCCTCCACAATTCCTATAGTTCCTAGGCAGTCCAAGCTTGCTTTAAGGCAGGATCAGTTGGCACAAGCAGCCTTTCGTGGTGAAGGCTGCTCTCTTCTCAAGGCCTCACAGAGAGCAGAACCCCACCCCTTGCTACAGCCCTGCTTTTCCCAAGGCTGGGAGGCTCACTGATCCCATACACAAAGCCACTTTGTGGGAGCATGCCCCCTTCCAGCTCTTCCCTTCTCCATGCTCAAGAAGAGTGGCTGTAAGAAGAGAGCTATAAGACTAGTACTGTGAGTATCACTCCTCTGTCAAAACATTATTTTATTCCTACACACATGCAGAGCCAGGTAGCACACAGCTGATGGATGAACCACAGCCTTCCCTGGCACCTACACAGCTTTCTACTCCACTTCCAACTTACACACTGAAAACAAACAGCCAACAAACTGAAAGGGAGGGGGGAAAAATATAAAACACCTCCTTTTTGTGTGTTCCTTCTGATTCTCTATTAAGAAGGGAAGTGTTCAGGATTTTTTATCCACTGTAGATTTATCACAACTTTTCTGCAGGTCCTACTTCTTTTGTTAACACTAACTACTGCAATGAAATGAACAAGTTCAGTATCAATCTGTCATCTTCTCCAATGTGAGAGCACAACATCTTGACAAGTTTCTTTTAAGGTTCTTTTTTTTTTAAGTTCTCTCTTAATTCTGTACACACTTATAGTATTCTTATGAAACAGACTATGAACCATTATAAGCTTGTTTCCAGTAAAGTCCCCAGTGTCTCACAAAGAGAAGGCTGGGGAGGTTTCACTTCATACTAATTGTGGAGTTAAGTTTCCTCACCAAAACGAGGGAATGGCACATGGCATGGTCATGTGTAGAGCAGGCAGCAGCTAACAGCTCCCCATCTTCTCACAGCTCTTTTACAGCCTGGTCTCACAGGAGGGAGGGTTGGCTGCCAACCATGGCCAGGAGACAGGCACTGTGCTCAAAGTCTGCATTGCTGCTGGTTCAGATCAGCTTCTCCCAGAGCTGTTGTACCAATTGCACTTGTAGAGGTTTGGTTTGTGGGGTGGGACCATCTTTAGGTGTGTGCACTCTATTTCTTTCAAGATGCAAAGAAAAAAACATGTCTAAATAACAAAAGGCTAAACTCAAAACATCAGCAAACACCTGATGTGTTTCAGCCTCATATTGGTGTTCATTTCACAAGACCAAACTACATGTTGTCCAAAATAAAACTAAGCCCTGAAACATGATTGCCCTCGTCTCAGGCCCTCAAACCCAAAGGGTTTTGTCTATAGATCAGCTCCATGCTGCTTGCTAATGTAGACTAAGATTATAAGAATTTGGACCCTGTCGTTCTACCCCCTTCCAAGAGCAGTAACAGAAAAATAAAGCAGAGTAGAATTATCACCAAGAGCTTTCCCACTACAAAAGCCCATTTCCTGCACATAAAATTCAAAAGTTTGATTTACATATTACAGTAACAAGCACAGCAAAGGCAAAACCAAGCTTCTCAAGCTTTCAGTTTTTCAATTCTGGATTGTTTAAAAATCACATCAAAGGATAGATCAAAAAGGGCTAATGTATAGTCAGTGACATAGGGTCAAAGTAGTTTGTCTCTTTAAAACTCAGACATTAAATTTTGATTTAGATAATCTGAAGGAGATTGATTCTGCTTTTACTGAGATGATGGTCTTAGAATGAGAAGAAACACCATTTGGGGACAGTTATGTTATAGTTAGGCTTTGTATACACAATGTAAATAAACAGAACTTGGTAAAACTCAAAGCCACAAAACTGATTAAGCACAAGCCTCAGGAACCAGTTGTGAGCAGGAAACCTCCAAGAAGCACAGCTGCAAACATTTGAAATACTCAGTTCCAATGATGAAAATTACAGCTCTCCTGGAGACCACTGTCTAAGAGCTGAACTGAAGACAGGAAAACAGTAGATTCCTAGCAACCCATACTAAAATATTTAGTGATACAGAGTTTTATGCCTAAACTGGAGGATTCATGTATGTTTCTAAGTTTCCTGGTCTAGATCCTAAACCCTATTCCAGAGCAAGACCTAAGCATGCAACCTTTCCCTCACCTTCCCCAAGAAATTCAGAAGCACAAGCTGGAAGCAACTTAGGGCGCACTCCATCCAGGTGATCTGGAACCACTGGTCACACTGTCAAGTGTCATGTCCTGAAGGAGACAAAGCTGTAGCATGCTTACCCAGCCACAGCGAGAAGTACAGCTCTGGAAATTCAGGGAGGAGGTGGCTCAAACTGAGCAGCAGTACACAACAGCAGATTCAGAAATTGAACAAAGGGGCAAGAATCCACACAACTTACTAGTCTCCTGCCTCTACAGCAGCAAGCACCTATTGCTGTGTATTTTCTTATTCTGAAAGACAAATTTAACCTCTTTAATATCTTTATTGAACATTGAGTCAGTCTTTTTTAAAAGAGAATTAGTAAGATAATCCTTTAATACAAAGAAAAAGCCAACAGACTGCTTTCTTATTTTCTGATGACCTTCCCAAGGTGCCCAAGTACATGACAGACAGCTTATGATCAATCTCACAGAATTCAGTCCAGTTCCAACACCAAAGTACAAGCCCTGTGCATGGAATACATGCATGCACACACACAGCACCTTCAGCTAAGAAAAGCTTAAGATCCTTTTAGTCTTAATGGACAATGATGACATACCTGGGTTCTACACCAACAGCAATTTATCTCCCTCTAGGAAATTTACTCTAAACGTGTTCCTGCAAAATCCACTTCCTCACCTCTTTGCCCTGTGAGCCTTTCTTATACCTCTGCAGTAAGGTACTCCTGCCATTAAAAACTGCTAGCTCTCTCCTTCCCATTTATTTAACCATGCAGTTTACATTGAGAACTCCAATTAATACTCCAGACAAAGCATATTATACATTTTACAAGGGGTTTACTACTACAACTATCTTTTTAACATATCAGATTCTCCATACAAGAGGTAATTTTCTCTTACATTCCCAACATGAAGAACAGCTCCTTGTACCATTAAGCAAACAAAACCTGAACAAACAGAAGAGCGTATTTTGTAGAAGCAGTTTTAACTAACAGAAATTTAGTAGTAAGTAACGAAGTAGAAGACAACAGATTTCAACAGGATAAACATGTAGCTGGCTGGTGGGAACTCCCAATTTCCAGCACAGGCCTTCCTGACAGTTGTTGTAACTTGTCAAAGACCACATTTAACCTATGGTTTAATTTCCATAATGAAATAATAAAAACTCCACACTCTAAGCTTTACTTGCCTTACAGACATGTTACAGAGCTAATTAATGTCTCTATAAAGCTCTGTTATGCTACAAGTACTAACAAAACATGGTGTCTCCAGCCTTGGTGGTATCTCATTACTGCACTTGCACAGATTATAACCTGTGATAATTATGACTGGAAGACAATCTTTGTCCTAAACCCTTTCACGTGCTTCTAACTTTCCATGATGTTTACTGTTGTGGTTCAATTTTTCCCACCATTGTCTTTACCCAAAGGTGGATGCTCTGAAAGCTCCAAAAAGGTTGGTTTTGATTGTTAGCCATCATGTGCCCAGCATAAAGCAATTCTGGATACTTTTAACACTGAGTGTTATCACTTCATCTTTTTAATTAGAAATGAGGCAGCTCTTCATAATTTAAGTCACTCGGAGTTTGAAAAAAGTTCTTAAAAGTTTACAATGTAAAACTGAAATATTAGGGACAGATAGGGGAAAACCCTACATGCCTAAATTGGATATGGTATCTCATATAGTTTACAGAAAGACAGAAGCTCACCTTCTGAGGACTATTAGACTTCCAAGAGAACATAAACAAATGTAAACACAACAGGCAGTTCAGCTTCAGACTAAAATTTAAATGGAAGGGCTTGCAAAGTTCCCTTGCCTCCACTGTACAGATGCTGCCCTCTGACCTGCACAGAAGCATTTCAAACACCCCCTGTTGCTGCTACTGTAGGAAAAGTGATGTGACTGCCACTGCTCCCAGCCAGACTTCAGGAAGAAGTCTCCCATCTGCCTGGACAGAAGCCACCCAAGGGAATGGCAGCCACAGCCTCCCGTGAGGGAAGGGAAGGGAAGGGAA
This sequence comes from Thryothorus ludovicianus, assembly GCA_013397245.1. Lineage (NCBI taxonomy): Eukaryota > Metazoa > Chordata > Aves > Passeriformes > Certhiidae > Thryothorus > Thryothorus ludovicianus. Next base: position 124,208 of record VZTB01008342.1, on the reverse strand, counting down.
GGGAAGGGAAGGGAAGGGAAGGGAAGGGAGCCAGGCTGCAAGACCAGACCCCTGCCCTTCAACCCCTCTTTCTGAGGGTTCCAGGCAGGCTTACTCACACAGGTGCAGCAGAGCAGAAACACATGCTGCTTGTTCCAGCCGGGGATTACACCTGAGCTAATAAACCTCACTGATCAGAGCTGGCTCTCAGCACTCTGGTTCTGGAAGCACGATGCAGACAAATGGAAGTTGGCTCTGGAAAGAGCCAATGTGGGTCTGGGATTTATTAACTCAGGCTTTGCACCATGCAGAAGAATAAAATCTGGCCCTAGAGACTAAATAGCTTATTAAAGTGATACAGGGCCTGAACTAATAAACACTGATAGAATCAAACTGACTTTGTATCAAGGCAGCTCAGGTGTGCCAGCATCTGTGGCACAGCTAATCCACTGCTGCAATAAGCCACTCAAAACCAATAGAGCCTGCTACCTGAATTTTAAAAACTCACTTTATTTCACAGGAAACAAAGGGGTTAACTGTTGTTCAGTTATAGATTTTCTTTTCTTCTGAAAGAACATCAGGAGCTTCCAGAAAAGGTGATATCTGGCTTATATGACTGTGAGACTAATCTTCCATAGCTGAATCAAGTCAATGCTATCTCATGGTTTGCCTAAGTTACAAAACAGACAACTTCAGTACATTCAGTGCTTCCCTTGGCCTGCCAAGAGAGGGGTGAAACTGAGAAAATCCAAGCCACGTGTATTATACTGCTAGGAGGAATTAGAGTAGCATCAGAGCAGGGAATAAAACCATTTAATGCTAAGGAGAGCCTAATATCAGAGGCACAAAATAAGAAAATCTCCCCACCTTTCTTTCTTTTAACTGTCTCTGCTACTCCATTCCTCCAGTAACTGTATGAGCTAATCAAGTAATTAATGGATTTAAATTAAATTCTACACAGCTACTCCATAAAAATCCAATTGTCTGACTCAGTCCTTACTGAAGACTCTAAAAATAAAAGAGAATCAAAAAGAAAAGATGAATGATAATCAGAGAAGAGAGAAAGCCAAAACATAAGCAATGAAAAGCAAAGAAAATGACTTAACTTACAAACAGAAAAGTTGCCTGGAAATGAAAGTTACTAGAAGACAGAGAAAAGACATTAAAAAAAAACCAAAACAAAACATCTTTTGGGTTTTGCTCAAGATAATGAAAATAAAAATGGTTGACAATAACATAGTTCAAATACATTTTTCACTTAATGTCCTGAAATTACTAAGCATTTTTTTCATTTTGATTAGTCTTTAAGCAAAGGTAGGTGTTTCTTAAGCTCTACAGTTAGCCTCAAAATACCACTGTAAGCTGAAGGAAACCATTCTAGTACTTGTAAGGTATTAAGCAAAACGTGACTAACCTAATATAGCAGCATGCATTTGCAAATATTAATTTAGAAGAATATCTTAAATACATGTCTAAATTAGCAGGGAAATTGTGAAGTTTTTTCTTTAACAACTGTCATAAAGTCTTTGCTTCTTAGCAACAGGTCCATGCAGGTCAAAGGTACTTGACCTTAGTCAGGATTACAAAAGTGATTGCTCCCTATTGTGAAAAATCCCACACAGGGACAAAAGCCACTGGGAGAAAAAAAAAAATCTTGAAAGCATTGTTTATTTCAACTCTCTCAGGGATAGTAATCTGTTCTGCTGAACTATAGCAGAATTCCCAGATCTGCCCAATCTCACTGATATTTACAGGAGTTTCCTGAAGACATATGCCATTCTAGTCTTTGCTGACCTCAGGACATCACTCCAGTTTATCCATATTTGCAATCATTCTGAATCTTGCCTCAAGTAGCAGAAACTCTTCCATTTTCCCATTAGAAGGAACAACCGGAGCATAGCAGGACTGACTCAACCAGTGTTATTCTATGCACATATTTTGTGTTTCTAGTTATCCCAGCAAAGATACATCACTCTACAGGACCTTCACCAAACCCACTTCTTTCACGTTGTTCAGTGCTTCAAAAATTCCATGTGCTAAGCACAGGATCATTCATGTGGGCTACTGGTGAAGGGACAATGCGTGTTGATGGCGATTCCTTGCTCCCCCACCTGTGCTCCTCTGGAAAATTCTTTGCTCTGTTAAGACCTCCATTCTAAAAACTCCTTAAAACCAAGAACTGATGGGGAGGGGATGCTCACCCATACAAAGCCTCCACAAAGCTCTCTCCAAAAATGTCACTATCTGTACTACGAATAAATGCAAGAGACACCCACTATTCATCCTTTAGCAAAGGTGAAGGTTAGGAAGGATGGATTTAAAGAGGGAAAGGGTGTTACATCTGTCCTGTGGGTTCTCTAGATCACCCAGCACCTCTTCACCCACAGATCCCAGCATCCATCGCCTCGCCAGGGGACCCGCGTGGTCCCCTCGGGTCCCACCACATCTCCTACCACACGCCCATCCCCGACCGCACGGCTACTCACGTTTGATGCACCGCTGGGAGCCCGTGGCCTTGCTCCAGCCGTGGCAGCACTGCCCCCCGCACACATTGACCCTGCGGGAATAGCAAACAAGGACCAGTGTCCGGCTGGGCATCCCCGCTCCCCATCCCGAGCCGGGCCGCGGGGCGGGCGCTGGGCCGGGGAGACAAAAGGCGGGAAGGATTAAAGCTCCCGACTAAACTCGACGCCTCATGCGGGGCCCACCGCGTTCTCCCGGGATGGAGGGATCTGCCCCCGCTCCCGGCAGGTAACGCCGCCGCGCCCCCGGAGCCCGGGACAGCCACCCGCCCTCTACCCCCGCCCGAGGGGGCGACAGCGGCCGCGACGGAGATGCCGGCGGCGGTCGGGAGCTGCGGCGGTGGAGCGGGGGCGTGCGGGAGGGGAGGGCGCCTTACCCCGGCAGCGGCGGCAGCTGGTGCTTCTGGCGGAGGGGCAGGGCCGCGCTGCTGTTGCCCTGGGGGCCCGGCGGCGCCTTGAGCCGCGGGCTGAAGCGGGCCGGCTTGGCGAAGGAGGAGGCGTGAGCGGCGGAGTTGGGGTGGACCTGGCCGGCGGGGCCCAAGCGGAGCTGGACGGCGGCGCTGCCCGGCTTGCTCATCCGCCGGGTCCGCTCCGGGCCGCCGCCGTAGCGCGTGTTCAGCTGCACATTGAACGTGCGCTGCTGCTGCTGCTCCCCCCCGAGGAGGGTCGGGCGCTGCTGCCGGCTGCCAGAGGAGCCCCCCCGGCCGGGCTGCAGGACGTACGTGATCCTCCTTAGCCTGCCCTTTTCGGAGGCTGCGAGCCCTGGTGACAAAAGTGCACAGGCAGCGAGGAGGAGGAAGCCCCATCTGATCCGACCCATTTCCACAGCGGGAGCCCCTGCAGCCGGCGAACTTCGCGGAGCCGCGGTGCGAGGGTTTCCTCTCCGCCAAAGGACGCGCGTGTGTGCGACCTGCGCCCGGGGCGCGGATCCCTCCTCCGCTCGCTGCCCCCCAACCTGCTCCGGGCGGAGGGAGAAGGAAAAAAGCCTCAGGATCCTCCCGCCCACCCCCCAAACTGTTAGGAAAGTTCAGCAAAGACTTCGCCCCGTGGAGCAGGAAAACATCGTTGGAAGAAAGGAAGCGGCGGGTGCGAGCCGAGCTGCGAGCCGGAGCGGGAAGGGAGGAGGAGCAGCAGGGGAAGGGTGTTTGCTGGAGGGGGGTGGTCGCAATGGAGAGCAGATGTCTCGGTTGCCGGAGCTGCCAGGGGTCTGCGTGCGTGTGTAAGAAACGGCCCCGGAGCCGGCGCGGGCCGTGCCGAAGCCCC
>VZTB01008342.1:3903-120431 GCA_013397245.1 Thryothorus ludovicianus | reverse complement strand
GGGGAGGCTGCGGGGCCGCTCGGAGCTACCTGCGCCAACCTGGGCCCGGCTGCCCCGCGCCCGGCCCGCGCTGCGGAGCTGCGCCTCGGCAACAGCTGAGCCCTCCTGCTGAATAGCGATGAACAGAGGAGGGGCTTTAAAGCCCCGAGAAGCGTAATGAACGCGCTTCGCTCTGTAAACTCGATGAAAGCGCTTGCACGCGTTAAAGGTAAGCGCATTCCTCCGCCGCAGCCTGATGAGAGCCAGAGGTTGCTCTTAGCAGAAATCTTAGCAGCATCAGGAAGGACCATATTTTTCCTTGGTTTTCTTTATGTTCGTAAAGCAAGTATGCATTAGTAAAGAATGAAATACAAACCACAACTGTACACTCGGAATTAACGTATAAGAAAAACTGCCCACGTTCTTCTCCAAGTTTTTCTTTTTGCATCTTAACCAACCTCACCCTTTGGCACTGTAAACAAAAACACAAAGTTCACCCCGAAGGCTACATCTTTTAAAATACTCAGAAGCTGATGTGTCCGAGTTCATTCCAAGAAACTTTGTGGAGAATCATTTTGCAAATCCAATAGCTTGGAATTCAGGTCCTCCTCCCAGGGTTCTCCTCTGCTCTTTTCCAAAGCTTTAAGGACACTGACCCCGGCTCCAAACTGACGAGATTTTGCTCTTGAATGCTCTTGGCACAGCTACACAGCCGGCAAGGGGAGCAGGAGACTTTTACATTTACTCGATTTTAGGCAAAAGCCAGTGTTAAGAGCACAACGGTCCCTTCCTCCTTAGGTCTGATCTATTTTAAACTGCTCAAAAATAAATAGATGTTTTAAATAGATGAGAGTTTGGATCCTGCTATAGTCACAGCGTATGGGATCCACATCAATGTCAAAGGCTTCTGCTCCTGTGCCTCCAGTGGTCTGAATCAAAACCCAGTGTTTGAAAAGAAAATCCCACAAGCACTTGGGTATTCTAAATCCACAGTGGGCTAAGTGGGAATGAAACTCTGGTGCTTCAAAGAAAAACTGAGATAAAGCCTAAAAGTTTCAGAGTCCCAGTTTGAAGTTAACTGGGAAGTTAAATGTGAGACCACTGCCTCTTCTTGTAGCAAACACATACATCTATTGTCTTTTTAACTTGGGAGACATTCCCAGCAATTGACCTGTTCAGCCTCCCAAAGGCTAATTACTGTAAATCCCAACTATGCTAAATATTTTTACAGTATTTAGGGAAGAGGAAAACACCTTGAAACCAGTGTGGGAAGGTGAGGACTGAGTAAGTGGAGAGAGACTGACGTGGTACTCAGGATTGTTGCTCTGCACAAGGCCACTGTCCTTCAGAAGTTTTCCAGAATGAGATCACAACTCCGTGTGTGGCTGAGTTTGTTGAACAGAGGGCAAAAACTGGATCATTCCACAGCAGAAGCCAGTTGCTTTTAAGAAATGTGAGATTTAAGTCATGTCAAGCAGGGGGCAATTGTAGTGCAAACTGGCTACTGTACAGCAAATGGTAAGGAACCTCAAGTGAAATATATCCACAAAGGTGGATGCCTTGCATAGAATCACTGAGGTAGAAAAACATTCTTGAAAAAATATTTAGCATTATCTGAAATTAATTCCTTGAGGTCAAGCACTCCTCACAAATTTACATGGCAGATCTGATTTTCAGCGTTCTCTTTTTTTTTTTTTCCCTCTCTAGCAAGGAAATCCACACTTTTCCATTTATCTGCTATCTGGTTTTGCTTCCTTCCTCCCTCCCTCCCCCTCCTTCTTCTCCACAAGGTCTTGGATGTTAGGGACCAGGTTTGGCTGCAGTAATACAGGCTGGCCACAAAAGTTTTAATAGCTAAAAGAGGACTTCAGTGAGCCACCACTGTAGACTAAATCTCAGCTCAAAATTTCTTCATTTCTTCACGTGTAGAAGTTTCGGCTTCCAAAGGGCAAAAAGTTAGTTCAGCACAAAATAGCCAGATGCTGGCCTTTTCAAATCAAGTCAGGTGACTACTCAAGTTCTGAGCATTCTTTAGTAAATGGTGTCACTGCTTGTGGGAAACCTGCTCTGGCTGCCTCCCCAGCTCCGGTGGAAAAGACACTGACATGACTTAGCAGTGACCAACAAGAATTAGTATCTCACACCACGTTTCAGGCATAGTCCTCTTTTGAAGAATTGGGAAAGCAGTTTGCTTCTACAGAACTGTCTTTGTTCTTGTCCCCTGTGGTTTGTGACTAAAGAGTGGACATAAGGAAACATAAAATTCCTTAGTGTGTACACCGGCCACCAGAGGGGCAGACCTCTGGAAGCTCTGCTGTAAGGGTGAGGCTGAGGCTGAGAAGGGCAGAACTGGCTGGAAGACTGGGATGCAGGAGGCAGAATTGCTGCCCTGATGAGATGGCAGGACTGCTTCAAGGTTTAAGGGCTTAATGGACAAGGGAGAAGCCAGTTTGTGAGCATATTCACAAGAAGAACCAAAATAGCATTATGCAAACCAAAATAAAAGGAAGAACTAAACTGCCATAAATGTTTTTGCTCAACTCTCATGACGTTGGGGTGAGTGTAGTGAGTTGAATGAGGAAGGACAATTGTTTTGAGCTGTCAGAGCTGGCAGCACTCAGACCCCCCCCACCACTCTTTCCATCAAACAGCTGTTGCCCTGTGTCTCATGGAGGATGTGTTTGTTGCACAGGCTCACAGGGCAAGGCAGGGACCTCTGCAGGGTGCTTCAGTGAGGACATGCAGTTGTGCTGAGGGTGAAGTCATCTGAGCACAGGTGATGGCTGAGCCAGCAGCAAGCATCACAGTGCCACCACAACTCCCTGTGACTCGATGTCCACACTAGCCAGGCAGTAGGCTGAATGATCAGCAATGCCTGATGTGTCCAGCTACGGGGTCAGTAAATGGCCCTGGTGGTCTTCTAGATCCAGCAGGCAGCAAGTCTTGGCTTGTAAGGAAAGCTGGGTTGGGAGCTCACATTTAACATCAGAGGTTGACAAGGCTGAATGCTGTATTTAGCCTCAATTTTGGCTATTTAAGAAAACTTTTACAGTACTGTAGCTCCATTAGCTTCAGTTATATTACTTCAAACTTCTTTTGAGCTAAAGGAGGAAAAGCAGTCTATAATTTCTTGTAAGCTGAGAATCAGCTGGAGACTTGTATTTGCTCTTTTCTGTACTATACAATTATCTGAAAAAAAGTCCTGTATTTTGCAGTCTAAATTACACCTTTAGCCATAGCTCTGTACAGGTAACATGACTCTAATGTGGAGAGTATTTCTTTTGAACAAAAGAAAACAGCTTAGTCTAACTGTCATCAGAGTAGGAAAAAAAAGTGATTGGTGTTTATTATGTCACTAAAGTATAGCACACATGACTCTGAATACATATGTGACTCTGAATACATACTTGCAGAGTAAGACCATGTAGATATAAGTATCATTTCTGCATGCTATTTTTTAAACAAAACTGTACCTTCCAACCCTGATTTTTTCCTTCAGGCAAAAACTGTAATTACTCTGCAGTTTGTAACTAATATCCTGAGGCCTCAACTGATCCTGAGTGTTACCACAGTATAAATATCATTAATACTGTTTCACAAAAGGACAAGTCCTGCTCACTCTGTTCATGTAGGCACTTACACTCTCTTCCAAGGACTCAGACAGTCAGACTGGATGGAAGTGAGAGGCTTTGGAAGGAAGCAGCTGAGCTTTGCTGTACCCATTCACTACTGATGACCTTCCTTGTGATTTGGAGATTTCTAATGACCACACTTGGCACATCCCAGTAATTCCTATTCATAGTATGTTACCTTGGGTAACCAACCTTCTGCCTCCCGCTTCTTGGATTTGCTGAATCCAAGATGCATGAACGTGCCTTCCCAAGCACCTTCTCTGGAAGAAGTCATCATCTCCCAAGGCCACTTTCCCACTGTCACTGCAATCAGGGATCTGCTGCATTAGGCACTGTACACACAGCCCACGCAATAAATCCTGCTGGCTCTTCTGACTGGAGTCTAGCTTTTCAGGGGCCAAGGAACTTTAATGATGAGCCTGGCCCATGATATGAATTCACATCTTGGAGCAGTACAGATCCTGTGTGGTACTCGGTTTCTGAAGGAGACAGATTAGCATGCAGATATTCCACAAGTCTGGATGGGAAAAGAAAACAGAGTAATGATAGTGGGGGGTAGGGGTCATCTTTCTCACTCTGACTACCACCAAAACAGATTGCAATAGGTACTCTTCTTTTCTTGCATTAAGTCACACTGAAGGTTGGATCAGTTTTGCAAAAGTCTGATGCCTGTCTGTCACCACTGACCACCACCATATCCAGCAAAATATACACTTAAGGAAAGTAGGAATAGACTTCTTTATAAGTTGTTGACAATAGCTGTAATGAAAGAAGTTGTGTGGATTTCCATTTTACCAAACTAGCAGAAATCCCTTCTGCTTGAATATTTGGCAGTTTCACAGTCATCACCACATATGGAAAATAACGATTCAGGAATACAAGATTTTTTTCAAGATATTAAAATCTCCACACTGTGCTGCTACAATTATTCTTCCCCTCAAGGAAATAAATATATATGGTCTACAAAACAATTAAAATATCTATAGAACATTTTATTACACTATTCCTTAGAACTGTTTGTTTCTTTGTACAATCCTATGTACTCTGAAAATAAATAAACTGTAGAGGAAATTAGGTGGAAAGGACCACAAAAATAAGAAAATACATAAAATTATTTTACTTTACCTTAGGAAAATACATGTTTAAACTAACATATTATTCACAAAAGCAAAGTAAATATTATAACTAATATTTGAAAACTCTCACAGCGTGACTATGTCGTATGCCAAGAATACTAACCTCTACAAAAATAAACTTCAGCAGTGGACCCTGATTTTTCAGTGTTGCACTGTGTGCTGCTCAGAAAAAGAGTCTATGTAAAATAAATCTGCTTCTGACTTCAACTGGCATTGAAGAATGTCTTAAAGTTTTCACAATTGCAGATAATCTAGGCAGACCAGCAAATGAGTGGAAGTGGAAGTGAAGCCGACAGAAGTGGTATGAAACTATGGAAAGTGGAGCCGTGGCTCATGGGAGCACCAGCCACGACTATCCCTGCAGCAGCTGCTGAATAACCTGAAAGGTGATGTTTTCACAGCCTTGTCTGTGCTTGGTCTCCCGCTCTGACAGCCTGGGATGAAGTTGGGTGGACAGCTGGGTATCTACTGCCCAGTTTAACCTTGCTTTGCATGTCACATAGACAGGAACCCAGTCCTGCTTAGCACCTGACCTTGACTGTCAGGGTAAACGATTGTTTAAAGACCAGCTGGGCACACGGAGCAGCAGATCCTGGCTCTCTGAATTTAAAAAAGGGCAGAATACTACTTCTAATGATGCACTTGGAGCAGCTCCCAGCACACCAATGTTAGAGGTTGGGAGTGTGTGTATAGGTTCTCTGTCTGCTGCTCTTTCAAGGTCTGTGGTGGAAGGCAACGGAAAGAAAATTACAAGCTTTTTTTTTTTTAAGTAGGTAGGGAATAAAATGCTGGGCTTTCATTTCCATCACTTTTCCTCCAATAGCCAAATGTGTCTGTATAGATGTTTAATGTCAGTCTGCAGTGTGTCTGTATTTTGCATCAGGATGCTTGAACACTGACCCTGGTGTGAGCAGGAGGACCTTTGAGGGTTCCCTCCACCCTCAGTTACCATTTGCATCTGTGATGAGATGTGGCATCAACAAGCAGCCTCAGGTGGAAACAGGCACAGCTGCTGCCCATTTTGGGTGGGTCAGAAACCAGTTTCAAGAAAGCAAGCCTGCAGGGTAATAATGTAGAAGACTTCCTGGTGTAGGCTACAGGTGGGAAGGAGATTTTGGGCTGGAAGAGCTAGGACATGTCAGAAGGGATGAAGCAGACCCCAGGAAAAAGCTAAACACCTGGGCTCACCGATGATGCCAGGCACAGTCTGAACTGATCTTGCCACCGTCTTAGGTCGGTGTTAGGATCTTGCAGGTCGTAACATAATAGCACTGTAGAGAGATGCACCAGCCCAGCACCTGCGCTCAGAAAATACAAATTCAGTCTGGTCTTAGAGCAAAGAGGCTTAGCCGAGGAGAGTCTGGTAGGGGCTGACTGCACTAGATAATCAAAACATGGTCTCTAATTAGCCAGATCAAAGTGATGTGAGTGACTGCTTGACTAGAATCTTTCTCACGATATAATCGGTTTTGCGGTGCTCACCTGAGCCTAAGGAAAAACAAAAAAAGGCACGATTATGAAAATCATAAATTTTTCTCCTCCCTTAACAGCTGGATTTAAAATAAGCTTCTCTAACAGTCCGAAACAGATGGTTTCAAAGCTGCCGTCGTTATGTACCACGCTTCCCTGAAGCAGCAGCGGATGAATCCGGACAGCAGAGGGCTTGCGCTCCGTCCCCAGCCCGGGCACGCCGCCGTGCCGGGTCAGCCACGGCCCGTGGGCACCGGAGCCCCCCGAGGGGCAGCCTGAGCCCCCGAGGGGCAGCCCGAGCCCCGGTGCCTCCGTTCTCCCGGGCCCTGCTCACGGATCTCCAGCGCACAGAGCCGGCGGCCCCAGAGCTGCTCTTCCGCGGGCGGGTTTGTTGGGATGGGCACTGCGGGGCAAGGGAGGATCGAGCACACACGAGCAGCAAGCACAGAGCCTTTCGGCTCTACACATCAGCATTCCTAGCAGAAAAAAGCCTGAAGGATGTGCCTCAGTGCTAAATAGCCTGTCTGTGAGATTCTTGTTTGAGTCATGTGTAGGTGGGCTGTAAAGAGAAGAACCATTATCTGTCCAGAACAGGGCCAGCCAGGAAAGCAAGCACTTGGAGCATGATGTTTCAGCTCATGCAGCCTCTTTTTCTCATTTTGCTTGTGCCGATTTTTAGCCAGCAGCACACAAAAGATTCAAATTTTCTAGATTCAGGATCCTATCGTTTTGTTTATAATAAATTTTAAAATTTTCTTGAAAAAAAGAAAAAAGATAAGGAAGCAGATTCCTATCCTTTTCTTCCAAAACAAGTGTAGCATTTTCAAGGACCACAGTTTTGATCTACCAGTGTTCAAACAGCCTTGAACTGAAAAGAAGTAATCTGAAGACAAAAGGAATGATCTACCTGTGCACAGAAGCTTCTCGTCTGTTCAAAGCACATTGATGTCCATTTCTGACCTAAGTACCTTCACTCCTTCAAAGCTGAACTAACCCGCGTTGCCTCTCATTCTCTGTGGAGTTGTAACCATGGCTGACAAGGATCAGGATTTTGCTCCAGGACTGTAAGTTTGATGATTTCCAGAGTTGATTTAAAGGCAACTGCAATTATGAAAATCAGAAATTATGACTGCAAACAATTTAAATTGAAAGACTCTCCAGTTAAGAAAACCTGAACAAAGACCATATATAAGTTCTTAGTGCTGACTGACAAAAACACCAGTGGTTTTTTTAAGAGTTTGCCAGTTTCATGAGAGATACAATACATAACATTTTCAGGGTCTCCAGGAATAATCTTTTGAGATTCTTTACAGTTCAACTCATCAACTATTGACATTTTCATCTTCAGTGTTGCAGCATTTAATGCAGGTTTTCCAAACCAAAATTGTACAGTTCTTTAGTCTTCTCTTGTCATCTATTATCATGTATCTTTCAAAGACTAAAATAGATTTATACTAATTGATTTAGCTCTGCTCAAAGACAATAAACTGAACTTTCACACCTGCTACCTTTTCTTAGGCTTTCTTAGTCTTAAAATGCAATGGGCTTTTTTTCTCTGAAAGAATTTAAGATTAGTTTTTATTACAGAGAGGATCTCGGTTACCTGGCAAAACAATTAGGTAGAACAAAGTCTCTTTACAAATAGTTATGCTGAACAAAATATTAACAAAAGCACTTCCAGCATTTCCTCACAATTTGATGTAGAAAAAACAAAAATGAGGATCCATATTTATAACTCACCTACTAAAAGTGTTTCTTTTGACTCCGCATCAAAGTCTCATCTTGTCTCTGTGATCTTCAACTTTTCAGGCAGGCTGTGCCTGAGGATTAAGTTCTGCCCTGTCCTGGAGAAAGTGGGGAGTTTTCTTTACTTATGCACATCTTAGGTTGCTATTAAGAGCTCTGATCAGCACATCAGGGAAGTGGGGGGGGGGTTTCTCCTTTCTTTTAAAACTTGTTTGTACAGATGAGCTGAGGTTGAATTTGCATTCAAACTAAACAAACCTCTTTAAGTAATTTTCTTGAATATAACACTTTCCAAATGTTTCCACAGCTAATTTCTTTTAAGCGCCCATAATGATGTCATCAGACAGGTAGCTTATCATTCACATTACAAGTAAAAATCATAAAATAGTTTTGCATTAATTCTCTAAGGACCATTTTGTGAAGGAGAATATGGGTATCATATTGTTGAAAGAGCTCCTAGGGATCCTCTAAGCAGGGAGAATTTCTCCTTCTTTCTTGTAAACTGTGCCTGCTATAAATAAATGTTTGATGGTTTGTCTTGTGTATTGAATGAAAAAGAGTTATTGTGACCATCTAGTTAGGTACATGCATTGAATACTTCATTAGCTCATTTTCACAGCTAAAAGCCCCCATGCATCTTTTTCCTCTCTGGCTGTGCAATAATCTTCAGTACATGTTAGCCTGTATCCTGAAAGCTTATCTTCTCCGCAAATGAGGCTTCAAGTTCTCTCTCACTGGTAAAGTAGTTTAGCTCTATGCCAAGCTGGAAAACTTCACCCTCCCCCAGGGGTAAATAAAAACCCTATAAGCAAGAGTTCAAGTTGAGCAAGTTCTTCACTAGTTACTCTTTCCATGAGTCACACACTTCTCTTCTGCAGAATCCGTCCAGCTCCTTGTCTCAGTGATATAAGATCAGCATAATCTAAATTACCCTTCATAGCTGAAAACAATACTAACCCCTAATACTAATGAGAATAAAAGCCCTCTGCAGTAACAACCCAAAATTTCTTCTCCTTTCCTTCTGCAGTTTTCTTCACTCTCTTATTCTTCTTGCTGTTTTTCCTAGGTCTGGCTCCCTAATCAAAACAACATGCTTACCATCTCACATTGATTATTTCTAAAGCAGCCACTAATCTTAGTGTTTTTCAGTCAGGGAGATGCTCTTCTTTTCTTATACTTTGTGATTGTGTCTCTGTAAGGAAATGATGCCATTGTCATGTGGTCATTGCTCACAGCACTTCAGTGTACAAGGCTAAGACACAAACCAGCAGCAGTGTGGTGGAGGACACAGAACCTGGTTTCAAGGTTAACACTGCCTGTTCAGTTTGAATATTCCAATTTGAATAAAGGTTCTTATATTGGGGAAAACCTAACATTCTGAGTGTACTGTCTGATCCTGTAATCAACTATTCTCATAGTCTCACACATTCTTAAGAATTATCTTAACAATTATATACACCATTGTTTCCACAGCGCAATTCAAGCAAGAATTATAAATAAGAAAATGTTTTAACTTTTGTGATATACTAAACTAGGAACACTGACTCAGAGAATAACCTATTTTATCCAAAGAGGGATGTACAGTACAGTGATTAGCATCTTCCAGGGCTAGGTGTTATGATAGGAGGGTACATGAGAAACCTTCCTTCAAAAGTAAGAAAATAACATTCAAAGTAACAAAGAACACTTAAACTGAAAATGTGGGTGAGAATCATGTGCTAGTTTTCATTGTAGTGCTGAATCCTCATATTGCCAGCCCATCTGAAATACTGTACACAGTAAGAAGAGAAGTCCTAAGGGGGCCCTTTGATTTTTATTGGGTATTATGGTGATAGTGCACAAAGGTTTGTGCATTGTCAAGAGAATCTTGTCAAAGATAATAATCTCCACTGAACTGCATGGAATGTTCTCACAGTTTCATTTTCCTGGATATCTCCAGAAGTGTAGCTGGTGATGTCCAGGCATTGTGGAAAATGAATGATATTCTCCTGACCTTCAGTAGATGGTTAAGCTACTAGGTAGCCTGTTGAGTCTAAAAGGAGTTACACCAATATTCTGGCTGCATAAAGTAATGCATCTGTAATTTAAAGACGTCTGAAGTCACAGGATTATGAGCATACTGAAGTAACAGAAGCTATGGCACAAAACACTTTCAACTGCAGGCAATTAATTATTTTCCGTTTACCTCTTTGTTTGACTAGGTCTTTTTTCTACCTATATGTTTTATGATATACAAGAATAAATTCATTAGGATTTTTATATAAGACTTTCTAATGTACTTAGAGGAAAAATCCAAGTCCCACAACAGGTTTTGCTCTGTTTTAAAAGTATAATGGTGTGAAAGCCAAGCACATGGTTTAGGGTCCCTTTTATCACTCTAGAGTGTTGTCTGGCTTTTCCAAACCCTATACAGAAATATGGCTGTATAACCTGGAGATAGGAAAGCACTTGTTTAAACATGTGCATGCCCACAGTACCACAATTTACAGAAGCTCAGAGCTGGCACCCTGTGCTGACATCGAAATTTAGGGTTGCACCACATATACTGAACAATTGCTCTAATGTTTGAAATACAATGGCTACACTGTTTTGTTTCCAAGATCTTTAGGAAAAATCAGTACAAATTTTTTTGGTACCATAGTACCTCTCTAGATACTATAGAAAAGTATTTGGTGTATTATTTCTCAATTAGCTGTTACTTATTATACTCTAAAAACAATCTTCAAATTAAAGCTTGGGTACAACTAATTGGCACTTAAGAGAAGAATCTTTGAAATTCAGTGGATTCAGAAGTGGCAGGTGGAACACAAACAAATAAGAAAGCCTAAGAAAAATCTCTAAGTTATACATACCAGTTTCATTGTTACAAGCCAGCAAGTCAACCAAGCACTTTGTTTTATGAGGTGTTACAGAGTCAGAGGAGAAGGGGTTAGGGGACTGTACCAAAAAGTAACAGTGCAAGGGAATGGAGAAAACCCCCCACGTTTGTCCCTGTTAGAAGCCAATTCCCTGTGCTGGTTGCAGTTGTGATATACATGGTACAAACACCCACAGCCTGCTGCTCCTCAGCCCAGAGAAGTTCACTTGGAAAACCCCACGTGTTTACCCAGCTTAGCCTCGCAGGTTTCCCCTCCTCTACATGGATCACAGTCCAGTCACTTTTGCAGATGGCCATTCTCAGTGAGCAGTTCGTGAGACAAAGATTTTGGTGGCATGTTCATTCCAAGCTTATTTCTTGATGGCAAATAATCCTTCTGCTTTGCTGGTCTCCAAAACTGATTTTGTCATCCCAACTCAAGGAAAGCACCTGTGTGGGACAAAGACGTTGAGAACAAAGCTGCCACTAGGTATGATAAGATGTACTGACCTCTCAGGAAATCTCTGTGGGGCTCTAAGAGAAAGAAAACACACTTAACTGTTCAAAATTACATTTTTTTGAACAAGACATTGAAAAAACGTGATCCAAAATGTTTCAGCCTTGGTCCCTGCTGCATTTAACTCAGGTAGACAGAAATTTTGATGGAGTTACAGGAATGCTACAGCAAATTTCTTTTTTGTGCAAAAAAAATTTTTCTTTTCTCAGCAAAAAATGTCAGTTTATCTGGGTTTAAGCTGACACTGCTATCATTGTATCAGGTTCATTTGTAACACTGTCTAGTTCTATTAAGCAGCTAATAATACATCTATGCAACACTTTTCATTTATAGACTTCAACACGCTGGCACAGCTGTACCCCCATTTCACACAAGGAAAAGCCAAGGAAAGCAAGGCCAGCACTGGACTTTCTAAAGCACACAGCAGTTTGGGTGGCAAAAGGATGTCAGATATTACTTGTTTTTTTCCCTGGTGTGCTGGAAAAGGGTTTAATTAGGCACAGTGGAGTTCAAGTGTGCAGCCATTTACAGGGCTGAAGGCCCAACAGGGCTCCTGTGTCTCGCAGGCACAGCTGGTTGTGTTTTGGGGGCAGGGGCTCAGCCTGAAGTGTGAAAGCCCCTTACTGCCACAGCCCCGGGCACAGCACATCTGCTGCACCCAGCCACAGCTGCTACCCGCCTTACAGGGACAAGCACAAACACAGAGGGGAGAGACACGCAGCAGGGAAATGTTGGTGGCATGGGATCAGAGGGAATGTGAAGGGGAGACTGTGAAAGGAGAAGGGCAAACAGCAGAAACTTCCAGGAAAGTGTGAGAAAATACATTCAGGAAAGAAGAGGCGGGACACGCTGCACCTCGTACACCTAAGTTTTGATCCAGCAAAGCACATCAGCACTGCTTAAGTGTCCTTTTAAATTCGAGGAGCTGGAATACAAAGATGCCTGACCTTTGCACTCTTAACACTTTTCCACTCATATGTCTGTCTCTTTTCCTGCCCTGTGCTGGAAACATTCACAGAATTAAATTAAGGAGTATCATGCCCAGGTAAATGGAAACCCCTTTCATTACACAGAGCAAGATGGATCATAAAGCAAGATCCCAGGGTGAGAGCTCCAGCAGTGCAGTCCTTATTGTTAGGAGCAGCCCATTCAGCCCTGGGGCACAGGCATACCCATGCCATTTTCATAGCCTCATTTTCATTGCCCCACCACTTCTTTGTGAAGCTGACATTCTCTTTTAATTTCCAGCCTCCATTTATGCACCACCACTTTATACTGAATCCCTGCTTTCCATGTGAGAATTTCCTTTTCATCTTAGCAAAGTTCAGGCTTTTCATGAGTGGATAACGTGTACGTCGAGTTATCTACAGGTCTATTAGCACTTCACTTACAGATTAATAACAACTTCTATGTTTATACAGGACTTTATACCCAGGGTACTTCCTAATACCTTGTAATTGTTAATATAAATTTCTTTTACAGAGGTGTAGACAATGGTCTTGTCTTAAACAACTAAAAAAGGCATGACATTTAAGAATTATTGACTAGACTAACATATTCATCAGTTAAATAACAAAGATTTAGCCTTAAAAAAACATTTAAATAACATAGCCTTAACAAAATATTTAAATAATGTGGGATTAAGACTTTTATAATTAGATATATTAGAGAAAACACACTTTGATAACATTTTAGAAAACACCAAATATTAGAATGTTTAGTCTGATGATGAAATTTATCCATTTAAGAACTCACAAAATATTGGCATACGGTTACTTGACAATTAAATACGTGTATTGAACATGAAATTCACAGTGGATTCCTCTATTGAAAACAAAACACTTTTTATGTGGTTTAAGTTTTAAGGCATTCGTTCATTTACCAGTTTAACTGCTAGGTAAAAAAATTAAAATTAATAATAAGCAGAAGTATAAGCTATCAGGTGTCCAAATACGCAAAAAAATCATAACCTGACTCTTTCTAAAACAGTTTTAGAAAAGTCACAGCAGCTGGTAGGTTCTGATTTCCTTTCATAATTAGATTATTAATTTAGATACAACTAGAAGGTAAATTTGGCTATACCAGTTTAAGTATCAGTCTTCACATAAAGTTATTGTTCCCTATTTTGCAACAATTCCCTAATTACAAAGAAATCCTAAGTTGCTGGAAAGCTGTGCCAGCAGGCAGCTGGCTCAGCCAATCAAAACTAGGATTTTCTTTTTAAAGTTAATATTGCCATTCATGGCTGTGGGCTGCGTGCAGCTCTAACCCAGCTGTTCAGGATAACAAGGGAGCAGACAAAGGCATGTTTCCCCCTTCCAAACCTTGCTGCACTGCTTCTGCTTAGCCTTTGCTTTGGGAAACAATGGGAGGGCACAGGCTTTTGGCTGGGGCACAGCCCTGGGAGCTGGATGGGGGGACACCCCAGGCTGGAGCAGGCACCTCCAAGGGCTCCCCTCCTTGCCAGGGCTGCTGCCCTTGAACACTCACCTTAACCCATTCTAAGCAGAGAGCACATTTCTGCCCAGTGGTTGGGAAGGGGAAAACCTAAAGCAAGCCCCTCCACAGTTAGAATCTTTGATCACATCTGAGAAAATGATGGTAGAGAAGGGTGCTGTAATACTTCTCTGTGCAGGGGAGGTACGCACAAAGCCCCAAAAATATGAGACTATAAATGTACTGCAGAGTCAACAGTAAGTGAAATGTTTTCAGAAAATCCTAAAGGGAAGAGTGGAAAAAAAGCAGACCAGCCCTCTGGGAACTCTGCTTTGCTAAGTCATAAAACCCTCAGTTTTCCCTGTCTGGAAAAGCTGTCCACAATGCTCAGAACAATATGCTTTTATTTTTAGTCTTTTACACCAAATAGCCATGAGGAAAAAAAAAAATCTGTCAAATGTTCTGAGTGGGCAAAAGTACCATCTCATAGTTAAGATAGGTATGTTTATAAAAACTGGAATTTGAGACATGAAATTGAAATTGTTCAACAAAGTTTACAAATAAATTTAATATTTCAGGAACATGTCTATGTCTTTAACTAAAACATGTTTTCAAACTGCTTTAGTTTTTTATACTCTGTGTAAAAAATATTTCATGTTCTTCACTTTGAAATTCACAAAAATTTAGAATCTTAAAAAAGTCCTGAAAAATGGACATGCCAAATATGTTGTTAATAAACCAAAAAAATTGTTTTATTGAATAAAATGGCTTGAAATCAAGCCAAACTTCCAAAATGGAAAGAAAGATACATTTTTTTCTTCTTTTTCTGAAGGCATCCAACAGTGCAGGAATGCTTTGTTGAAAATCTAAAGATGGACAAATAATCAAAAACTTGGTGGAGCATGGAGCAGCAGACTGTATTAATTAAACCACAATTAACTTTGTGGCACTATTTGGTTTTGCATGGTCACGCAGTATATTCATGCATTTTGTATCTAATCCTGCTATCACCAGATAGACAAAACTCCAGACACCAGGAATTTGGTTTGGCTAAGTCAAGCACAGTGACTTATTTCAGATGCTGGTATCTATTTCATAAAAGGAAGCATTGTTACTTTTCCCTGTATATTCTACAGCCCAACTCAGCTGAGACTCCGTTGCATGGGCGTGCTCAAGGCAAACCCAGATATTGCAGAAATTTAAAAAGATGTTAATGAGGTTTTGCCTGGGTGTGCTGCTGTTTCTGCAGCTGAACTAGGTCAGAGACTGAAGCTCCTGGGCACCCTCCCAATTGCTCACTGTTGCTTTTTCTTTATTTCACTGCCAGAGGTCACCCTCTTTTGAGATCTGCCTCTGTCACCACATGCTTAGGTTGACACTGTGAAATGACATAATTGTCACTGTCATGATTCCTTTATCACTGGAACCTCTCCCTAGGTTCTCACATTACAGAGAGTGAAGAGCAGAGTGAACTCGGCCAGTGGGTTTGCTAATACCTGCACCCACCCGTGTGGCTCAGGCTGCTGTAGGAGTTGAGAGTTTACAGCAGCAGAAAGCATTGGAGGCACTTCTCACCTCGAGGGGCTGGCAAACCCCTCTGGGTACATGAACCTCTCTTTGCACCCCTCCTGAGAGACAGAAACCTCTACTCCAGTTCACTGGGCTGGCCTGTATTCTCAGCCTCTGCTGTGCCAGAAATGCAGACCCTCTCAGATGCCAGTCAAAGTCAACCTTTTAATTTGGCACAGCACAGGACAGGAGTTAAGGAACAGATACAGATAGGGTTTCACTGCATTAACACCTGTGGCAGGGTTTCCCAGAAATCTCACAAACTGTAAGGGGAAGAGGTGATAAGAGGCAGGATAGTTTTGGCAGCCTGCCACCACAAACTGGTGTATGCTGAAAGTATGTCACAGGCAGATCCTGTGCAAAGGTTACAGCAAGCTAAACATTACAAATCCTAAAAGGTCCTTGCACAATTAACATTTTAAAGATAATGTATATTATATAAACTTCTGTGATTAAAAGAGGCTGGGAACAGGGATTGGTAGCCTGAGCCAGGATTGTGCTAATTAAAGTATACAATAGAAATATCAATCAAGTAAACTTAAGGGTGGGAAGCAGGAAGGAGGAAGGGGGAAGAAATGACAGAATCCCCTTGGTACCATGTGATGTTCTAGTGTCCAGAAAAATGGGACAGGCAGACAGAAAGAGAGCAGTCCTGCCATCCTGGCTGGGAAAAGCTGTCTCTACCAAGGCAGAGGTTCTGCCTGGGCTGAAAAGCCACGTTCAATATCTCTGAGTGCCTACCAGTGCATACCACAGCTGGGGTACTACAGCATCATGAGCCCGTGAAGCCTTGAAGAGGATGCTTTCCAAATGTAGCTTTAATAAGGAGCTTTGTTTTACTTTTTCCCACCTTGGTTTTACAGACTGACGGTCTGAAGTAAGCCCTGTCTTTAAGGGAAAATCCCACTGTGAGTAACGTCACACACTAAAGCTCTCTGTTCCTGCGAGCATGGCAAGGTTCAAAGCTTTTCCTGTAACCAGCATTCCTAGCCATATTTTTCAGGATACCCTAATGATAATATAGTCATCCTTCTCTTAGTCACAAGGCTGTTTGGGAGATGGTATCTCTGGGTCTGAGGTGGGGGACCATCTGCCAGCAGACTGCTGTAGCCAGGAAAATCCTCTGGCACAGAGGGTGAGTCAGGAGCCTGCCAAGTACAGAGAACTATGAGGGAGTTTATAATGAAGCAGTGAAGCCTGTGCATGCTTCTGCCTTCGTTTGCTTGCTGCTATGGAGGATCATCCTTATGTTACAGCCCAGCTCAGGCTTGTTTTGTTTAGATCTACCAGTTCAACCCAACTTTCTTTTCTGTCCTCAGCTGATCTTGCTGGTAAGCTGGGCACTTCTTTGAAAAATCCTTTTTGTCTCTATCTCCTCTACCTCAGCACAACCCTCCCGTGTGGCTGTGAAATTCCTTACTCAATTCTTTCTGTCCCTAGATCATGACCTGACATCTTTATCAGCCTCTGATGTTCAGGTTGCTGGGCATGCAGCACACAGCACCTTGGGCTGGATTTCCCTGGCAGGAGCCTGGGGAGCTGCCAACAGTAGTAAGAAGGAAGAAGGATGGAGAATCTCAGCCAGATTCTGTCACATGAATACACCATCTCACAGTAATTAGGATCCCCACAGCAGCTTGGATATACATGACCTTTACACTCTACACACTACTCACTTACACACTGTATTTTTCTTAGCATTTTTTTCACTGATCTTTTGAACAGTATTTTGGAGCAGCTCTCAGTACCAGCAGCAGGATAAATAGGGTAGTCCTGTTCAACGTTAATTAGTAGTTTTCAGCAAAGATAGTATTCAAATATCAGTTCTTACTATCATAATTACATAAACTTTCTTGCATGCAAGCACCCAGTCACAGGAATGCCTATGCCCATACCAAAAGTTCTTTCAATACCTCTGTTGGCATCTGTTATATATTGCCTGAACAAAGAAAGAGAATGGATCTTTTCAACCATCTAGCCATTCATACCTAAGGCCTTTGTTTCTGGGCCACAGGAATGTAGCTAGTCCCTAGGAAAAAAAAAAAAAAAGGTTAAAAAGACCTCAATGTAATCTTGTTTCCCTTCATGATTAACTGAAGTTGGGAAAAAAGGGATCTCTTTCATGAGCCTTAGGTCACTGGAGACATATTGGAGTCATGCTGCTCTGTCAGCTGAACAGGAGCTCCCAGTGTGACACGCTGCTCAAAGAGACAATGCTGCTCTTGGATCCATGAGCAGATACCCGGGGTGTATCCAGTAGGATGGCTATCGGATGTCTGCACACAGTCCTGAGCAAACACTGCTGGAATACTGTCCTGGCCTAGTGCCTGCAGTTCAAAAGGGATGCTGATAAATTCTAGTAACTTCACAGAAAAGCCACAAGAGTGTTTTACATGGACATGACCTGTATTCCTTGTCCTATAAGCTCTGTACCAAAATCATTGCTTGAACAAAAGCCAGCAAAGGGGAATTCCAGGAATAATCAGAAGACAAAATTGGTGCCCTAGGAATCCCACTGCTCACTGCATGGAAGATGAAACAAGGCCAGGAGAGAAGATGGGTTGGTCACTCACCTGCTCCATAACCACGCCACAGTCCTGGCGTGAGTTGCACTTTAACACTTCCATTTCATGTAACAGGAGCACTGCTAATCAGTTACCTGGAAAATAAACATCACCTAGGAGAAAGCCCATTAACCATGGCTATATAGCTCATCAGAAGGAGGTTAAGGATGGAGTTCAGAATCTGATACATAAATAAGACTTTGATAACAACTGTTTCCTTCAGTAAAGGAGAAGCATGCTGAAGGCTGAATATGAATAGTGTCATTTCCTAAGGTGAAAGAACTATTTTTTAATGTAAGACAGCATTTGAAATTTTGAAAAAGAAAGTCCAAAGCAGCCATATGGTCATTTTCACTTTCTTAAAGAGGGTTATCCTCTTCATAACCCTGTGAGCAAGTATTCACATGGTAAATGGCTGTAGATGTACAACTAAGAGAGATCTCATTAAAAATATTATTTTCTTAATCCTACATTGAAAAGAACAAATAAAAATTTTCATGCCCATTTCTAACTTTTTACTTTGGAAATGTCTATTTATGACACAGAAATTAAATAAACAAGAATAAAACCCCCATACCCTAAACTTTACGCAGTCCAGCTCCCTGGCAGCTTGTCTCTTTTCTGATAGCAGCACACAGCTACTGACAGTACAAACCTACCAGCAAATTGCGCAGGGCCTTCTGACTTACTACAGGAAAAAACCCAACCATTCAGAAGCCTTTGGCCAGGATGACCCCTGCTAGCAGTTTTAAAACATCACAGTGGATTAAGGCACAGAGTGAATTTTTTGCAGTCTAGAGGTTTGCAGAGGAGCTACTAGGACATGAAGAAAAGCAGGAGATTCTGGGAAGCCAACATTTACAATTACAAACCCCTAAATAACATTAAATTTATTTTTATGAAACAGTACAATCCCTCTTCCTTGGCTTCCTTGAGAATAGGCTAATGGGAATCACATGACAATGATAAGTGCTTCAGCAGCCATTATTGTGGCTAGTGAGGTTTTAAAACAACAACAGAATTATTGTACGTTCCTATTAAATCCTCTTTGTCACCATTGATAGAATTGATCGAGTGCTCTTCAGCGAATAAACACATTGGCGAATTACTCTTTCTTGGTCAGCTGTTGTGTTGACAGGACTCTTTTATCCTTTGAGTGGCAGATGGTATGTGTGGCTGCTGGGAGGCAGCAGACAGAAAGTCAAGTCCAGGGCTTAGAGAACAGGCTAAGAAATGCCAGTGGAAGCTTGTGCAATGTGCGAGAAGCAGCCAGATTCAGAAGGGAAGGAGAAGCCCTGTCTCGTGTCTGTTGAGACTGATTTGGGAGCCACCGGGATTATCTTCCTGATGACACAGATGATAGCTGCTTTTAAAGATGCCATAGTGATTTCGAACATTTGATTTCCCCAGCAGTTTCAGAAACTGCCTCAACCTCCAGGAAGTCTGCTGCTGAAATACCTTGCCCCAGAGGACAACACCAACACAACAGCAAAGGGGAATGCCACTTTTTCACATGCAAATGTATCAGAGAAAAAGGAAAAGTGATTGATTAGAAGAGTATTCCACTAAATCTAAATGTTGCATATTATAACCCTCTTGTAAGTCCAAATGTTTGGGTATTTTTAGCATCACTCTACCAAATTAAGAGGAGGCATTGAAAGCAGTAGATCAACTTATGCTTGCTTTCTGTACCTCAACACGCCCCATCCAGTATACCTGTGGTTTCCAGTGATCAGAGAAAGAGCAGCCTGTGAAATTAAACAGGCATTTTTTCCCCAGCAGTAGCATTTTGTTTCCCATTTCTCCCTAAGGCACTGTCCTGCCTCCGGCAGCTGACCCAGCCCTGGCATTCCAGCACCATCCCTACTCTCGTGCGCCAGCCGGGCAAGGAGAGTTGGTGCAATGGATTTTGCAGCTACTCTGTGTGTGCACCCGTCAGTGTCACTGACCACATTCCTGGGACCTGACACACACTGGAACACCTCTCCTACGCATTCTTCTCCTCCAGTTTTGGCTCATTCCGGTGTTTTTCTTAGAAAAACGAACAAACTATGGTTGTATTACTTTAAAATGTAAAGCAGACATTTTGGCCCTTCAGCAAAACATCTTTAGAGTGAAATACTGTAGAAATATACAGAAGATATTTTCACCACCAGAGGGGGCCTGTATTGTCCCAAATTTAAAGTGAAACCAGTAAAGCATGTTTTAGGAGAGAAAGAAAACAGCAAGCATGTATTTGTACCAGGGTAGCACCTACAGGCATGGAGTAATGATCCATTCATTCCCTGAGATGAAGGGAAAACAAATTTGTGCAGGGTGAGCAGGGAGTGACTGCTATCTGGTACCCACTCCATCAGCTGTGTTCAGAAGGTATCCCACAGAAGAAATTCTTGAGGAATAATAGGAGTTTTTCTGTGAATTTATATGTGAAATGCAATGAGATTATTTTGGTTGTTGCTTTTAACCGCTGCCTTCCTATTGCATTTCAGTAAAAATAATGCTGTAGATGTAAGTCAAGTTTTCAAGGCTCTTATCGTATGTCATAGCATTAATATCTCTGTCTTAACTTCAAATAGGACATTTGTAAAACATATTTTTTCAGTAGTTTGCATAGATCTAAGACAGGGTCAGGTGTCCCAGTTAAAGTACAAAGAACAGACTTCAGAAATAGAGTTTCCAGTTAATACTTCTAATTATACTGAGAAATCTTAGCACAAAATTTAACATGTCAGATTGGAAAAGCCTAAAAAAAGATTTTTCACCCTAAGAAAATGAACTGATCTACAACTAAATTTTCCATTTAGTTATTGTACTGTATATCTCAGTTTTCCCTTTGTCTGCACTGTGCCTTTTTTATCTGTGTAGAATGAACACAAACCATGTGTAATGCCATAGCCCACACTCACAGTCTAAAGCAACTTTCAAAATGCATTCATATATCATCATACTAATAACTAGGCAGCAGAAATTCTAATCCAGCATTTAATGCAAAAAATCCTGTTTATGTTCTGTGACTTTTACAGCAGACCATCTATACAAAACAATGGCATTAACACTACCACAAAAAATTTAGAAAGATGGGAAAGTTACTGCTGTTTGAATAACAATTGACAATCTTGCATGTTCTTGCTTGGAAATGTTGTTCAAAGGAAACAAATCTTCCAGCTGAAAGCCTCATTCCTAGAGTCACCCAATAATACATAAATAGGACCACTTAGACACAGCATTTGTCCCACACTAACTTATTCATCTATTTGTAGCGGATATGAGAGCTTGTGGGTGGCCTGACATGGTCCTCATTCAATTTTATTTAATTACTCACTTGATTTCACTTGAAAGAACTATTAAAATGGCATCTTAATTGCTCGGTATTATCCAGAATCTTTTTCAAAGCCCATAAACTGTCAGGGATTAAAAATGATGTCACTTTTTTGAATTCCCTATTCAGAGGGGAAAAGAAAAAAAAATCCCCATCCAAGCCAAAATAAATACATAAAAATACACAGCCCTCGAGGAGGGGGGCAATTCTTTCCCTCCCCCTATGCTGCAATTCTGCTGTGAGCAGGATTTGGGGAAAGCAGATGAAACACTACAGCCATAAAGGTTTAGGCAGGAGGGGAAAGTCACGTTTGAGACTGTCAGGGTTTCACAGCCACAGCCAGCCCACTCCACCCCCCAAACACAGAACTCTGCCATCCCGGGGTAGATGAAAGGTCCATCCAGCCCAATATCCTGCCTTTGACAGCAGACAAAGGCAGATGCTTAGGAAAAGAATATAAGAACAGGGTGTATGCAGAGTGACTCCCTCTCCACACAGCCCCCTCTCTTAATATCCTCTGGGTTTCCGACAATCAGGAGTTTCAGGATTTCCTGAGCCAGATGTTGCATCTGGACTACTGTTTTTAATAATCAAATAGAAATAGAGACCCTTTTCTACAGGGGCTTGCTGGAACTGCAGCCAGCCTAACACAGTAGCAGCCACAGTGAGTGGTTGTACTGCTTCCCTGAACCTACAGAACATTTCTTTCCATTTCTGACCTTCATATATAAAACTGCTATAAATTCAGGATTAGCCCTAAGAAGAATTCAGAGCCATTGGACTTTATAAAGATAGATTATGCCATCAGTAGTCTCATTAGGAAATTTATTAGTTGAGTCGAAAGCCCTGTTTTTACATGCACAAACACATAACCTACATCTGCAAAACATATGGAATCTACCCCTTAAATATCTACATATCAGAAAAGTTTGGTTGGATACTTGCTTCAAGTGTACTTCAGTCTATCTGGGAACTGGAACACTAGAAAAAAATAAAATAGATAAATGTTGCTATAGAAGCATGGGGCACTAGTGCATTGGGCCATAATTTCCCTTGAAATGCAGATTCCTTGTATAGCAGACATCACAAAATGGCTGTGAGGATCAGCTCTCCTGGATCTAGAAATGAGATTAATTTTACTTTTGGAGGAAAGCAACAGAGAATACCACCTTCTTTTTTGTACCTGATGTCCATGCATAGCTTTGCCTTTTCTTTGTTTAATTAACCAATTTGAAAGCAAAAGTGTCTTTTATTTCTGCTTTAAATAAAATCTTGTCCCTTTCTTCTCCTGATCAAATGTCACACACTTTTAAAAAAAAATAAAAATATTTTTATGGAGTTAACTCAAAAATAACTGAACTCTGGAACCTGGCATGCAAATAGTTCTAATCTTAGTGTACACACATGTTCAAACTTGAAAACAAACTGAGTAAGATAAAAATAAAGGTGTTGGCAATTCTGAATATGGCTGCTTGGCATCTGTTAAGACCTTTAGAATGTCCTGATTTAACTCCCCCATATTTTGTGACTTGACACATATACACCTGCCTGATCTCAATGCTCAGAAGGCTCTGCAGAGGCAAGGGACAATGAAGGACAGCAAAGCCTCACAGTTATCACAGCAGAACCTTGTGGATGGTGAGGGAAAAGAAAGAAGAAATTGCCTAAGAACAGACACACTGGAGAGTGCTTTCTTCCAAAACTGCATCTCCCAAATAATTTTGTTGCATTTTGCTACTTTAAGTTCTGCAGTTGACTCTTTGGACTTAACTCTAAGCAGTTCCAGTCCCTCAGTCACTCAGTATATCACAATATACATTGAACTGGTCACACTACATTCCATTCCAGTGAAACAAGAGCATCACTGACTAATTTGATGATAATTCAGTTCCTGATTCGTCTGTGTTTAGTTACATGTTCACCTTCAAGGAAGAAGGATCTCATTTACATATCCAAGTGGCTTACTTGGTTGGAGTTTACTTTGGAGTTTACTTGCTCCAAAACCCTAAAGCCATAAACACTAATGCCCCTCAACTGGAGTTTCCAGTATTTTCAAGCTGCCTAAGGGAGACCCAAAATTGAGACATTCCCCCAACACCAGGGTCAGACATTCCATTGGGTAGGGATATGGAAGTCTTCTCTATTTCTCCCTTTCTTTCTCAGCAGCCTTTAGAGAAATCAAATATCTTCAGGGAGCTGGGATCCTCTCAAAACACTTGCTGTCACATGGAAGATTGTAGGCAGTGGAAATAATGCTCACTATCTTTCAGTCTCCACCCCTCCTTCTTTTGCCCTTCTACCCAAACTTTTCTGCACTCCTCCCCACAATCACCAGTTCTGCCATCCCTGTGCAGCAAGAGAGTCTGTCTGAAGGGCTGGAAAGGAAAGACAATGAAGATGGAGAAACCAAAATCATCCTCTTCCGTGGGCCCCCTTCAATTAACAATGCAAGAAACATCTTCCCCATCACTTTTGGCAAGGTTATTACTTTCAAGTGCTAATAACTGATCTCCACTTTGTCAGTAAATTCTTTCACAATCATGAGAAAGTACTGCTATATAAAGAGAAGTTGTCACAGACTTTACACACTGATACAGCGAGTTAGGATTGCCAGAAATATCCACCTGCACCTCCCAGCCAGTGACTCCTGTTGGAGCCAGTGTGTTACCTCACACAGGGGTGTGCATGACACTCAAGAAGTGTCCAGCATGAGCCCTGCCATACTCATGCTGGGCTTAAAGTTAAACATTAATTCACTGAAAAGAAGAGAATGGGCAGTTCTGGGTACCAGGAAGACACACACATACAAGTAAAATAGGTACTGACAATCCTCAGAGCTCCTGAGATGCAATGGATCAACCACCTGGAAAGTCTTTTCCATCATATGAGAAAGTGCATGTAAATGATATCTGAATTTTCTGAGCATGAAGCATGGACATCTTCTCTCAAAAAGATACAAATATTGAAAAAATTCAAAGTATGTTTTAACTCTAAGTTGGATTTATCATAAAGAAAGCTGTCTGGTTTATAAATTAGAATTTCTCTTTTTCTTAGTCATGAGTTAAAAACAGAAGAAGTGGATCAGTTTCCTCTGTGCTTAGGTATGTGTATACATGGACACACATACATACAAGAGCAGCAGCCATAACACGTTTTATCATTTAAAAAACATCCTCCTCTGGGAAAATAATGCCAAAAGCGGCATTCCTCATTTCATTAATTACAACTCAAATGGTTTCCAGTTTTGACATTGCTCTCTAAGTCACAGTTTCTTCCTGTGACTTACCTGATTTACATTCCATGTCACTTAAAATTCAAGAAGTCATTCATCTTTACATCACCCTCTGGCACATGCTGACTGCAGACTTGTACTCACAGAGTCCTGCAAGCTTGCACCACTCCCATCAGCCTCAAGGACTGTTTTCCAAAATGCAGCAATGACAATTCATTTCAAACAGGACAGTCCAGTAGCTGGAGTTACACTGTAACCAGAACTGTCAGTGGAAGCAGAATATTTTCTGACTAAGAAATTGCTGATCACTTCAGTCCTATACAAAATAAGGCGGAAAAGCAACCCCAGCTAATTAAAAACTTGCCTTGCAATATTACACTAAAGATTTTTTTTAGACTGTTTTTTTTCCCATTTGTTGCTTGCCAGATGTTAACAGGACTGCAGCACATTTGCACAGCTCATGGAGATTTTTGACTGCAAGGTTTACAAGAGACATATAAAATGCTTCTCCTAGCCTCTGATACAATTTATTATTTTTAACTAGCCCAAGTGAAAGCACTAAAATTCCCTGCTCAGCACTTGAGGAATGACTATCTGACAAGGAATGCAGCACAATTGCCCCCAAATAACTTTGCTCTGACCCACCAAACAAGGGATAAAACAAATGAGATGGTTCTTGCCCCTCCTCCTTTTCTGAGAAGTCAGCATTCTCCACTGAAAATAAACCAGTGTCAGTAAGTGACAATTCTGGAATTCTCCTTGGGAGTTAACTCCCAGCTGAGACACTAAATCACTTCATGAGAATGTGTCCTATTGCAAAACATTTGTATCAGGGTCCCATTGCACTATCCTTGGGTGCATTCCTTTTTTAATAAAATTGACATTTTATTCCACTTAGGCACATCATAAAATTGCCACCAAATAATGCTTCATCTGGTAGTTCTGCAATTATCAAAGAGAGACTCCAGGCACTTTATTCTAAATGTTAGTCCTAATCCTCCAGGCAAATACTAATGGATAGTAGCAATTTGGGTAGTCACTGGAGCATAAAAAATGAACTTTTAAAAATACCTAATGCTTAAAAAGCAAACAAACAAACAAACACAATAGCTTGCTTGTCAGAACACAAACAATCTCCCCACAAAATATCTGAGAAAGAATGAAAAGGCAGAAGTTTGGACAAATCCAGTTTAGTCATTGTGTGCGAGCCTCTGCCTGCAGTAGGAAATTTTGATGCTTTCCTCTTTTTAACTGACATGACTGCTGCTGTACAAAAGGATCAACAAAGGAAGCAGTAATGTATACAAGAGGAGACAGATTCCACAGACTCAAAAGCATTCCCTGTCTTCCTGCTCCAGGATAGTGGATACCATAGCTGTCAGTAGCTGCGTTAAACCAAAACTACTGAGAAACCAAAGCTAGAGAAAAGCCATTGATGTGGCAAGCACCCACACAAAGCTGAGCTCCCCAAGTGAACAGCCCCATCAGCACTGGAGAAATGATGACACGATGCTGTGTGTGTCAACTTACCTTGTAGGGGGCAAAACCCCCAACTTCAGTCACAGCGTCACGGCTATAACTCAAATTTTACTTGTTACCTGGACTTTTCCAAACTTCCCCTGAAAACAGAAGAATACATTGTCTTGGAATCATTAACAATTTTAATGTGTCCTTTTCTAATTAGGTGGCTGAAAACAAACAAGCAGACTGACCCACATATGCAACAAGACTCTTAATTTTCCCATTTTTCATTATATTCCCTTTTTCCCCTACTTTCAAATGATGAAACTGCACAATTTTATCTTTCCTGTTTGGAATAGAATGCTTGAGGGCAGCAGGGAAAGCTGCTGCCCACCTCACCACATTTAGACCCTGGACATCAAGTATCCCAGCTAACACATCCTGGGAATCCCTGCCGAGGTCCAGGCAGTGACCAGAGCTGCCCTAGGGGACCAGCCTGCTAGGACAGCTGTCAAAACCAGCATGACTTGATCTGTTCTCTTCAGAGACACCTGTCCCAGGGCACCCTGCAGCCATCCTGGCTCCCAGAGAGGCTTTTACCCATGAACCTGGGAGAACAGGGACATCAGATGCCCATGGAGTGCTGCACTGATGCACACCTCCTGCCATGTTTCTACTGGGAGCACTGGCCAAGGAGGCCAGACAGAAGCTCAGGCTTTTTCTCAGGTTAGAGGAAAGTCAAGCCATATACAGTAAGTGCAGGACAGAGCTTACTTTTGTCTAAGTGGTCAGGGCAGTCATTTGGGAGGGCAGTTCTGGTCTTGGTATCTGTGCCAGAGAGCATTTGCAGCTTCTTTTTAATAAACAGACATATGCATATATATATATATATATATTCACACAGATGTACACTTAACTACCTGAGCTTTGGTCTAATAACTGCTGAGGGTGGGTACCCCCAGCTTGCTGTGAGAAGTGGCACATGGTCCCAGTGAGCACTATTTGAGGGAGTTGTGTCCATGTTTGTGCTGGCCTGATCCTACTGGCTGCGTCTTAAAGGTGCTCAGCTTGCTGACTGCACTGGGGCCCTTCTGAGGGCTGCAGGACCACACCAAGCATTGTCAAAAAAGTAAATGCTTCTGAGGCTCCAACCAGAAGTGTGTAGAATAGAAATCCAGACACCTCATAAAGAGATGGACTTGATGACTACAGGACAAGAAGAAGCAAAGTGTGGGCTTTGTGGCTTTGTATTTCGGTATTTCCAGTTAGAATGCCTGTGCCCTTCATGGGGCTGAACCTGAAGCTCTAAGTTCACAGTAAATCTTGTATGTGTTACCAGATAGGAATTCTAATCCATCAAAGTCAACCATCTATCCTTATTGTTACAAATACTTGTATCTGAATTATTCTGTAAACATATCTCCCCAAATTGTTCTCAGGGAGAAAATACTACAAAGCATTACATCTATGAAAAACCCCACACAAACAGCAATTATTCAGTAAAGACCAACTGCTTTTCATGGGAGTATTTATGACAAAGGAAAAGGAATATGTGTACTTGGAGCTTGATGGAAGAATGAGAGGAGGGTAAAGGATTTATACAATTTGAATATTCTTTCTTTTGAAGGCTGCCATATTTATAATGTGGTTAAGGTCATGGAATGAACTTGCCTGAACACAGAAGATAGTAGGATTCAGCAAACACTGTTTACTAGTAAATATTTGCCTTCAGAGAAACTTAGCAACAACTCTGCTAATGTTTGGTGAAAATCTGTGAAACCATGCCTTTAGGGTACAAGTTCTGCTTTTCCATCTGAAAAGCACCTTACATTCCTGTTTATAATAAAAACAGTACAAATTACAGAATCACAGAACCTTCTGAGTTGGAAGAGATCCACAAGGATTCATCAAGTCCAACTCTTGGCCCTGCACAGGACAGCTCCAAGAAGTACACCATGTAAATTTAAATGGCAAAGTACTAAAGACCAACAAACTGGCAGCTTCATGAAGAAGATATTAATGAATTCTGTGTGTCCAGAGTTTTTAATTGCAGTATTTGAAGATAACTGGTGTCCTCTGATATCTTGAGCTTCAAAATCAAAATGTCACTATAACTATTTCTTAGATATTTTCTGCCTTTTCCCTCTTTCTAGATGGAGAATTTTCACCAGAATTTGTTGCTTACCTAAGACTTCATATTTATGCTGATTGTGTATACTAGAAAGGAGACGAGAGATATTGAGCATGCTTTTCAAAATATATTTTCAACCATGTAAAACACAGAACCATGTTAGTTACCTTCATAACCCCAGCAAAGTTCATGTTTCTGGGGATAGAAGTGACCAGACATACTTGGTCTCTGTCAGCTCTCTCAGCTCTGGAAAGAAGAGACAAACAGTTGAACCACTGTTTTCTCTCTCCTTGGATGTAGCTCTTATGTGTCAGTGTGGTGGCTATGTTGAATCAGTCTCTCACAGGATATTATCATTAAGGAGAGGCACACGGGAAACCAGTAATTGGTACTAAAACTTGATCTTTCACCTCTGTTCATGGCAACTCAACAGATCCTCCCTTTCCAGGCTTCATGAGACACTTCAGCTTTTGGAAAATGTTCATGCACTCTGAGCTTGTGACACACATTTTGGTGTTAATCTCATTTTGCTGAGCTCATATCCTCACCACAGTGCAGGCACTGGTGTTCACATTATAAAGACAGATGCTTTAATGCTGGACATAATGACATAACAAGATCCCATGGCTACAAAAGAAATTTAGATAAATTCAAATGATAAAGCATGAAAATTTCTACTGTCAGGAAATGAAGCATTTTACTTCAAGTTTGTGTATTCATTCATACCTGGCTCAAATGTTCTAGGCACAAACAAAGAACTTCAGGGTGAAATTCTATGGTTTATCCTATAAGGAAAGCTGAAAGAGTTGAATATTTATAACCCCTCCTGGATTTAAAACCTAGCAGTTCTTTGACCTGTGACCAGAGGGTCAGTAAGATTTTTGGAAGACTTCTCCAACCTATTGTTTTTAGACTATTAAAATTTTGTCATTCTGAAAACATGCTCCTGTTTTTTAATGTTTGCTCCACTTTTTATTTTCTCTCCTGTGGGGGGAGGGGCAGGGGAGGGAGAGGGAAGGACATTAAATTAAAAAAACCCAAATTTCCCCAAAAGATCTGCTTAAACTGCTACATGTTTTTGTCTACTTCGGATGCAACCCTGGGTTTTATACATTCATTATAAGATAGTACAAAGGATTTCTTACTATTGTTTAACTTTGATTTTGTTTTGAAAGGCAATTAAGTATTTTTTTTCCAAGAAATTCAGGTGACTTATTGCAGCAATTAACAGATACTTCAAGGGGAGCATGTGCTAAACATCTCTGCAGGCATCACCTACTGTGTTAAGGATTTACTTAATATTTGAAAAAGTAGAATCCTATAGTTAATTTTACAAATACTGAATCAGCTCCCTCTGACAAGGGATATAAAACATTCTGTATATAATGTTCAAAGTAGATAAACCATCTGAACTAATTTCCCCTTTGACTTCCTATAATCTAAACAAGTAAATGCATATCTTTTTTCATCACCTGTCCTTCATATGGGTAAGAGCAGAAGGTAAAGATCTGTCCTAGGAAGGAATCTGCAGACAATTGACTTCACAGCGAATCTCTAAAATGCATAATTCATTTTCCAAACAAGATCCTGCCACACCTGGAGAGTTTGTACCTAAAAACATCCTGATGTGATTTTATCCAGCAAACTCATATCATTATTATTATTGGCCTAGTTTCCTAAGATATTGAAAAAGTGTAATCATGATATGTGTCTTCCCCTAATAAAACTTCTATGGACACGGCCAACTTCGATTGCCTTTTAAGAGGAACAGAGATGTCAAATGCCTTCAGGTCCTCAAGCTTGTTAAAACTGAAACGAGAAACTCCACTGGAAAATGACAACAGTTTTAGACATCAGTGAATGCAAAACATTACGGGAATCCTAGGCCTGGGACAGTTTTCATTGGCATTTGCATTGTAGATCAGACAACATCTACCCACAAGACAGAAAGTTATGTATTAGACCTCAGTAATGTTGCTGCCCACAAAACTGTTTTCTCTAGAGTGACTGATATATTTCTAAACTCTTTTTAAAGACAAAAGTGTCCATGTAGTCCCAATGTGCTGTACACCAAATGGCTGCCTGCATCTGCCCTCCAGGCTGCCTGCTAATTCCACAGAAAATATTGCCTCTGCCTCCTGAGAACCACTGCTGCCATTCCCTGCCCTCCACTTATGAAGGAGAGGACCTGGAGTCCTCCTGCTGTGAGGCCCTTCAGTCCAGAAGCCATTATCCCTACATCACGTTCTGTGAGCAGGTCCCACAGCTGGTCTCCAGGCCAGCCTCCTAAAAACAGCTGGACAGTTGATCACATGAGCCATAAAATCTCATGTAGCAACTTCATCACAATTATATTTGCATTATTTCATTGCATTGTTATAGCTTTGGTTTGCTGTTGGAATTCTGTATCTCTACCTTCTTTTCTTGTAAGTGGAGTTCTCATCTGCAAGCTAAACAACATACAATTATGCTCTATCTACAAGAACTAAAAAGCCACTAAAAATACACTGAATTGAAAAATGACCCAGTCTCTCTGTCAAAAGTTTTCCTGGAACTGATAAATACTAGATAGACTGCAAGAGAAATTGAAAATAAACTTTAAAATATGGCTCTAAGAGCAAACCAATTTGGACAGTCTTATGGAAACTTAGAAAATCAAGTTCAAGCCACAGAGATTTAAAATAAAAAGGAAGAAAGAGCAGATCCTTAGATTCTGTAAACACATAGAACATATTTGTTTTGACTGAAAGACTTCCCACTATATTTTTAAAAATATGTTTACTTACATAATACAAAATAGTACATACAATGAATAATGTACATTTTATACCCTGACATCATCCATCCCATCTCTCAGATGAAAACCAATTGCACTATATGCCTTAAGTATTTTGTCACTGGAAGTTTAGCTAAAAAAACAAATGCCTAACAATTTTATTGTTCAGTTCTTGAAAGAATTCTGGTTTTCATTACAGCAAAGAATAGTTATAAAAGCTGCTTTTCAAAGCCTGCATGGTACCACATTAGGTACCTAAATGAAGCCCACGGTGAGAGTAAATTATGGCATATTTGCATCATCAGTCACTGGATATTTGCAATCAATTGCTATGGAAATTAAAGTCTCTAATAACATCCAGAGCATGGACAGTCAAAGCATCAATCATTCCATCACTTTCCTTATGGTTTTAGTTAGTTAAGATGACATAGGAAAAGCCATCTTTCTTATTGTGAAGCCCCATATATGTAGCCAAGCCACAGCTTTTGTGGTTCTGAGTGGTCATATCAGAAAAAGCCCAGCATATCAAGAGAGGTGGGCACTAGCCATGCAGCACCAAACATTCCTCAAATCTCATCTGTGTCCTTCAAAAAAGAAAAAAAGGTGGGCATGAGAAGAGAGGTGGAAGAGATCAGGAGTGTTCTCTGTGATCCTAGGTGCCTCCCTCCACAAGCAGATGGCAAAGCAGGACATTTCAGCTAGAAAGGGCAAAGCAGAGCCAGGGAAAGGGTGTGATGGGAACCAGGCATGCTCAACAGTTATTTATTTCTACAGCTGTACAGGAAATTTCAGCTGTTGGCAGCCTGCCTTGGCAAGCCACACCTTGTCACCCCTTCTGAGCAGACAGAAAAGAAAGAAGGGGAGCCAAGTGAGATCCCTCTGTGGATTCAGCCACCAGTCCACCAGCAGGTACCTGAAATATGATGTTTGAGTATCTGCTTTGCTTTGATTATGAGTTAGAGATTTCTGCTTCACCCTCAAATTGGGGAATAGTTGTTGGCCTAAGTGCTGGAATGGCAAGCGCAGGTAGGACTGTGAAACATGTAGAAAGGTTAGATTCTTTTCCTTCTCAGCATGGGAAAGAGCTGAGCTGAAGTACTGTACCCCATTTGGACTCTGCACTTCACAGATGGAGCCAAATGGAGATAGCCCTGAGGGGAGAGATGGAAACTAATCTGAGGTTCAGAAAACCTGATACACAGGGAAAGACAGAATATACAAGTTGTTTAGAGAAAAGGGCTGAGAAGAGACTTGAGAACAATATTTGGTGTATAAGGCTGCAAAAAGAAAAGAAGAGGAACAAACTATTTTCCAGGTCCGGTGTAGACAGGATAAGAAGCAATATGCTTCATTTGCAGTATGAGAAATCTGGGGGAAGAAGTCCTCTAACAAAAAAGAAAACAAAACACCAGTGAGTTCGTCTGGAGAGCTCATTATGGGCGGTATTTAAGAACAGACCAGACAGATCTCTATGACAAAGTGATGTTGGTTTAACTGAACCTTCCTTGGGACAGGGAGTGGACTTGACAACTTTTCTGAGATCATAGCTTGAGAAAACCCTAAATGAGGTAAACTGTGTGTCATGGTCACACTGCAGACCCCAAGACATCACATGTGAATGAAAGTCAGCAAGGATTGTGCCACACTGAAAGGCCAAATGGACTCCTTGGCACTTCAGCGGAGGATTGCAGGTACTTCTCTTTGCCACATCATGTGTGTGAAACATTACCTACTGACACTCCCTTCCCTTTGCAATTTCCAAGTGATTTCTGCTTACCTGGGAGCTGATTCAGAGGACAGTCGTTGTTAGATCACTTTTAGGGCCTCACTTGGCCTCCTATCCCATGAGGGAGGAAGTGGTCTGGGAAAAGAAGTCATATCCTCACAATTGCTGTTAGAAATCACAGCTTTTTTGGGGGGCCAGGAGAAATGTCTTAAATCTGCTTCCAAATTTGCTCAGGGACACTGAGCATGTCTACAGCAAGCAGAGCCCTGGGGTGAGAAATAGACTATTTCTTAGATAAGTTAAAAAAAGAGGACTAAAGAGAGCCACATCACACATACCTCCTGTATTTGTAAAGGGACCAGGAGCTTCTGGCCACTCCCAGCTCAGGTGAATCCTCTCCTTCAATCAACCTCCCACCAGCAGGAATCCTTCCAGGAAGAGTTGCCATGCTTTTCTACTGCTGGCCAGACAACGTCCTCGCCCTCATTCAGCTCTGCAGGAAGCACATTTTGGGGAGTGCTGCAGTTTAAGGAATGCAGGCATGTTAATTATTAGAGCTTCAAAAGACGCAAGTTCCAGTGGACTGGATTCCAGAGTTCTGAATGAAATGAAAACCTCATCTTGATCTCCCCTGGCCCATAGCTTGGGTTGTTAGTGGAAAAAAAGAATTAAGTACACACACAAGATGGTTTACCAGCACAAAACAATAGTACACAGCTTTTGAACTTGTATGAGCTGCTGTTGGACAATGTTCCTCATACAGACATACCCTTCACTGCTGTTAAGAATATTCCACAGGAAGATTTCAGTGTTATGTTTACAGTGCTCTCTTTCAAAGCAGATGTAAACAGATCTTCTCCTTCTCTACGGTTTGTTTGGAGTTCACATTTCAGTTCCTATGCTGTGGTCGTGTTATATAATGGGTGCCACAGGCATTCTGAATGCCATAAGCAAAAAAGAATCACTTAAAAATATATCAAAACTGAATTTCTCTGTCTGGAGTTTCTCATCATGGCCCACAATAGTTTCTTGCTGTTCCTCCTCTTTTACAGGAGAAATATGTAAAGCTGTTATTTTGCCTCCCTCTCTGTCTGAGGAAGCCTGTGAGAGAAGCAAAAAACCTCTGAGCTATGTTTATCCTCTGGCTGCTGGAAAGCTGTGATATGAGGCACTGGTTGTAGGAAGAATAGCACAGATACTTCACCTTTGGTTACAAAGGTAAGACAGCACAATCCAGGGCAGAAGTTCAAAATTTGGTCTGTCCTGCCCAGGATCCCACTGTGGTACACATAGACAAAATGAGCTTGTTTAGGTTATGATTAAGATGATGAGATGGTTCATCTAGTAAAATATGAGACCAGACAGTATCTAAAGGAATATGAGGTGTCTGCACAGAAGGAAAGGAAGAGTAACTCATTCTCTCAAGAGAGTCACCATCACAGCTGAACACTGAAGTAAACAGTACAACCACATTCTGTACCCTCAAAAGTATTTTTTCATTGAGAGAAAAAAATCACATGAAGATGGACTCAGCCATGGATGCATGGCTCCTCCTAAGGCTGACACATAAGCTTCTCCTTGCCAGCACCCTGGTGCAAGCTGTCTGAATTTCAGAAGGTGCCAATCTGCAGCTCTTTTTACTCTTCAGACACTGTTTTATGAAGCACAGAGGTGAAGTGGGTGCCATTTCTGAAGGTCAAAATCTCTGCTATTCACTGCTAGCATGTGACATACCTTTCCTGATGGCTGCAGCATGTGTCTGAATGGATGTGGCAGAAGGTAGAAGCACAAGCCCCTAATTCTAGTTCTGTTTCTTGCCTACTAATACCTCTCCAAAATCTCTGGAAATGAGTGACCAAAAAGTTCTAGATACTGTAAGCAATTTATTTCCCCAGCAGTTCTTAAAAATTGTATGGGACACTCTCACCAAAACACAAGTAATTCAAAAGAAGTCAGGAAATTTTCAGCAGTTCAGACTCTAAGGAGAAGTAGTCCAAACCTAAGAATATGTCTAGGGAGAATCCCGAGTTTCTCATTTAATTAAAATATAGACAGCTAGCTCAAACTCCACTTCTTACCTCACTGCCTGTGACTAATTCACAAGGGTTCCCTAGCACCCAAACAAGGGAGGACTTTTTGTGAGTGGGTAAAAGAAAAGTTTGAGGTAGGTCTCCCTGGGATTTATAAAAACCATGCATATTACACTCTCCACATGTTCCAAAAACATCAACATTGAAAAATTGCATTTCAATACATCCAAGAGTTCAAGTACTATAAAAGCACCATTAAAATGTATATTTGTATTGCATCACTGAGGCAGAGCATCAAAGGATACACACTAGAATTTTACTTCACTGGCTTTAATATAGACATTGCTATATCCTGGCTGCACTAGGACTATCTCTTTATGACTTTGCCTTTACCATCCAATTATATACATGAAGTGCTAGAAGTTGTTTCAGTGGACTTAATTTTCTCAAAAAAGAAATAGTGCATACTTTGCATTTGACTGGATAATTACTTACGCAATTATGAATGAGTGTGCAATTGTGAGAACTAAAAGATTAGACTGAACATTTACAGGCAAATTGTAGGGCTGAAATGAAAATCTTCTGTTCTGAGGTGAAAAACTATGAAATCTGGATTAAAGAGCATAGTTAATCAACTGCTGGTTAACTGATGGTGGTAGTTCTACGGACTCCCCAAAAGAAAAAGACAAAAGTACTATTTTGGGATCACATTACACATCTGCTGATGTGCACACAACATTGAAAACCTGAAAATAAATCATCAAATCTCCTTTGTCTTATGGGAAAAACTTTGAATCAGGGTTTTCAAGCACAAAAAATACCTCTGATAGTCACTGCACTACTGCATCCTGTTATGTCCAAGTCATTTTCACTAGAATTTCCTACAAAATTGGTGCTTATGTGTTCATTTTGTGTTCACCTGTGTATTCATTCCGTCCATTTCTTAATGACATTTCCAACCAGCTTCTAACACTGGTAGACTTATGAAAGATAGCTGAATTCTTCCTTCTTCTTCCTGAAAATAGCCAGATGGGTAGAGATGCTATCAGAGTCCTGGCTCTGAGAAAACTTGCAGTTGTGAGTTCAAGATATGAGAGAAGCCTCATGGGAGAAATCCCTTATATAAACACCCCACTGATGGGAAAAGCTTTGCCTGGGGCTCACATCCTCTTAGATAGTGAAAGTCAATCACCCATGAGACAAAAAACTATAGGAAACCAGGCTTCATTAGTTCTGCTGCCACAAAATTTACTTGTTAGACAAAATGGCTATTCCAGGATTTCTGAAGAAGAGCACTGTACTGTAGGCTTGTGCAAGTCTGGATTGTTTTTTTCCTTTTTCACTGAGCACTTCTGTTTACTAAGCTGTAAGCTGTGTACCTAACTCACCATAATGTACACA
Organism: Thryothorus ludovicianus; assembly: GCA_013397245.1. Lineage (NCBI taxonomy): Eukaryota > Metazoa > Chordata > Aves > Passeriformes > Certhiidae > Thryothorus > Thryothorus ludovicianus. The sequence continues at coordinate 84,449 of VZTB01008342.1, read as the reverse complement.
CAGTCTCACTGCCATCAACAGCAAGTCAAACTGGTAACCCGTGAAACACATGAGAGCTGAGCAAAGGTTTGCACAACAAACCGTGACACAAATCTACTGAGAACAACAAAGAATGAATGATTTAAAGTACTTGCCTACTTTGCCAATACATGATGCCTGATTTTTGACAAGTAAATCTTAAGCAGAACATGGAGAGGAAAAAAACAACAAAAAAAAAGCCTGAAAGCAAGCTATTCAGAATTTTCTTTTCAGCAGAGTAGTGTCCTAAATTTTCAGGAGTGGTTTTGCATGCCAAAACATCTGAAACAAGATTAATTATCAGAGAGCAAATTTTGAAAACACAGATAAAAACCCCCAAGCCTATTTTGATGTCTCATAGCTAGTCAACTCTGTCTCTGTTGTGAGTATACATTTTTGCTTCTTGGAATTCTCACTTTTTTTGGGAGTGGAGGAAATTTAGTCACAAAAGTCCCTCTGTATTCTTGATGATTGGCATTCTTCAAACACTAAAGCAAGTTACAAACTGTAATAATCTCTCTTTCAAATTCTGTATTTCACACCTACACATATATACACACACAAAAAATACCCTCAACATCCTGGAAAGCTTCTGCTATTGTGATTGCACCATCATTCACAAAAACAACTTGGAGACTTGAGCCAGGGTCAAAGAATTGAATCTTTTCTGCTCTCCAGTATCACCAGTCTGAAAAAGTAAGGCTCAGCAGCCTTCTTTCCTGGTGGTCCACTAGTATGGATATATAGATATATATACTGGTATACATTTTTCAGGTCTGTTTCGGGAAGCAGGCTACAGACTTCAAAGAAAAACAACCCAAATTCACCTCAAATCTAGTGGACAACCACCATAAACCTCACTGGACTCTAGCTCAAAAGCCTCAGAAAATGGAGAGGGTGAAAGTGACCACAGTCCCACATATGAAATATGCACATTGGTATGGACAGAGATCCATCCACTGGGTCTGGAGAGCAATTGCTTGAAAGTTTTAGTAATTGTCCCACATCTCTTATTTTTTCATCCCTTTCTTATATTTTTTCATTTTTCTTCACAAAGACAGTATAGTCTGTGAAGGTCTGCAGTCATACAAATCAAAAGTTCCTCAGTTTAGTCCCTAGTCTATATTGTTCCCAGTTATTAGGTTGACAGGAAAAGACTTCATGGCTGTAGCCAGATTAAAACTGCTGTAGATAATATTTTCCTTACCCTTCTTAATCCTCACTTAAATCAAGTCTTTCTCTTTACTCTTTTAAATCCTCTTTGTTTCTCCCAGCCCTTTTAAAGTAAAATCCCTGTAATGTTTCTCTTTGCACCTGAAAAGTTGATTCAGTGTGCTACCATTTCCAGTTTATTTCCTTACCATGAGAGCTGCGATATATGTCTTGTCACCACTTCTTCATATCCAATTTTCAGTTCTCTCCACCCGGGTTTTAAGTGACTGGAGCAACAACAGAATGCAGGAGGTAACAGAGCATCAGATGAGCTACAAGAAACACTGATAGTGGGAAGACAATGAGCATTCTCTAATGAAAGAAATACCTGCTTATTTTTTCCAGCTTGGCATGCCATGACTACTTTCTGCCTCACAGAATGGTCTGCCCTACAAGCAAGTTTCCATATCCTGTGCAGAGCTGACTGGTATTGCTTCAATTAAATGCAATTTTCCATTGAATGGAGATGTTTAGATAGGGGAATTTACCACGGGTCTCTTGAATCCCAGACAATTACAGATTCTTAGATGATAAATACATGCCTCTCTTCAGTGTTTACAGATTATTCATCAAGCCATTTTGCAATTATTTTACATTGTTTCCTCTTTTCAGTACCTTTGGTGAATTTCATTGATATATTCCCTAATCAATCTTCGTCTGTAACTCAGTGGTTGAGTCACCAGCCCTGGAGATATTTAATAGATGTGTAGACAGGGCATTTATTAGGGCCATGATTTAGTGGCGGACTTGGCAGTGCTGGGTTAAGGGTTGGATTTAATGATCTTAAGGGTCTTTTCCAACTTAAATGCTTCTGTGCTTGTAAATGGTTAACTAACACCAGAACCCTCACCAGCTAAACTCTGTGGCACCTAAGCATCACGACTCTAAGTCCCTTGGCTATTTTTTAAATCATATTGATGAATACATTCCAGCTGATTTCAGAATTTGTACACTGCATATTCCATGGTCCTCCACTGATTTAGTTGTTATGTAAAAATAACACAGTCGAATGTGTTGAGGTCTGTTAGTGACACAAACCAGGGCTATGACTGGAATGGCAATAGCTATATGCAGGCATATGCTCACTGAAAAGAGAAATGATCCACAAGAGTCCGGCATCCTGTGAAACAGGAATTAAGGCAGTAAGTGCTCCAATGCAGATATCTGATCCTGCACATTCCAGCCTATCTGGGACCTTGATCCTCTGATTCCCCTCTCTCCTCCCATCTCTGTAAATAACATTTCTTATTATGAACCACTCCACATCTGGCACAGGATTGCTCATGCCAAGCTGAACTACACCCTTCCCCTGGGGAGTAAGGTCAGGAATCATGATAAACACAGTAGTATAGGAATCTCACACCTTATAAAATTATTGTTTACAAGTAATAGCGGTGGTTACTCAAAAAACCTCAGAAAAAAAAGAAAATTATAAAAAGCTAATCAAATATGTAGACACAGTAATCAGGTTGTAGCCACTACAATTTACCCAGCAGTCAGAATCTTTCTTTATTCTTCTGTGGCTTTTTCTCTAAGAAAGAAAACCCCCTGCAGCCCCACTGAGAGGAGAAACATTATTTAAATACCCTGCCCATGCAGCACAGAGCCCCAATTCAGATCCTTTCCTTACTCCCTATAATGAAAAAAGCCAAGAGAGTGCCTTCTGGAATATATTTATTTTGCTTACTAGCTTGAGACTAGTCAGATTTGGAGACTCTCCAAACTATCCAGTCTCGAAGCCTTCCCTTATGCAATTGCTCCAAGCATAATCCTATTGGGAGCAGGCTGCTGGAAGACATTCAGCACTCCTGAGCTTCTGCATCCTTTCTTTGTGTGGCACGGATGGCCAACCACACAGAAACACCATCTGGGAAGAGGTGAAGAGCAGCTTCCTCAGCCTGACTGTTCTGGATGAGCAGAGATCCAGGGCAGGCGACCTGCAGCACACACAGCCGTGGCAGAGAAGTACCTACTTGGTCACACAGCCTGAAGCTGACACTTCTCTGCTGAGATGGAGGGACCCTGGTGCCACCAAAAAACCTCCTGTAGTCTCCCCAGCCTACAGTGTGCTTCCTTCCACTCCAGCTTATTAGCAAGTATCCGCCATACTTAGAGTGGGAAGTTGACTATTTTCTATCTTCCCATACAGGTCCTGACCCTCAGTGCATGGCCACAAACAACACACACAGACTCCCTGCAGCCCTGGAAGCCAGAGGGCACCACACCTGATTTACAGTGACCCTTGCTGGGTGCCATCAGCAGCACGTGGTTGGACAGGGAAGATTTGACATGCCAAAAAACAATCTCTCTCACTCAGTCTTTTGGCAACAAAGACTACTTCATGGCTCAGGCTTTCTACATTTAGAAAATTCTCTCCCAAGCTGAAAACACCACTCAGGGACTTTCCAGGCCCTTCAAAGCTATTAGAAAGGGCAACACCATGTGTCCTCCTCCACTCTCATCAGTGAGTTATTTAGGAGTTCCTCTGGGTTCATCTTAAAAATACTCAGAGCACAAAAATAAGTCATGCCTGAAGGTCAGCTAAAACGAAATCTTCCCAATGGTGCTAAAAGTGCCCCACTAGGTGCAGCTAAGAGTAAGGACTGGGATTTATTTCCCAACACCTTTCATATAGCTCAGTCAGTACTATACCAGTGTCAAGGGGGAGACAGGGAAATATTCCAGAGGGTCAGATTTTTGAATATCTCTTTCTTTCTGTGTAGAGATGTGGGCAGACTGACACAAATGGTGGCAGTGTGCCCATCACAAGGTTGTGCTCTGTGACCAGGGACACATAAAAAGACACCTTCCCTTGCCAGTCAGCCACAGGATGAGTCCACCTGCTGTTAAATTTACAGGTTCTTTACAAAGCAGACAGCTATGACCTGGCTGTCCCACCAGTGCTGTCAGCTGTAGCTGGAATATAGCACTTGGGGGACTGCAGGCATGCATGAATTCTGGATTTCTATTTCTTCCTACAAATTAAACCCTTTTACGGTTATATTTCTCTAAAGATATTCGAGCCATTAATATATGTTCTGTGCAGCTGCATATGTATGCATGTTCTTTGACTGTATATAGAAGTTACATCTGCTATATTCACCATCTGCTATATTCTCAGAAAAGTGTAGTATATAAAAATAACATTAAGGTGGAGATAGGAGCTGACTAAATGAATGCAGAAGATTAAAATCCTTCTTGAGGGGCAGAAGAAAATAGTTAATTTTAGTGGTTACTGCTCACTAGCAAGTTTGATTATTTTATAGTTCCCATCACTTTACCCTTTCCTGTTTAATTATTCTCCCTTATCAGTCATTTGAAGACTAAAACCTTCAAGCCTGGTTTAATTCAGTCTTGTCCTCTTTTATGTTTCCTTGTCAAGACTGCTGTTATCTACTACTTCTTCCATCTGTGGCTTATTTTTCTGTCAGGGCAACAAGCTTCTCTTTGTCAGCTCCTCAAGGTCACTTCTGGGACATCTTCCATATGTATAACTACATTTAAAACCAATGGCTCTAAGGTCACCTGCAAAACCCTTTGCTTTTTACAAGGCCTTACCTCATATCTCCTCCAGCTGCTCACAGGAGTTCACAGTAATTTGTACATAAAATCAATGTCCTAGAAACTGACGTTCTTATTCCCCTGCCTATTTGGCAATCCTCAGGCTGTGTTTTTCCTGGAGTAGGAACTGTATTCTTCAGCTATGTCTAGACTGGTCAAACTAACAGTGTCTGAGCACAGACCCACCCCAGTCACCCACCCAGCTGAACAGAATGGCCTCTGGCATGGTTTTGGCTGTGGCCAGTTAACATTCCAAGCATTATGTGGGCACAGCTCAAGTCTGGACATTAAGATGGGTCACGGACCATTCCCAGTAGGCAGTTGAGTCCCATGTTTGGGAGAGAGAAATGTTTCTCTGTGTGGATGTGAGCCCTGCCATGCCATCATGGAGCAGGCTGACATCCTACCAGATGTTACTGCAGTTCCCAGCTCTTGAAACAGGGACTGCTTGGGATGTGTGCAGTGCCCATCCCTGGGGGATCTCAGCTGTGACTGAGATCTCCGCTTTCTGCCTCAACCTTAGTGACTAAACTACAGCTTTATTTTTCCATTCCTACGATTTTATGAGTGAATAAGAAAGTATTTTCCTTTTTTCATCTCCCTCACATTGCTTGAGTATCACTTTCTTAAGGCACTTCACTTAACACTTTAATGAGAAAACACAATTCCAATCCCCCTTTCCTTTGAGAGAAGCCAAAAGAAAGGATCAGAAGTCTGCACTCCCATTCTCCTCCTTGAGCCTGCACTACCTTTGCTGACTCAAGGGTTAACAGGGAGTAGCCAAGTCTGCCAGCAACTTTCTGTCTAAACTATGCCTGTGAAATTTGTGGGCTCCTCTTAACCTGTGGGACCTGGAGAGATTTTCCAATTTCTCTGATTCTAGAAGAGCTGTGCAGCAGGGGAAAGGACAGTTCTGGGGAGGTACACAGTCCCTCAAAGAGCATCCTGAAAACAAGACAGCTCTTAATGTGTTGCAGCAGGGAAAGCTAATGTGTGAGGTGGTGATTGAAGGCAAGGAAAATGCAACAGAACCAGCAGCTGCAAAATTTGCACTATTCAGTGCTCCCATGATGCTGGAGAGAGCAGGGTGTCAAAGATCCCCTTCATGTTACTGTAGATAAAGCTGTTATTCCTTCCCATAAGGCCTCTCTCAGAGTCCAGGGAAGAGAAGGAAAGATAAATAAGAAACTGAAAGGCCATTATCTGTCTCTTATGGGTCCTTAGGAAGAAGAATTTGGTGGCAAAAGCCACAAGTAAGGAAGGAGCAAAGAAAAGCAAGAATGGCTGTTCATGTCCCCTGCTGTCAACAACACACACTTATAGCTTGATGCCTTTCTTGGCCATCCAAGTGCTGGAAGGCAAGGAAAAAGACTGATGCCTGGAAAAGTGGGTATCTTGTTCCCTGCATGGTTCTGACAATAGCTTATGCAGGTTTGCTACTGTGGCTCCGAAACAAAAAAGCAAATAGGCACAAGGAGAGCATGTGCATATTCTTATCTAGATTTTGTTCGTAAATGAGAAAAGTCTGAAGAATAATTCAAATCTCTCTAAACTGGGATTCTTAGTGAGAGCATTGCTAAATCATCCTTTCCAACCACAGGCACAGAGCTGAGCCCTGAGATCTCCCAACCCCCATCTCCAAAACTCTCCCACCCTGTGGCTGCACTACAGTCAGTATTTACGAGTGAGACTTATAAAACAATTTTATACCCATGCCCTCATTCTGCCACAATTAAACACCACCTCCAGAGCTGTTCTGAGATCACTGATGGTATCAAGAGCAAATGGGACAGTAATTTGTAAAGACACATTAGCATTGTTCGCCTTTAAAAGGCACAAACCTAATGTGCCCTCACACATACACAATTTTGCCAAGCATTACAACCAACGTTATTTTTAAGCTTCTGTCAAATAGATGTGTAACTGCTGTGAGGATTTTATGTTTAAAATGTCTAGTATTATTTCAGAAATTTTCCTCTTAAATCTCTACTTTTTATTTTTAATTATTTTTCCAAACAGGTTTTTAAATAAAAAGCCTAAACACATTTAAGCTTGCACATTTGAGGTCTGGCAAGACTATGTTTAAGTCTGAAGAATCATTACTTTTTCAAGGATACTGTTCTTACTATAGTGCTGGGTTTTTGGCCTGATAAATCTACACACACACAGAGGTAACTTTTCTCCACTGCATCCAACAAGCATATGCAAACAAATCAGGCTCACATGCAGAACAAGTTATGAGAGCTACTGTTTTAAACCATGAGGCCTCAGTTCTAGGAAGCATTCTTTATACTACAAATCCTCAAGTGAGTAGAAAGGCTGTTTCACTGAGTTTCTCAGGGGAAGTTCATGGCCTCTGCATTTGACAGATCAAAATAACACTGCTGCTCCATTCCTGAAGTGGTGATGCAATATTTTCACTAGAACTCTCAGAGAGAAAGTCCGAAGGAAAAAACCAAAACACCCTAGATTAAATTTCAGTGACAATAAATCAAGGCATGAATGCTTTTAACAACCTAAATGCAATTGCTTGTCTGCACAGATATAACTTTGCCATCCTGTAATGCAAACCCCATTTGTTTTCACTGATGCAGAACCTTGTTGTAGAAATGTCATTACAGCAAGAAGTAGCATAAGGGAGGATATCAGGTTTTCCTTTGGATTTGTGCCTTGGAAGGTGAGCATATCTGCACTATATCCAAAACACGTGCAGGCAGGATGCAACAACATATCCCACTTGGGTTCACTGCTGTCACAGTAAGCTATCTGCACTGCTTTTCCAATACTTTGACAAGAAGAAGACTTGTACAAAAAATAAAAATTTGCAATGTGCAAAATAACTTCTAGTATGAATGTATGAGAAAACGTTCAGAAAAGATCTAAACACCTTCCAAAGTTCCTTGGCTCAGCTCCCCAAGCTTCCCCATGTAGCTTCAAACTGATCACTCAGCTAAAAGCATTGCCAGTAAAACAACACAGGAATCAACTGCTTTTAGAAAAAAAAAAATCGCAAAACTTCCCTTTTAGAAACCAAACCAACAAACAAAACTGGTATCTTTTTCACTCAGTTGAACCTCATGGAAATAATAAAACCTTAACCAGAAACTCTAAAATTTAGCCTCAGGCAGAATGCGTGAAAGAGCATAAATCAAAAGCTCCCATGATATCCACAACAGCCTTGGTTACAGCTAGTGATACTGTGCAGCAGGCACTCAAACACTGCAGTAGCAGGAGGGAGTATTCACATGCAGGAATGATAAACAAGATAAAAAAACCCCACAGTTCCAGACATGTCACCTTGGGAAGCAGAACATTCCAGATTGCTTTGCTTTGCCTTAAGGTGGAGGGAGGATGACCACAAACAAGAGACGTGTGTGCTTGTGTGCTCTAAGAGTGGTCTGCAATACCTGCAGTAAGGTAGTTGGTGTAACCTAATCAAAGCAGAAAACGCTTGGTTTTATCCAAGAGCGAATGTAATGGACACAAGATACTGAGGAAACAGGATAAGCAAAGGCTTAACCTCAGGAGATTGAATCTTTGCCCAAGATGTTCAGGAAACTTGGAAAAATCCTACTTACCTTAGTGCCAATCCTCCTGATTAATAGCTTGCCAGAAGTTTGCTGCAGTTCTGGTTAGGAAGATACCACAATCTGTATTTGACAACTCTTTCTCCAGGGAAACAGCACAGGCAGGCAGCAGCATCTCACTACCTGTGCCACCTGTGAACGGTGCGTGCCCTTGGTACTATCACTGCTTCATTTCATTTTATGGACTTCACTTCTCACATTGCTTCCTTAGGACAGTTACTTTTTTCTCCTTCCTGTATGAATTTATAAATTACAAAGGACTCAATTTAAAATTCTATTTGAAACTATGTAAGTTATTCTACATTGATCCTTCACAACTGGCTTTGTCCACCTATCAGCTTTCTTAGAGATAAAAAAGGGCAGTAAAAGCCCTTGTGAATTACAGACCAAATGCAAGACATAGTTCAGCTACAAAAAACCCTCCTCTGCTTAGCATGACAATAAGGTTACAAAAATCACCTGATTTAGTAGCTTGCCAAGCTTATGAATTACTTGCCTGTTTTTCACTTGCAAACAGAAAATGCAGCCTGGTTGATGCTATGTGTTCACTATGCCTGGCTTTAGGACTGCACAGAATTTACAGTCTAATTAAAAATATCTCTAACAGGAAGTGTTGACAATAGCAAAACATGAGCCATGGAAAATGGGCTGCTACAAATTAAGCAAGCAAAAATATTGCAGGTGCAACCAACCTCTGGAGCATTCCCTGAGAGACAATCCCTCAGATCACATGGGCTGTTACAAGTCCTGCAGTATGCTGGTGTTAGTGCCTGTAAGTTGGTTCTTTTAACTCCAGGCTATTGCCAAACCGTGACTTACTTTTCTCTCCAGCTGCATCTGTTACTTCTGGTTGGTCTGCCACCTCCCTCTGGCAATGTATGGCCTGTATATTGCTGCTCCAGCTTTTACTAAGGAAACACTCGTGCTTCCCTGTCTGATGAAGAGTGCTAATCTTTTTTTCCTTGCTTCAGCAGTTCCACAGGGACCATCATCACCATCTCTGGGCTGCTGTTCTTCTTCCACAGTCTGAGTTTTCTGGCAAATACTCATGGTGCTTTTAACTTCCCTTAAAGGTCCTTACCCTTTGTCTCATCCCTAAGGGGCTCCAAGACAGAGGGGGAAAATGCCCTTTTCCCACTCCTTCAAATAACTCTCATCTCACTAAAAATTAAATTTTTCATGCTACTGCCAGCTACTGTCTACAATAATTGCAATCTTAAGGTCCTCGCTAGCATCTTTCCTATTAACACCTCATAGACAAACCTTAAAGAAGCAAGGGATAGAGATTACAGGGAGGGGATGGTGGGATAGTACTGCTGAAAAGTGACAAAATAAAAATGCTGTGAGGCAGAACCACACAAAGAACTATAAAAATAAGGGACTAAGGGTCACAAAACTGGAAGAGGGCTGAGAGATCACAAAGATGAGCAAGTCAAGTCTGTGCTAGAGTGGGTGGAGAAAGAAACACAAAAGTAGTTTCTGTGCTTGAGGGTCACCATTCCAGTGAGCAGAAAGTGAAAAGCAGCTCCTAGGCAGGAAAAATCCTTGGAAGTGGATGTAATGATTGCACTTAAGACAGAAAGAATATGATGCTTATTTAGAAATGACAGTGGAAAAGAGCTGAATTGTAGGGGTTAACTTCTAAAAGCAACTTAGAAAATTTAGCTGCTTCACTTCAGCAGTGATGTCATTAATAGGCCAACTTGCAGTTTTGAAGATCCTCATGCTGTTAATCCCAGTTTTCCATTGCATGGCTCTGAGCTAGTATTTCTTTGCCCAGTTTGTTACACTGAATTTTGGCCAAGAACCCCTGTAGTTGACTCACAGGTCATTGAGGTTTAAAATAAATAGGAAAAAAAATTGAGAAGGGACATATGACATCACTGGTGATGAAAAGGTTCTTGGTGTGTTCTGAGAAAACATTCAGGTCAGAGTAAACTGGAAACAGAAAAATGGACATTCATACTTAGGTTAACTTGGAAAACAGTTCTATAAGGAAAGTGGAGTTATTTAATATAGATTTTTAATCCTAAAGCACTCTGTTGTTGCAGAGGTTCACTTTAGGTTTGTATCAGTATTTGAGGCTTAAGTTTGTAATAGTTCTTTCATCTAACCCAGCAGAGAAGAGAAGCAATTACTTGACTTGGTGTCCTTGTCTTGCTCAGTGAAGAGAGCCTGAATCCACAAACTTACTTTTCTTGCCTTAACAAGGGAATCAAAAGTGTAAAGGAAAGCCAAAAATGCAGAAGTGCGAGTGAAAGGACCAATGCTATGAAAATAGTACAAAAAACCAAACCAAAATGTCCAACAAGATAGCTGCTGTTGTCTGATGGCTTTCTTTGCTTAAAGAGCAGAAACAAATTCACTTTAGCTACAGCATATAAGCTGCTCCCAAAAGCAAGGTTGTCCCCATTTTCAGTAAGGAATTCTAACATGTTAAGTTACTGATTTCCCACTCATTTGCTGAAAACCAAATACTGTCACTAATAATCATTAGACCATGGTCTTTGAAGGATGTTAATAGTTAAAAACAGAATCCTGTGCTACTACACTCAGTCTATAAAGGATAATTCTTTTATTAGTGTAGCTGAAGGATTAGCAGAAATGTTTGTCTAATGAATGCAGCTACTATATTTGAGCACATGTCTGAATAAGCTACTGGTTGATTGAAACCTATCTATTTTTAAGTACTCTTGAATGCTGCAAAAACTGTTGCAGTACTACATTGGGTTTTGTATAAACGTAAACATTTTATTGCCAGTAACTTGTGAACTTCACCTTATCTGCAAATCTTATGCCTGAAACACATCATGTAAAACATACAGGAATGACTTTCCTACATCTGGTCTGAAAACCAGTCTCTGCAATGCATACAGCTTTCATAAGATGTACCTTTCTGTAAATATACCTCTTACACCTTCAGAATAGCTGTTTCTGTGACAGACACAAGATTCTATACATACGTGTTTACACATCTATACATATAAGCTTACAAATATATAGGCACAATATAAACAAAAAATGAAAATAATTTTTTGAAATAATTTTTGAAACACAAAGCACTTAGTTTGAATAATAACACTGAGTTGATGGCAATCTTTTCTTCTTTACACTAAGGAATTTCTTATCAAATTCCAGTTTATTTTTAAGTTCAGAGAACCCAAGTTGTACCCTATCAGCTGTTATCTTTTCCCTATTTTGTATGCACTTCTGCTACAGAGCTCTACATGAATGCAGATGAAGACAAAAATTACATACTTGTATATTATTTTAATTTGTATTCCTCTGGAAATAGAATGAGTTTGTTTAGCTTCCTTTTATCTCCTGAAATACATTATGTCCATCTGTACTGTCAATCACTGATACTGAGACAGAAATACTGAACAGAAGAGCTAAGTCAAAATAATTTCAAAGAGACTTTACAGCTTCTCTAAAGCAGGGTAAAATTAATACCTGTGTTTTTTTCTGTCTGATTTATTTTGAAGAGGAAGAGTTTTAACCAATGTATGTACACATCCAAAAGCTGCTCTTGTAAATGTGTCCTCTGTATTTGATATAAAACATGCACCATTTTTAGAACTGAAAAATTATTCAAAGCTTTATTTCTTTCCATAGTTTTAGTACAGAGCTCTGCATGAACAATGGGATGAGAGCTGTCTGCCTTTCTGAATGCACCTCCTGAAATACTGGAAGAACACTGAGGACAATGTGACATGGAACACATCATTTACTGACCTGCACTTGGGATGACCTGCCTGAGTCAGTGTGGCCCCACCAGCCCTAAGAACACTCACTTCAGCTCATGAGTAATATCCCAACCCCAAAAAAACTTTTAGTACCACACCCAGCCCAACACAGCCCTTTGGGTGAATCAGAAGATCTTCCCTGGGTTCTAACCACTAGGGGCTGAAAATACTTCACGTGTTGAACCATATTAGGTCAGAGACATAATAACAAACCCTTTTTGACCACAGAAATTAATTCTTTTACAGACATCATACTTCCTGGCTTATACTCATCTTCAAAACTCTGAGACAGTTGCTTTCTCAGTCTGCGTTGGTAGAATTTGAAAAATCTAGACTCATCTGTTTTACCTCCATGTCACACCATATTAACTCTAATGGCAGACAGGCATCAAAAGGGGGAAACCCCAATACTTTTTAAGTCAGAAAGATAAAAAAGATTGGAAAGTACCTGAAGTTCTACTGTGAACTGTAAGCCATTCCTGCAACATATTTCTTGATTGAGTCCATGCTACACTAATTAACAATTGGTAGCACGTGCTGTGCATAGAGCTTTGAAAACAGGGGTTATGAAGGTATTTGCAGATGTGCAGAAAGGACTACCCAGTTTTGCTAAACTCTCAAGGATTCTGCAGTTGTCATGACAGTGATCCAAGTAAGAAGGCAGACGCTCCCCATAAGATGGAGAGCTGAAAAGTCTGAAGTCTGTTTAGGAAATTATTCTTCCTCTTTCAATACTAGCCAAATTTTTTTTGACATCCAGAATTTTTATAGAAACATTGTCTTCATGACAATGGTCTCCTAAAGCTACTCTGCTCTGAACCCAATGCTGCTGGCATGAACACAGAAAATCAGTACCATAAAAAACTGACATGGTTTTTGTGTCTGCGAAGTTCTAAAAGGCCTATGATGATCTCCAAAGAAACAGTATGGGCTCATCTTGTACCTGAGGAAGATGAAAACACCACCAATACACAGGAACAGGTAGCAAGTACATACCTGGTAGAGAGATTTACATCAGGTCCTCTGTCTCATGGATAAAGTGGCTGAAGTCTTCTGGCCATTATCTGCTCTGAAAAGCCAGACTCCTTAATGACAAGTCAGATCCTGTCTTGCCATCTTTCACACCATATATATTGCCTGTACATATTTGTGTATTTGTAAGTCTCTGCAGACTTCTCCCCTCTATTACATGAATTGTAACAGGAAAACTGATGTGCTGTCATAACACCAGTCATCCCACTCTACAGGAACACCCTGTCTGTTGTCACTAGGCTCTCCCTATTTTAGGTGAAAAACAAAGCTGCTTACATTCCATGCATCTACGAAGACAGGGAGGCACAATCAGGGAAAAGATCTGTGCTGAGAAAACATGTGAAGCACTGTAAGGAAGAGATACTGAAAGAGCAAAATGACTTTTTCACTTGACCACCTAAGGCAAAAAAACAAAAAGAATTTTCAAAAGAACAAAAACAAGGGGAAAAAAAATTTGAAGGCTTTTACACAGACTCTTCTAATAGTTCACATTAAGTGTTAACTTCCCACCTATCTTTTTTCAATACAAGGCAGAAACCATTACACAAAAATGAATCTGCCTTCATGTTCTGCACTGCCAAACTGCAGCTATAAAAGTGTCTCATGTAGATTCAATAGAATTATCGTTTTTAAATCAAGACAATGAAATTAAAATCTGATGTTTTCAAACTAATTATAGGATATAATTCTGGTTTAAAATTTGCCATAAGATTACTACGTACATTGAAGATTTTTCTGCCACTGAACTATTCCACACCTAAACCCTTTCTTCCTAAAAGTCTTAGTTCTGGCAACAAAATAATAGTTTAAAGATATTTTATTTTCCTTATTAAATAAGTTTAAGTCACATCACAACATAATGACACATCAAAAAGATGGTAGTGGTTCTAGTCTGTCACAAAACTCTCAGTCTTTTTTTTTTCAGTCAGGTGGACTCCTCTTTATATGTAGGAGCAAAATGGGAGCAGCTAAAGCAAACTCCCTCTGCAAAAACTTTGATGTCTCCTCTCTTTCCAGGCAGTTTCAACAAAGAGCTGTTTTGGAGAATCTATCCTTCACTAGAAGGTGAGTAGTTGTTACTAAGATGGCAATTTCTGTCACCAAATAATTAATTCTCCATCCTAAGAAGCCTTACAAAGATGTGCAGCTTTACAAATGTGTCAAGATGGTTGACACACTCTTGCACCAAAATAACACACATGCATTGCTGCTTTGAATCCAAATACCTGTTTGGTTTACTTGTACCTTCTGGCTTTCTCTTCAGGGAGAAAATTCTTACCATTCAGCAACAGATCATACCACAGACTGTACAAAGCCAGAATATAGATAACCACACCATTCTCACAGAGAGGAGCAAGCCAAAACCATATATGTGAGGGAATTATTTTACATAGGTTTCTGGAAAACCCTGAAAAAATCTTATTTTAAGAAGAGCAGTAGCAAAGATGCTGAAAAATGACACCATGAAAAATAGTCAAGATGAAAATAAGACATTTGAGTCTAGTCAGATATAAGTATTTTAGATTAAGACTGCATTTTTATTGCTGCCTCAGTGGAGGAAATCTCCCTCCCTGTAAAAGGCCCAAATGAAGTACCAGTATACTGCCCATGAGACACAAGTTATGTATACTGATTAAACCAATACTGCTTTAAGTAAAAACTGTTCGCAAATCCTAATGCAACAAACAGCCTACTACTTTAACTGTATTACCTGAAGAACAAAAAAGACTAAATTCTTGCTCTTAGGACCCCAGTCTTACCCTGTAAGCATTAATACTGAATTAAAATGGGAAATATGCTGGGCTCAGCTCCCACCTCTGCTGCTTGCTTCTTCATCTCCTCCAGATCAGCACCTCCCCCTGCTCCCCCACCTGGCTGGGGCATCCTCCAGCAACCCAGCACCAAGGTGGATGAAGCAGGCAGAACTAATCCTCCATAATCACCTTACAATCAACAGCAGCTCTCTTCCAGGGAATCTGGGGCTGAAGAATCAAAACATGCAACTTTGTAAGACAGTGGGACCAGGTAAGAAAGAATCTTAAAAGGCAGCCGAAACTCTGAAAAAAGCTGACCACAAGAACAGCACTGTACAAAAGTGTTTATTGGCAGTGTTGTTGCCTGAGAATTGTTACCATTTCATCAGCAAAAGCAGTAGCAATAGAAACATGTCATTTTTCGTCATCCTGTCCCAAAATTTGGTCCGTATGTCAGCACTGGTCTCTCAGCTGGTTGCTCAGCTCCTGAAGTTCAGCAATCATGTTGTCCATAGTTGTCACCTCATCAGCTATCTCACTGTGAACCTCATTACTCGTCACATCTATGAAAAGTTGCTGCATAACAAAAAGAAATACTTGTAAGTACTTTATAAATAAATACCTTTAAAAGGTACATACAGTTTCTTTCAGGGGAGAGACAATACAGGAAGTTCTCTATACTGCTTCTCATAATTTTGTAAACTATAATGGTATCTAAAAAAAGGTAATTTTGTGACTAATACACAGAAGTTATACACACACATATAGATGTATATCCTGCATATAGATCTGATATCTGCACCACAAACCTGATATTGTGCCAAAAGGGTCAAATCTTCCTGTGAGCATGGGGTTTCTGCTCTGATCTGACTGCCTATGCTGATTCCTGATTCCATTGAAAGGAGGACTTTTTCATGAAACTCAAATTAAAAGAGCATCCCATATTCTGTCACTTCAGTTTATAAGCCCACCTGCTGATAAATTGGTTGTGAATTTTAATGATCATTTTTCCCAGTGTTATATTCTGTGGCTTCATTTTCTCCAAAACATCAAATAAATATTTTTTCAAATTTGATGTTGACATGCATAGGTGGAGGCATTCACTTGTGTGTAACTAAGTATTACCAGAGAAAACAAAATACTATAGAGTAATAAAAATAGATTATTCTTAAAGACCTCAAGATATTAACAGAAACAAAAAAAAAAAAGCTGACTTGTGAGCAATCATAATCTTTATCTATTTAATATTGAGGCTGTGTGAGGTAGCACTACACAAAAATATGGGGAAGGGAATGTTTTCCCTTCATTATGTAAAGGGAGAGTGATCCACACTTCATTGGACACAAACACAAAGCCTACATTTAGAGGTTTTAAGACAAACTGAGAAAAGTTGCTCTAGAGTACATCTGTACATCATCATATCATCAAAACATAATGAGATAATATAGATATGTATATAAACAAAAATGTACTTAAAAGGCTTGAACCAAGGCATTCACTGCACCTCAAAACAATGTAGTCACTGAAACAAGGAACATCTTACACAAAAATAGGAACATATTTATGCTACAAGTACAGAAAATTCTTTGACTTTCAGCCCAAAAAACTCACACTGGGAGTGTGACACAAAAGTTTGGTTCTTTCTGGTAAGCTAAATAAATTAGGATGATAGAATTATTTTCTTTTTTCTTTTTTTTTTCTCCACACACAGTTGGAGAAACCTATTCAGCTAGAGACAACCTGCAGAAATTTCAAGCACTATCATTCTTTGGGCTTTGTGCCCCATATTTCCCCAAAACAGTGCCCACATTTCATGCATTTACAATGCATCTCCATAACATTCCTCTCTTTCAAAGAGCCCACCTGTCAGATCCAAATGATGCACTGGGACAAGGACCAGAAGAGTGCCCACTGTGCTATTTGCCACAGCACGTGACTGCCCAGCAGGCCCTGTACAGAGAAGAGCCCAGCAGCAGCATTCTGCATTTCTGATCTGCAGCCTTTGGCACATTGTGGCTGCCTCCTGAGTCTGGCACAACACAGGAGCTCAAACACCAAAAGAAAGAGATCCCAGGAGCAGTGACATTGTTGCACCTGTTCTACTGATCTGTTCCAATTGCATGTCCTGACTACAGAATTTTGCAATTTTATCTTTTATTTTATCAGTTATTTTCACTGTTCTTTTACTCCTTCTGAAATGTTAACTAAAGAGTCTGCTATCAGCCTGTTTTTAAAGTGCTTTTTTCGGCTGAAAGTAAAAATAATAAAAAAAACCCCCACACTAATATTGACTCACAGGGCAGCAAAATGAGATGCAGTCAAGCTTGGACAGGAATAAACAGTGCTAAACTGTTTGTGCATAGGATCTGACAAAAGATGACTGAGTTTTTAAACTACAACACACTTTGAAAATTCAATATGACTTTAAATTAAAAGTAAGATGGTATCTTGGAAGGGATGCAAAACCAGTGAGTTCAAATAAAATGCTTCATTTCTAATATGACAGTTTTCTCAGAAGCATCATAGAACTATTAACTGCCAATAATATTTCATTTAATTAGTGCCTTTGGAACCTAGAATTTACTAGACTCATACATTCTTAATCTTTCAGATATTACATGATCTTTCATAATATAAACTTCCTCTACTTGTATTCATATAATTTATGTCATTTAGTGCTTTCTCTACAGTAATACTCAGTCTATGTACCTTTTTATAAAGAAAACACAATCATATTTTGTGAGTAACAGCAAAACATACGTTGTCTCTTTTCTCAACACATTTGAGAGTCTTACCTATGCCTGTATCTAAAAGCTGAGTTACAGAGCCAGCTTGTGTTTGCTAATGCAATTTTCCTAGGCTTTTATCCTTAAAATTAAAGGACTCAAGAGAAAATGAGCCAAGTTTAGCACACTGATGACGAATAAACACTTTATAACACAAGCACACATTATAAAACTTCAGCTTTATGATTCACAGTTGCTAACTCCCCTTTACAGGCAGGAAGAATCCCTCTTTAAGACAAGATGTGTATTTTAACAGAAAAGGTATGATTCAAATAGGATGACTTTTTCAAGAAATTGATATCTGAATTGGTAGGGTATCCACAGAAACCAGATTAAAAATTAGTTCTGTCTTTTAATAAATAACTTTTTTAAAACACTTGAAGTGGTGCAAAGCAATCTTGACACATCTGGGTCTTTTCTGTAGAGTTAGATACATTTTTTCTGAGACTGCCCAGTTTATCACATGACTACTCACATTAAAAACAGATCTTTGAAATGACTGATTGCTTTCAAACATTGAAATCTGTTTGCCCAACATTTTAAGTAAAATTCTACTTTACTCTAAAATGTCAATGCTGCTTCTTAGACTACTGCTGTAATCAAAGCCTAGCAGGAAGAAGGGAAATAAAAGTTTACTTAAAACTAGAATCCTTAACAGCATAGAGATGAACATCCACCTGATGATGCACTGAGAGAGGCAGGCATTACTTCATCTGTAATTGATTCAAAACAGGGAAATTCTGGCAACAGAACAAAGATTCCTAGCTTTCAAACAAAAATTCCTACCTTTCAAACATTCCTACCTTTGCCTTGGATGACAAGCCACGTAAGTTGAGCCGAGCTGAAGAAAGTATCTGCAAAGCTTCCTGACGATTAGATTTAATCTTGCTGCATTTTATAGCCACTAGAATCCAAACACAGAAGGACCCCAAAACAAAAAAGCATTACCACTCTAGCAATAATCTTTCAACAAAAACATTTAATTAAAGATCTTGATACCCGACAGAGACAATTTAAAATGTAATATCCCCACCAAAAAGCCACGAAGTAAAATAAAAAAAAAAGCCAAGTAATTTTGAGAAGATAACTCCAAACACAACAGGTATCTGTATCTTTCTTAAACATAAGTATCACAGGGAATAGTCCTGTAGAATAATAGAACAGGGAATAATCTTACTAAGTTTCCTTACTGGCACACTCAGCGAAACAATTTATGTGATGATCTGAGGACTGAGATGAACTGCAGACATGTTTTCATTTGCATTATGAAGTTGCTAGATCATGAAATTAATTGATTCCATGTTTAGAAGTCATATGTTTACTGACTCACCCTACACAATTTCTGCCTCATTCCAAGTATATTTTTGTATGCAGTATCAGGATGATACTCTCTGTTACAGGACTTCTAGTAGTAAGAATAAATACAATAGATAGAGTATTATTTTGCCACTAAGCTTAATAAATATTTGTTTCACTCTTAATGAAAAATGAAAGTCCTTTTCAGGTAGAACATACCATGTGCAATCTCTATGGCTCCTTTCACCACTTCCTTAAAAGAAGAAACATCTTTCTCCCAATCACTTGATTGAATTTCACATTTATGTGCCTTAGTGAGATACTGCAGTGACTGCAAGGAGGAAAAAAAAAATTATTAGTATGTCAGAAAATCAACTAGGAGACTAAATTAGTTTTAAGCATCTACAAAATTGGTGGT
Organism: Thryothorus ludovicianus; assembly: GCA_013397245.1. Lineage (NCBI taxonomy): Eukaryota > Metazoa > Chordata > Aves > Passeriformes > Certhiidae > Thryothorus > Thryothorus ludovicianus. The sequence goes on along the minus strand of VZTB01008342.1, from coordinate 65,039 downwards.
GAATCCAGAAATGAATCTGTCTTTACTACACTTGATTTCCTGTGAGTTGGAGTAGTGTCCTCCTCTGCAGCAGTAAGCGCCAGCTGTTACACAGATGTTCTTCACCAAAACTGCAGCTCAAGTATGAGAAGCATATAAAGTAACATGTGTCTAATCTTTATCTTTTAAAAATCTGTCTAGACTGATGGATGTGACCCATGTTTGCCAAGCCATCATAATTAAATGCATATGAAAAACAGAAAAATACTTGCATTCACACTTCAAACAGCAAATTCATATCTAAAAAAATTGTAAGTGAGTACATCAAAGCTTTCTTCCCGTATATGTAATCTTGGGAGATATGCATTTTACAGATGTAGGTATTAGTTGCCATAATGCTCTGGTTCTCGGTCTGAACAAGAAAAAAAAAGTAAAAAATATGGAAGGAGGATCCCATTTAGGAGGAAAAAAAATCTTTAAGCAGAAGAAATTAATTTTTGCTTTTGAATTTTGTTTTCTTTCTACAGTATCAAAAACATGAAATAAATACATGTCAGAAGTTACATGGCTTAGTTCAATGACAACTCTCCAGTTATCTTTTTAAAGAGTTTAATATAAAAGAATAAAAAAGTTTAATTGTGGTACATATACATGAGCACAGTAAAGACTTCTGACTTTGAGGGTTGTCACCCAGAAGCTTCCACCTTCTCTCTCCCTCACTAGAGTTCCAATCACTATAGCACAGGTGACTGAATGCTCGTGCTGCTATAAATGGCAGTAAAGGAATATTAAGTCAAACCAGAGTGAATTAATGTTTTTTCATAATAACCTAGGTTATAACTGGTAGTAGTTTTGGCAAGTAGAGGCGAGAATTTCCAAGAGAAGGAACAAGAGTTTTTACAGCAGTCTGATTTCAGTCTGCATGTGTCTGAGTCAGAGCAGCAAATTAGAGGGGTTTTGCTGACAGATGTCAAGGAGGGGAAAGAATTCCAAGTCTTGTGGGCTGTTTGTTTGCACTTCTGGAACCTGGATTTATCCTGAAAGGAAACAGTTATGAGCTGGGGAAAGTTCAAGGAACAGAAGGGATTCACAGCCTGGGATGGATCAGCAGGAAACTTGAAGGCTGGAAAGATTTCTCAGTGGGAAAGGTGTGGACTGGACTGCATCCAGTGTAGGGAAGAAAGAAGTACTCAATGAGGTGGCAGTTCAGACATATTGAAGTGTGAGAGTAAATATATGCCAAGCTAAAGAAGAAAACTCCAAAACAGAACCACAAACCAAACACTTCAGTAGTTTTACACTCCTAACCTGCAAACCTTGTCTGCCTTTGACTCAGTTTACAAAGCACTGGTGTGAATTATAACTGTAGAGCCTAGTGATTCACGTGGCATCAGATGTATCAGCACAACAGAACAGAAAAAAACCCCATCAACCAATATACTCTTTTACAATAGCTAGACATACAAGACTGTTCTTTCAAATTCAATGTTATGAACAAAATTGGTTAAATATGACTAAATCTGCACTAAATAAGATGCAGAATGGAAAGGTATGGAGTAAAGGTCAAACCTTACATTTGTAAGGAGGTGCATGACACTTTTAAAGGTTTGTTCCCATCTCTTTGTCCTTTGATGCCACAGTATAGTAAATAATGCCCTTTTAGAATTCATTGACCTTTTGCCTAATAAATGTGGGTGGCAAACTGACTATACATCAAGAATTTTTCCACAGATACGGTTATATTCACTGAATATCTGACTGAACCATGATGGTGTTTGTGGCAGTAAAGCCAAGAAACACTGGTTTTATCATTTTTACTTCATAATATGGTATCAGAAATCAGTGATTATTTGGTGTATTGAAAACTAATTTTTACACTGTAAATTAATACATGCTGTGGCTGTAGGCAATTGTGCTCTTTTATGATCTGGATCCATGGTACTGTCATACCAGGTTATTTGGATACACATGTAAGCATACCTTAAGTACTTATAAGCATCATTCTATCTCGCAGGGCAAGCTAGACTGTGTTCCACAAGCAGTCTGATTAGGAAACACAGTTAAAGTACTGTCTACTCTACAAATTGAAACCATGTTTTTAACTGGGTTAGTTAAAAATACCATGATGTAACCAGATTCTGAAATGATTACATTCATAGTATAGACAGGGCCTCTGCTGCTTTGCATGTCTGAGTAAGAATTTGAGGATATATTACAGGATATTGCAGTGTCTGTATTTCTGCATTCTAAATAGGCCAAATCCCTTTTACTGTTCGGCTGTAAAGAAAAATAGGGAAGACAAAAGGGAAGAACTGGAGGTATAATAGACACCAGCAATGACTAAACAAGGCTCTTCACAGGGCAGAGCACAGAGACAAAGAGCAAGGCACAAATGACTATAAATTTAAGCCCACAGGAACACAGTTTGTAGGCCTAACCATCTTCCTTGCTTGACATCAAGCAATCATCCAGAGAGGCATTTTTTGCCCAAGCCAAAGGCATACTCCCATTAGGGAACACATACTGAATGCTGACTTGTGTATTTTCAACTTCAGTGAAGATCTGATAACCCTTAATTATTTTTGAACTGTGCAAGGTTAATTGAACTTTTTGAAATTTAATATCAAGTGCAAAGCACACTCCAGCATACAACAAAATAAACACTTCTGGCAGTGCAGAGTGGTTATTCTGGAAATGCAATCAAATTAATTCCTTGGGAAGTGATAAGGATAAAAAATGGAAGTTAACATAGCAAAAATGGTGACAAGTAAAAAGAAACCAATGGTTCAACAGGGTAAGAATTAAGTAGCATTATTTACTTCCATTTTAAGCTAATTAAGGACAAAAAATTTCTACTCTGGGTACTCTAACTGTGGTGTAGATTATTTAAAGTGCATTTTCCCTTAGTGATTGCAAAGGACACAGATGGCTTATGCCACTACCGGATCATGCCTTTAAGATTTATTTTTTTTCAGAAGCTGCAATATCTTATCTTCAGAATCAAGGATTTCAATTAAAAAAAAGCCAGAAACCACACCACCATTTGATTACAGATGTTAGACTGTTGCCAAGAAAAGTATCAGAACAAATTTGAAATGAAACACTGGTAAAAATAGATTTTTTTTTTCAAGCTCAAGAAAACTGATGTAAAACATCTTACTCCTGTTGTGTGTAATAAAAACACATGGTGTAGGAACATGAAGAAAAGACAATGAGCTTATAAAAACACTAAAGCAAAACAGGTCTGGACAAAAGCATGTTCTACTATAGCACTATAGTTCTTACCTTTTCAATATCTTCACCACTATCATTCTCTCCATTTCCATAAAGCTGGGCATAAAGTCTCCAGATTGCTCCATCATTTGTCACTCGTGCAGTGACTCTGCCCAAAAGCTCCTGCAGTTTCCCCTTCAATCCACTTGACACTTCTCCAGCACGATCTGCCAGACCACCCACTACTGCTCTGACCAGAAGAGCCAGCACCTTAAAAAAGCAGCAGGAGAGAGTTGTTATTTCAACTCACATCAACATCAGTATATATAATGTTATGTGTAATATTTGGTCTCTGCTAATGATTGTGCCATATGACAAGTACAGAATTTACTAAGAAGTACACGGAGTAATTGAACTGATTTAAATCTCATCTAAAAGATTCTATGTTGGAGAAGGTGAAGCGGCCAAAGATCTAAGACAGAAATTTGAGTAAAGGAAATCATGGTAGAAAATATGTTACAGATATTTTCACCTTCTAATACAGTTATAAGAAGTTCACTATACAGGCTGAGTCAAATTAATTCACGTAATGGAAGACTTTTTTACAGGACATCTAAGAACTTGCAGAAAGTGAAAGATGTACAGTGGATAAGATGAAAACTGGAAGGCAATGGAATACTACCTTGGGAATCTCTGTTTTTAATGCACTCCTGGTGAATTACCATCAAACTCTTCAACAGGTACTCATTAGTGGCCATACTTTTTGAATTACTGGCTTGAGAATGTGGGATCTGACTACAGAAATGCTGAGCACGTGCAGCTGCTGGTGGGACCTTGGTTTTGCTTGTAAAAAATGCTACATCATGCCAGCCTTTTTGTCCCAAACTGGACACTGAAAACTAGAAAACAGTGTCACTTTGCCTCAGTTTCTTCTCAGCAAAATAAGAAACAGCAAACGTAAACCAAGGCAGTAGATCATCTGATGAATTAGAAGAAAATAAACCTCAGAAAAGCTGTGGCTCAAGTGAGTAATACCTGTCCTGTGCAGTGCATGAGATACAGAGACTGGGGAAGAAATAAGGATGAAAACAAAATGGAAGTTTCATCAGGCTTGCATTCAAGATAGGCCAGTAAGATTTGCACAAACACCCTCACACTGGTACTTCCTAACTTGTGAGCCTGTCATTTGGCAACTTTAACACTTCAACATTTTTGTCCACCTGACACTAACACAATCAAATCACAGTCACAGTAATATTAATATCAAGATAGTAATAAAACTAACTTCAAAGATGACCTGTGAATAGCTGCAAACCCAACAAATACACCACTGCTCTACTGAAAGTAAAATGGGATGCATCCTCACAAATCAAGATGCAGTTCACTGGCACAAAGTAATGCAAAAACTAGGCATTATCAAAGTAAATTACACTTAGAATAAAAACACCCAGTTTAATATTTGTCCTATGTCACTTTCCTAAAATAACTTTTCTTCTATAAAATGACTCAATTAAAATGAATCCCAAAAAATAGTGAGTTTTATCAGATATAGAAAATTCTCAGCAGAACAACCCAAATCAATCAAAATGGCTGGTAGTTCTATTAAATAAATCTAAGTAATTAAAGAAGTGAAAACAAATATACATCTATCTGGTATATCTTTTCAGAACTAATGGTAACAGAGTAGCATCTGAACATGAGTTAAACAGCTCCCCTCTTGTCCCCACAAAACCACAGCAGTCGCTTATATTCCTTATAAGATGCTATGACAAACTGGCCATTCTTTCTTTTCAAGATCCCTTAAGAGTCACTTAAGATAACAGCAAATATGATCAACTACTAATAATCCAAAAGTTCTGAAATTTATTTATATTCATGATTTGGCATATAAGGCACTAAAGCCTATCATTAACCAGGTCTTCTATAAAGGGTTGCTAGAAAAAAACTAGCAAGTGTTGATATTTCCATTATTACAGCACTGTAATAAAAAAAACATAAGAGGTGCAAGAAAAATCATTAAACTATGCTCTCTTTTGACAAGAAACTAGAACGGGTCCTGAGGATTCATATATAGATGTATGACTTCTCAATCAATTTCTCAGCTTAACAAAACTATTAATCAAAGTCCAAAAGGTTAGTTCATGTGAATATCATATATAATCATCAAAAGTTTTAAAGCCAATGATATCTTGTTTGTACATGAAAAAGAAAAGTTTCCTTAATCAGTAGGATGTAGCAACTGTAAAATTAGCCCTATTCCCATAGAGTCCTGGCTTTGCTTACACTTCTATCATAATAATCAATTTCCTTTTTTGTAATCCATCATGTAAGCTTTGGCACTACAGCAGTTAACATGAAACTAGTGTCAAGACCCAGATTAAAGGGCCCATTAAACAGTAATGAATCAGTACTACTACTTGGTTGTGCACACTTGTTAAATAAAGTTATTTCAAACTGCAAATGAATTGTACTAATCATCCAAAAGTATTAGCAGTGTAGCAGAGCTTTGCATTTAGGTTGCTATAAATGCTAAAATTGTATCTTTGAGAGATTTTAAACTGCCATACATACTAGAGCAAGGCTCTGTTGGCCCAAGATTCCAAACAAGCAGTAGAGGATTTTTTTGGTTGGTTGTTTTTTTTCATGCCTCTTTTAATGAACGGGGCTCCATATGACCAGGGAGTTCATGTTTAGTATAACATTACACCATCTGCATTCCTACTTCTCCTTTGCTTTTGTGAATAATGTTTATTACAAATTGAACAGAAGACACTGTGAGACAAAGCCTTAGAAATAAACCAAGTAACTTACAAATGCTGTGATTTTCATCAGCTACTCTCATTTCACAATTGTTCTCCAAACAACTCCTTCCATATAAAAATTCTCTGGATCAAACCATTTCTAGATGCTTCATTAATACTAATCAAACTTGATAGTGTTCAATAAAGATGAGAACTCTCAGATCCAAAATGACAGCTCTGCAGTCTGTGAGCTCTCCCTATTCTCCTTCCAAATTAAGGATTTTATAATAAAGACAATTGTTATTAGTGAGATACTTAAATGAAGTAGAGCTCCAGAAATTATTAATTCCTACCACTGCTTTTCAAAATCCCATTGGAATATGCTCTTGTGGCCTTTTGTTAGAAATGGTTTGGCAACACCAACTGCTGCAATGAGGATGTTACTTGATGGAAAGGGTACCAGAAAAACTTTGCTAGAATCTAAATAGCACAGAATTGTGAAGTGGAATCCTTTGCCAATACTTCTGTATTCATAATCTTTGACAGCACATAATGAAGATATGGTTTCTGAAATACTGTATCTAAACAGTTTTTCCAACCACAAAATAACTCGGTCATTCACAAGACTGCAACATTCCAAGTAAAAAGATTGCCTCCATAAGCACACATATGATGGAAATTAGTATAATCAGGAATTGCTGAAATGTTCCAGGTACATTTACTAGCTCATATCAATAATTCAGAGACCAAATTGGTGATTATAATAGGTAAGGCTTTCTCTTTGGGTACTTTTTAGTGCTTGGGTACTTTTTAGACTGATTTACTAGTGGAAAGCACAGATAACTCAGTTAGCCTTTATATTTTACTACATATATTGAAGGTTTTCCGGGTATATTTCTCAGCTTTGTAAATATTAAAAGACATATGGAAACGTGAAGAATTTTAAGAACCAGTAAAGAGGGAAAGTAAGAAAGTGTGCTTTTAACATTTACACACAATGCTAGCAAACCGAGACTTTTGAAACTGTCCTTTGCTGTAATCTTTTACTGAATTATTGGTCATCTATAGAGTCCTTTAGCTCTTCCTTGTTCAATTATGTCTGCAGAATCTGTGCATACATATCTTCAAGCTTCATGATATCATAATCTCAGAACCTTTGCCACAGGGATGGCATTGTTAAATAACTAGAACAGCACAGAAGCAAAATTTCCAAAATTTGTGTGCTGTACTCAGAAGACTGGCACAAAGGACAACAATGGCCTAACAGAAGTCACTAATAAGAATCTGAATGCCTTACTATTCTTAGAAGAAATCAGTGATTTTAAAAATACGACTTCAAGCTAGTCTGAAGTAAAATAAAGTCTGATATAACTACAGAAATCAAGAGCATTTCAAATTGTATATTCAATTGCAGACTTGTAATCTACATATTCAGTCTCAGAAGAGGTATTCTGCAACAATAATTATGTTAAAAGCAGTTGGTTTTCACAAAAGACTGGAATCAATGACTCAACTTGTACCTTCCAGTCTGGTGCATATTTATTTTTTTTTAAATTCCTACCTTGTTTCTCATCACTATGTCATGTAGCTTAGTAGTCTATCAATTAAAATCTAACGGTGACTACAAGTACTAAAAATAACCTGAGAGAAGATCATACTATGTTGAATGGAAACAATGGTGTATGTTTTCATTTACTCATCTTCATGATTTCACACTGCAAAATACAATTGCACAAGATGGTTTATAGATCATCCCTATTTAAAACAGTCCAGTTGGAAAAAAGGAGAGGCTCACCAACTAATGGTGAACTTTGCAAACAATTTCATCAGAAGCTTTTATTTTTATCTGTTCTTTTGTTTTGCTACAGAGATACTCCTCTCTTCCTTGTCAGATAATGGTTTCAAGCCTGAAATTCTCTAATCAGGCTCTGAGGTTTTTCTTGGCAACTACTAAAACCCTCCTAATAGAGGCAACTGTATTAAAAGTCGCAATGAAACCCATAAAACACTTCACATATCAGAAGACAAAGTTAAAATCAAGATGTAAAAACAATTTAGGTAAGATAGCATATATATACTTCAGTAAAAGTTATAAAAGTCACATGAGAACAAGATGAAAAAAGTTTGCAACAAAAATTAGAAATTTAAAACAAGTGATATCCTCAAATTCTTTAATAAAATACACTACATAAAATTTGATAAGTAACAGTAATAGGCATCTGTCTCATCTCACAATATCTCAAACGGGCAAATGTATGTAGAAATTTCTATTGCTATTCAGCTGTCAGTCTGTTGAAAATAATATAGTATACCACACCTAGAAATGCTATTTTAAGTAGCAATCGAGAAAAAAGTTCATTGAAAGGAGCCAACCATCTCCAAGATGCTCCATGACAGTCCTCACCAGTATTATAGCACGCTAGCTGCCAAACACATTAATCTTTACCACATATAACAGTCTTCCATTGACACTCCTTAGTGCTAATGTTTAACGTTTAGCTATATCAAACCTGAAAGATTTTCTTAATAAAGGATGTTTTCCTGTGCATCACTGGCTTTACTAGTAGTAAGTATTGCACTCACATACAATTTTTTATTAAAAAGTAATGTGAAAAATGTATTTAACATCCCTGCCCCCCATGACTATATGAGATGTTTCCATAATCATAACTAATCCTATCTGCTGTCTTTCCTTATCACTGGACTCAAATTCCCAAGACCCAGGAAAGCTACTTTTTCTCTTTTTATGAGACAAGAAACAAAACATACTCCTGGGATCCATAAGCAGCAGCAGCTGGATCCTCTTACCCTGGTACTACACAATCTCCCTAAGAGCTCATAAGACCTTCAACCAGACCTGCTAATTTTGCAAAGGCTCTTGGAGGTGTTTTATTATTCTCCTTGACAGAGTCTTTGGCTTCCCTTTCAGATTTGCTGTGCTATTTCAACTGAGTGTGCAGAATCCTGCTCAGATCAGGACCTGGTTTCAGGCAAGGCAGCATCCCAGCTGAAGCTGTTAAGGTAGGTTCTGTGGATATTATCCAGAGCATAAATTTACAAACATAAAATTTAATTGAACTTAACTGAACTACAGCAAAAGATGATCAAAATACCTCTTTTATTTTTCTTTGGTCTGGCTATTAAGAATCAGTATTATGATCATAATGCACTGAGTTTACTTTCAAAGGCTCATTTGTGGGATTTTCCAACAAAAGCTTCCAAAAGCTTCCCTTTCTTTCAACTAAATAATTTATATTATTTCTGATACCAAGATATGCAGGAACAATATGGAAAGATGAGATTATGCACAGCATTTTTAATAAATCTTAAAACTGCAAGGCTCATGCACGTCCTTTCATAAAGTCTGATGCAATCTGTATGCAAAAGTTTTCAGTTTTATCCAGTTTGATTTTAAATATTTATTTTTAGAGTCCAAATCTCCAAAACTTAAATCACTTGCCTACATAACTTCATTGGCATGTGCACTATCATTACTGATAGCACTATCAGCAGCTGTCAGCAATCTCTGTGTCTCAGAACAAAAATTAGTGAACATATAGGACGACTAAATAGGAAAATTTCCCCACCTGTGTATCCTTGTACTTTTCTCTTAAGTCCATGAGCCGGTGATAAGCTTTAATTGCTTCTGAAAACTCTCCAATGTCTGTACTGGTGAGAANATAAAAGAATAAAATAAATTATTACAGAAAATTTCTACACTAAAATCAGTTGGCATAGCATCAACTAAAAAAATACTTATTTAAAAAAATCACATTTTGAACACAGTGCGATGCAAAAACTATTGCTCATACTTTACAATACTGATAATTCCTTCATCTCTCTTGCAAACTATTTTGTATTAGTTCATACACAACAGTACACTCTGTAGTTTGAGCTAGGTAACTTCTCTTAGCTCTCATAATTTTTTTTGCAAAAATTTATCAGAATTTTGCCGTCTCTATCAATATTTTCCTTTCCGAATTTCTAATCTGGAACCATGAGAAAACAATCTTACTCATGCTGCAGTTGTAACACACATTAAAAAATTAAAAATCACTGAATTCATGACAGGTGCAGAATGGTATCAACTTATTTAATCACACAGAGGAAGATTACTTGACAGCTTTTTGTGATTTGTTTTAAACATTTGCATATTCATTGCACAGAAGCCCATCATCTTGAATCGTTTTTTCCCTTAGGTCAGCTGGAAGGTTTACCTACACCCTCTACTCCCCAAGGCTGTGCTGCTCAGTACAAACGTGTCAGAATGGCCCCAAACAATACTAGGGTCCTTCTCCAATCTGACCCACCTCATACTGCCAGGAGAAAATGTTATGGAATAAAGGTGGACAGCACAATTCCTATAAAATCATCATCAAGTTACAAGGCATCTTTAGTTTTTCATATGCATCCACTGCAGGCAACTCTTGACCATTTCCTTACCAAAGGAGAGCAGTAATGGCATCCTCTGATAAGAAAATGCCATTTGAAGTATGCATTGGTAAGGTTTGTGAGCTTCCTATTTAAAGCCTTAAACACAGTACCAGAAGTTGCAGTAAATTTGAAACTTTAAAACAGTTCTGCTAGAGAATTGGAATGATACAGTTCTTTCTAAGAGACTGAAGTACACTCTCAGTTAGACAGTCATGATATATGAAAAAACCACAAAGGAACTGATTCCTTTAAATTAAGACTCGAAACAGTTTTCTCAGGCTGGTAAAAAAAGTCTTCTTTGGTAATGCATAACAGTACATCTCTTCTTAATAAATATGATATAAAGATGGCCTGTTATCAAAATATGCTGTTCATTTGCTCTATATTGCTTGAGTGAATTGTTAAAAGTGCTTTCTCTAAAGAAAGACAGCCCAAAGAAATTGTTGGTTGAGTTTCAAAAAAAGGGTCCAAGAGAGTGTAAACATCCCAGCCAAGACAATGTAATTTCTAAGTAGCTGATCAGGCCATTAAAAGTTTGAAATAGCTTGAAATAGTTCAAAAAGTTTGAAATAACATCAGTAACTGCCAATCTAAGGCCATGATATTAAGAGTTATCAAATACACACAAAGAGAGTGGACTGATAGAGCAAAATTATTTAAGGAGAACAGGTCATTTGGCATAGCTAGAGCAGAACAATCCACATGCAGGATCTTCCCAAGTCCACTGCCCTTTTCTCTCTTTTCTCTTATATTGATAGATGTGATGCTGATGGGCAAATGTACCAAAAGTTGAGTTTCCTCCACTGTTAATAATCTCACTAAGGGATTTCAGACTCTGATTTTACCAGATTAAACTAGAAAAGAACACAGTCCTGTTCCTTCCATGGATTTTGCTACAATGAAGCTGGGATCTGCCACAGCTTGCTGAAGGTGAAAGATGCTGTGCCTGACTCGTATTGTTTTTGCAATTGCTCTTCAACACCTGTAGGGTTAGCCTGTATCATCTCCCCCATCCTCCTGAAAATAACTAAGTTATCAGGAGGGCAGATGGCAATAAGATGGAAACGTATAATTGTAGTCAAGATGCCAAAGGGATGGGATGGAAATAGCATTCCACAAATCATCACTCTTGCTGCATAATAAAATCCTCTAGACCCTCAAAACAAATCCCCTATGTGTTTAACCAATCATATAATGATGGAGTATCCTTAACCAGTTAAGCAAATTCATACCCAGACAGGAAACAGTAGGGAGTACAAATGCATTATCTGCTCTTGGAAACCAGGAATCTTTCATACAAAGGATAGAGGGTCAGTCCCAGCTTGTTCTGAGAAATCTGAGACCTAGATTTCAAAGACCTCCTGGCATACAGAGTAGTTTTTCTGGTAAACCAAAGCATGGAGTCTGTTTTCATCACAATTAATTTTTCTGGAGGAAATTCAGAATACACAAATCTTGCGGAGTCTTAGAAAGCAAACAACCCCAAAAAACAACAAAACCCCTGTCCTTTGGGTGTTAGCAAGTTGCTTGCATACACTTTCCAAAAAAATGTAGTTATGTTATATTGGTCTGTTGTGTGAGAGTCTGCCAAGCCTTGGCCAAATGCACAATCTATGAGTGGGCCTGAATTAAAAGCCTGGTTGGAGTAAAGACGGATTTTTTTTTCTTTGAGGGAGTGAAAGAAAGCTATTAACTTAAATATCTTACTTTTGTTTTCCTTTTTTTTTTAATGCTCACTCCACTTAATTTTTCTTTTCTTCTGGCAGGCTTGAAAAATAAGAATTCCCACAAAAATTATTCAAATGTACTGCTTTAGATATTCTCTGTTTTGAGAGAGAGTTAAATTAGCTCACACACAGTCTTGGCCTGTAAGTGACTACACAAATAATCAAAGAAGTTGCTATTCCACAGCAAGTTCCCAGCTATCAGCATGTAATATTCACTAAAAATTTACTGTACATTTAGTCCTATTTCACATGATTCCTGTGGAAAAAAAAAGGCAGTAACATGCCCCCATTTATTGCTTTTGCTATCATATCAAATAGGTTACAAGTTTTGTATGTACTTAGCATATCAGATCACAGGAGTAGATTACGAATAATAAAATTCAACCAGTAAACTGAAATGAATCACTCAGTAGTTTCTCAGCTGTGTAGCAGATTAACAGACAGAAAATGACTTTGATTAAAAATACTTTTATGAAACAAGCATAAGTCCGTACACTGGGCACCTGACATTTTGAATTGTATGGAAAAGAAGGAGCAACTACCACATGAATTGCACATACTCAAGGCACTGCTGAAGATGGAACTGCTGAAAAATTAAAACAACCTCTTGCTTTCTATTACTTCTTAGCCTTGTGTAGTTATTTTAACACTTCATTATCTCCTCCTTCATGTTCCCATTGACATAGCTATCTCCAAAGTCCATATTACTCCTCACTTCTTCTATTTATAAATATAAATTTACACCTGCAGGCTTACTATTTCTTCTCTCTTTTTTTACTTTACCTCCTGACTACGTGACCATATAAATTGATGTCAGATTTCAAGTAAGGTTTTTAAAAATAATTTATCTTATTCTTTTGTTTCATTCTTTGGTGACAAGTTATAATGTGAAAATTCTTAAGTATTGAATTCTTCCAGGGAAACTTTTATTACATTGCATTGAAATACAAAATACAAAATAAGAGGAGCAGTCCATTTAGGTCAAAGGTTGTATTTCCTTTTGTATATAAAAACCAAACTGGTTTTCACTTAAATCTACTGAGGATAATATCCTATGAAATTGCATAGGTCTGAATACATTGTTTGCCTGAAATGGACCTACCTTCTTCATGGTCAAATTAGTTTCTATTATTAATCATTATTATTAATACTTTGCACTGATTGTACTAACTACATCATAAATAATTCTAACAAGAAAAAAGTGCAGAGAGAAGCTTCTACTTGTATAAAGGTTACAAAATTATTTCCTCTAAAATAAAATAGTTACCAGTGATTCAACCTGGGAGAGAGAACTGAAGGGCTAAGAATTACAAAAAAAGAGTTAAGTACCTAACAAAAATAATGATAATAATGATAATGATGGTTAATAATAATAATAACAACAACAACAACAACAGTCCATGTAAAAAAAAAAAAAAAAGGAAACCACAGTTACTTGTTTTGGAAGCAATATCTTCTAATTCTTTTGAAGTACTTACTTCTGTTTTAATCTGATATAAGCAGTTGATAAATTGTTCCAGGCCTCAGCATTCTGGAATGATAAAAGAAGTACCAAAAAATTTATTCACTTACATTGTGCTTTCTTGATAAAAACACTTAAGTTAAACTACTGCCAAACATCCTTGATCTTGCTAACCACACATATTGACACATACCTTCTACATGGCAGTTAAAATATTGCATTGAAGTATAAACTATTATATTAAAATACATAAATATTTGAGTACATCAGCAACAGTCAGTTGCTGATGTACTCAAGTATCAATGAACTGCCTTGTGGTTGCAATGCACTAAGTCAGCTCCTGCCCTCAGTCTCAGCTGTAAGCAGGCATCCTCTTCTAGGATCTAGCTGGGATGGCTGGAAAGGTCAGTGCTCCCAGCAGCTCATCACTTCTCACTAGCTGGAAGCTACTTAACCTGCACCACGCTCTGTTACTGGACAAAAATGATCTTATGTCCTGTAAAGCACCTCAGGTAAAACCAGCAGAGATGTGTGGACAGGATTGCTGCCCTTTGCCTGACACTGCTGTAAAAGTGTAAATCACTGAATTCAGCAAAGTGACAACTGGAAATGATTTGAAGCATAGAGTCTGAGCACTGCCATGAAATGTACTCTGGTACTGAAGGCTATCCTGAGGCTTAAGGAGCATTTAACTCATGCTGGGAAACCTTTCTGAGACTTAATTCATGAAAATGGTCACTACATTGCTACAGCCGCAGATGTATACAGACAGGTTTTGTCTCCAGCTGAGGGCCAGTCCACCACCTTTTACTCATAAAAACCCTACCACTTAACCCATTGAGAAGTCAGCTGGCTTGGTCATATGAATACAATTAAATACAGGCCCTAGAGAGATAAGTGAACTCAGTTTTAGTATCTACTTGGAAGTAATTTTACTGCACTGAATAACAACAACAACAAAAAAGCCCAACATATAAAGTAAGAATTCCATTGTTGTCTGTATGCACATTTTTTCCCCTAAGGAAGTTATTGTATTTTATAATAAAGAAAAAAGAATACTCTGACACCTCTCATTGCTTTCTCATTCTTTTTTCCAAGAGAAAAGAATGAATAACAACAGTTATTGAGTAGATGGCATTAACTCTAAGCAAGCAACAAGCTGACAGTCAGGCCTTCTGCCAAAAGTATTGTCAGTGTATTCCTCAGGTAATTCAGCTGGCACCTTCACTGTCTCAATACACATTCAAATGACAGTATTGTACACATGCATGTCCTGCATCCTGAAAAAATGGCTAAGCTCCATTCTCCCTGTGCTCCAGAAAAATACAGTTAAAAATTCACTTGTCTTGAACATTTACAAGTTCATTTACATGAACTTGACTTTTTTTTTTTTCAGGAGAATTTGATTACTTAGAGAACTAAATATTTTAATATATATCTATATCTTTTTAGGTCTCCTCACAATTTAGTCATTCCCTTTTGTCTGTTTTAGCAATGTGTACAAGCATAAAGAAATTTTTCAAATATATTTTAACATTCACAAACTCATACTTGGAAAAAGTTGAGTACTGGGTAAGTATTTTTATGATGCCTTATGACAAAAATATATCCTTCGTGAACAAGCTTAATTTATTCAAAGGTCTAAGGTTTAAACAAGTTTTTCATTATTGCTTTGCTTGTTTATAATGAAAACTTCCTTGCTGCCTTTAGATAAGCCATCTGAATCGTTTGTTCAAAAGTACATACATCTGGTTCCAATGTCACACAGCGCTGAAATGCTTTGGCAGCACCTTCGAAGCCTTCTAAAGCAATGTATGCACAGCCCAAGGAAAACCATACACCTAGCTGGAGAGAAAAAATTAATGGTTACCTATACACATGGATATTTCAGCACAAAAGCAATAATTTGGCCTGGGGAAACAAACACACAACTCTTTTTTATTTTTACCCATCTTTAACTGTAATAGTATTGTACTGCAAAAAAATAATAACCTGTATGCTGATTAGAGAAAAACTTTAGGTTCAAAGTTTTAATAAACGTGGGTAAACAAAGATGTTGACTGCATGAAGACTGCTTAACCATTTGTGAAGTGCTCTTTAATCGTCCATTTTCATTTGCAGAACAAAGTGATAGCTATTTAGAGGTCTGCATATTTTGCTATCACTTGTGAAAAATCCACATTCACTTTATACTATTACAATTAGGTCAAATGATAAACACTAGGAAATGTTTTCCAAGGTAATCACATTTTATAAAAATCATCTCAAATGACTGCATAGGAACAGTTCAAAATTACAGTTCTTTCTACTTGTCAGAAGATCGACCTTCTCAAGCATCTACACAATGTTTAGAGAGAGAAACATACTTAAACAATGCCTTGCAGAGAGAACAGAACTTTACCAGTTCAATAATCTTGCATTTAAGGTCTTTGGTTGTAGCAACAAAATACCTCTCATCAATAAAGATTCAACCGGGGAGGAGAGCTCAGCACCTCCCTTCTCCACTCCCCCTTCTCAGGGAGCTATAGAGAGCAGTGAGGTATTGTCTTAACTTCCTTTTCTCCAAATTAGACAAGCCTGCTCCTCTCAGGATGTTCCTTCCAGTCAGGCCTTTTTCCGGCTCTGTAGACCTTCTTTGGACACTTTCAAGGACCTTCACATCCTTCTGAAACAGTGCTCAAGGTGAGAACTGCAGACAGCAGGATAATCCCCTCTTCCGACCTGTTGGTTGTGCTGTGTTTGATGCAACCCAGGATTTGCTGCCCTCTTGGCTGCCAGGGCTCTCACAGAACTGCTGTGCAGTGATATGGTGTGTGGGAACGGTATAAAGCTGTACCAGGGAGGTNCCTTTTCTCCAAATTAGACAAGCCTGCTCCTCTCAGGATGTTCCTTCCAGTCAGGCCTTTTTCCGGCTCTGTAGACCTTCTTTGGACACTTTCAAGGACCTTCACATCCTTCTGAAACAGTGCTCAAGGTGAGAACTGCAGACAGCAGGATAATCCCCTCTTCCGACCTGTTGGTTGTGCTGTGTTTGATGCAACCCAGGATTTGCTGCCCTCTTGGCTGCCAGGGCTCTCACAGAACTGCTGTGCAGTGATATGGTGTGTGGGAACGGTATAAAGCTGTACCAGGGAGGTTCAGAATGGACATTAGGAAACATTTCTTCACCTAGAGTGTGGTTCGACACTGGAACAAATCTTCCTAGAGGTGGTTGATGCCTCAAGACTGTCAAGTGTTTAACAGGCATGTGGATAATGCCCTAAAACCTGTGCTTTAACTTGGTCAGCCCTGAACTGCTCAGACATCAGAGCAGGTGATCATTGTAGGTGCCTTCCAACTGAAATGGTCTGTTCTACTCTAAATTGTATCAGGTGACAGCATAAATCACACCAAAGTAAACTTTAACTGCTCTTCAACAGCAAGTTCCTGATTTGCCACATGGTTAATTCTCAAGGAGCTGCAAGTTAACCAGTATTACTTTTTATAAAAGTTCCATAATTCAGAAAATGATTAAACCCTAAGTATATTAACAGAACATTTTCTGACAGCATTATGCTTTTTAAATGCATGCAGTCAAAACAAAACAGGACATTTTATAAGGTGCTGCAAAATCAGTCCAGATAGTACTAGCCTAGTGCAATAAACTCAGCCATTTCACCATTCTAAATGTCAAGGTCAAAAAAAAATAGTTTTTCTTGGCAATTTTTTTTGAGAGGGAAAGAGGTGGAGAAGAGGAAGATGGAAAAACAGGTTACATTAACTCTATATTGCACAACAACATATTACTTCTTGAGATGTCTGTTTAATATCTATATTCTCCTGTGTTTTGGATACTAATTCTCCAGCAGCTAACTCAGATAACTCAGGATTCCTTAGGAAATCATAATATTTAAACACAAAAACATTACCTTAAAAATTTCTCCAAACCAGGGATTTTACAGGGTTCAAGATAACACTATTAGCTCATATGCAAGGAACTTTTACCTCTACAGACTAATTGCAAACTGTACCACACATTCTTACAATTCCCTCCACTTCAAACTCATTTTCCTACCTCTGAAACCAAACTTATATCTGCTCCTGACTTCATTGCTATAAAAATTTATAGTTAATCTGCTTCAAAGCTTAGATCTCAGAATACAAACACATGATATTCATCTTCGTCAGATGTGGCAGCCTGGTGGGTAATCTTCATGATACTGAGAAAAGAACAGCACAAGCTTGATAATGAATATTTCCTTTTGCTTGTGAAAGTGTAAGTGGATGGTCCATCTCTGGAGCATGTGGATAAATAGGTGGAGATAGAATTAGCAACTACATCTGGCCTGCGTAAACATGAAAACCTATTTTTCAGCCTTGCCAACCTGTCACTTTCATGAGTCATAAACTCATCAATCAAGGAAGAAACTCCAAGTGAAAGCTATGCTTCTCAAATTTTAGAGGGCAATCCTAATAGTTAATAAACCACATAGTCAATCTAATTTTTTAATGCTCTTTTGTCCACCAGCACTCCCACAAAGCTGCTATCTCTTTAACTCCCCTTTATCTTCTTTTTAGGTCAGTAACTTTCTGGACAGGAAAAGCGGAGGCAGAGACAGGAGCGATCAAGTATGAAATTGAAGGTTAGTTCCAACTTTATAGCTCAGGATACAAGTTAAACGGTGCTTCTGTAAGGGGTGAGAGGAAAAACAGCCACTGCATGTCTTATAAATCTAATGAGTAATAGCAGCACAGTCTCCTTCTGAACTTATACAGACTTTCACCACTGGAGAACTGACTGTGTGAGCTCTTTGACCTCTGGAATTGCCTGTCAAGCCTTCCAAGATGCTCGTAGTGAAAGTACAGGAGAAATGTATCTGTCATCCACAGCTGTGTACTAGAACAAGTAATGCTGTGAGCAGCAGTGCTAATGGACACGATCTTCAGGTATATTTGAACTGCAAGGCTTTCATTTCCCTGTGGATTCCTCAAAGACTACAAAGATAGAGTGATTGGCTTATACAGAAAACACCTACCTCAAAACTCTCAACTACACTTGACCAGTTGGCTAAAAAGTCCACAAAATTAAAGGAGGGTTGAGAGAGAATGATTTTACCTATTACATATTTTGGGGAATCACTTGATGCAGTTTAAAAATCTCTTCCTTCAGAAAGGTTTCTAATAAGCACAAAAGAATTAGAATATCTTTGTAACAGGGAGTCTTTGTTTACCTGATAAATTATACACAATTCTGTGAACAAGTTAATAAATTAATTAATTAATATTCTCCTTGTGTTAAAGTCCTTGCATTTAGAATCAATTTCCAATCTGTTTTTCATCCACAAGATGCCCCCAAATAGGAAACAATTCATTTCTATAGTTACAAAATATAGACAGAATTTAGAAGACACTTATGTCAATCTGCGCTATCTAGCTGCTCAATCTGTTTGTTTGAAACAATTCAACTGAATCTTTAAAAGAGCTTCCTAAGCAATAACACGAGGAAATGTTCACTTTCCTATATGGACTGACCTATTTTTCTTGGATTTCCTTTCATTCTAAACTTCCTTTGGATGGGATACAAAATAAAAAAGCATTTCAGCAAAATATTTCTCAGTTTTGAGCCCTGTAGGCCATCTTCTGAAGCCCTTTATTATCTGCAAATCTTCTTGATTTAAATAAAATTTCTATCTGAGTAAAATATATATTTTGTTGGAATTTTTGGTCATTTTATTTTCCATTCAAAGATGTTTATAAGTTATCTGGAGTTCATTTGAATAAGAATCTGATTCATTGGAATATAATACATCAGCGAAATATAAAAAAGCTTCATGAAAATTACTTGAAAGGCTGTAGGCCTTTAATATTTTTCTAAAGCAGAAGTCTAGTTAGTGACATGGAACTTAAAACACAACTTCAGCAGTGTTCTTTGGGGGGCAAGAAGAAGGAATATCCTGCTTTTGCATGGACCTAGAAATAGCTATGAGGACCACAATTTATATACATAAACAATCACAAAGCTTTTTTAATTTCTCAAGACCTTCCTCAGGGTGAACCTTATTGGGATGGGATCTAGTGGCTGAGAAACCTAAACAAGATTACAAAAGTTGTCTGCAGAATAGCTTGCAAAGATCAACATGAGAAACCAGCCTCGAGAACTCTTTGCACTGTGGTTTCAGTTTTGATGCATTGTTGTAATAGAAGCTACTGCCATCACAAGTGTAACATAGTGCTTCTCAGTGACTCCAGAACAAGATAGACCAGAATACTTGAAATTATTTCTGTGAAATACAGAGATCAGAACTTGTAACTCAAAGCCAGGGCAAACTTCAATATGGCAAAGGGATACTTTCATTAAAATCTGCATTCTTCTTGTAACTGTTTTTCTTTGTACCTTGTTCATCATTTATTTGATGGTAATTACTAATTTGCAGTGGCTTCATCTCTTTGAAATTTCTTTGAAAGAGCTCTATAGGCAAGGATTTACCTTCATGCAAAGACCTGGATGCAAAAGTATGTCTTCATTTCATACTACCATTTATAGCCAGTCTTCCGAGTACATGGTGAAAATTTTGCTATGAATAGTAACAAAGTGTTATTTTGACAATCGTGCCCATAACTGTCTTCCAAAAAAGTGTCATCATTCAAAACGGAACACATGAACTAAAACCAGAGATGTGGGTGAATAATTTTCCAACCTGCATAGGGTTGATCTGTACTGAACGTTCAAAGCACTTGACGCATTCCCTGAATTCCCGGTTGCGGAGGTGGAGGAGGCCTTTGGAGCGCTGGGCGCGGGCGCTGCGGTGCCTGGAGAGCTCCCAGGCCTTGTCGTAATACTGGTGCTCTTTGAGAACATCACCAAGCAAACAGTACAATCCTGGTGTTTCCTTCTTCTCTAACTCCCGCCTGAGTATTTCTTCTGCCTGTTAAAGAGCAAAGAGAAATCAACACCTAATGAGACTATTTATTTTCAGTTAATTACCTACCTGAACAAATACTGCTTTAGCATCTTGCAATCATCAGCTGGAGATTAAGAAGTAGGGCTAGTGAGGGATCTGGTTCCAAACTGATGTTTGAAAAATACTTCAACATAATATAGTGGCTGCTGGTTTAACACACCAAGGGAAATCAAACCATCAAAACAAGAAGCAGCTTACTCCTTTCTCTACATCTTAGGTATATAGTCTGTCCCGAGAACAAAAAACAGTCCTGGACATGAAACCTACATCTAATTCACAGCAATGCAGTATCAGTAGCATCAAGGTATCTGCAATCCTAGAAGATTATAATTTTTCATGTCCTAGTAAGTACTCTTGCAATGACTCTCCTTCCCTTTTCTCTAACTGCTCTTTCCTGAAAAAATTTTTTCCATGCTATTGTGTCTGAAGACACATCAACTTTCATACTGTCAGTTGTGGAAATGCCATGCTTTTATCTAAGATGCAGAAATTGTAAACTTATCTAAATGTTTGAAATAAAATATATTCAAAATACAAACAGCTTTACGAAAAAGAAGACACAAGCTGTGTCTTCCAAATGTCTATTATGGGCTGTAACTAACTTTCAAAAGCTATTTTTCTTAGAGCCACTATCTTTGCTTTAACAATAAAATTATTGTTTCTCTTTCAAGCTAGAGATAGTCTGCTTACTTTTTTGAAAAGATAAATAATAAACTGGACAGCTGATCTGTTGTTCAGACTGAACTGTTACCTCAGTCCCCAACTGCAAAAATATAACATACACAATTCAGATCAGTATAATTTTTCTCCAATAAAAGCTCTACTTGAACCATCTAAATCAAGAAAGATCCAACACAGTCCGCCACGGAATTAAAGCTCGACATTGTAACTCCAGTCATTCTTCTATAATAGCTCATTTACCGAAAAGGAAACCTGGCATCATCTCTTCATCTAAATTATTACTGCTTTTCTTGTGTAAGAATTGCTTTCTTTGACTTTGAGATGATCTTTAGAGAAGTAAAGTCTTTTACTCCTATCAGTAAAATTCATCAAACCTATCCGAAAATGATCTTTAGCAAAATGGCTAGTTTACCTTGTTTTGAAATATTTAATGTACAGCAATTTTAGCATCTCAATTCTTACTATTTTGTAAAGTAACAGTAAAGTCTACAAATATTTGGTGTGCAAGTGTGAAGAAGAGTTTAGATTTTTAGAAGAATCTTAAAATTAGCAAAAATAGGATGCCATTAAGAAAAAAACTGGTGGCTAATATTAGAAAAATAACTTGATGGGAAGTGTTTTTAAGTGCCTATGAAGCAGTTCTCTACGAAAAAGTCAAAGAAACTCTCATTTAACATTTACAATTAGTCCAGCCAAAGCACTAGGAAAAATCTTGCCTGACAAGAAGACTGTACCTACAGAATCATAAAGTGGCTTACTTTGGAAGTCAATTTGAATATCATCTAGTTGCAACCCCCTTGCCACGAGCAGGGACACTTTCCATGAGACCAGGTTAATCCAAGTCCCATTCAGCCTGGCTTCCAGGCATTTGGTTAAAGTGCAGTTTACTTCCTCTTAACTGCTCCCATTAGTTGCTATAACATATTAATAACAAACATTAAAGATTTTTCTCTTCTAGAGCAGAGAGAGCTGAGCACTTCATTTTTGTGGTAACCACATTAGACAGCAAAAGATAAGGTGGGGGTTTTTTTCCATTCATATAAAGAAACAAGACTGATATATTGATGTATAAGGAGATATGAGGTGAAAAGTGCATTGCAAGCTGCTTCTTCATCACTTCCTCTGCAAGGCACTCCCAAGCTCACATTGCTATCCTGTGGCAATGCCTAGACTAGAGAGACAACCATTCACTAATGGTACTTCACATTTAAGAGCATAAAAACACCATGTTCTGGTCTAAGCTTACAAGAATTCCTTGCCAACATAAATACTTCAGCACATAGATAATACAGAGAATTAAATAAGCAGAAGTCTGACTTTTTCTTCATCTGATTAGCTATCTGATCACCTCTCTGGCATGTTGCAAACATTTTTATTACTTAGATCTTTAAAGGCTAGTACAAAGATCAACTTAAAAGAAAACCCTTGAGTTATCAAAATATTTGCCTTCTATAAAAATAGATAACACTCTAAAACTGGATTTCTCATTTTGCCTAGGATTTTGTGGGAGGGGAAGAAAGAAAGAAAAAGAAAAATCTTTTCTCCTAACTTGGTGGAAAAATGTTTTCAAAAAATCACATTTAATCTTTGCTAAGCACTCTGCTTTGGAAAAAAGAAACCTTTCCTTAACAACAAATACTATCAAGAAACATTTTTCGCACAGTGCATGTAATATACGTAAAAGAAAAAAAGCCACTAGAGATTTATTCTTACCCATTAAATGGATACTAATTATTAATAAGCATGTTTATAACTAAAAGTTTTTACTAAATTTAGTAAGTTTTGATATGAAAATTATCAATTAAAATGTAAGTTAAAAAAAGAAGCTATACAACTCTCACTGACTGAATCAGGTCATTTATAACAACACTGCTTTTTCACAGCACAGTCTGCATCACAGTGCATGGAATTCAGTACTCACCACAAAAGTCAGTTGATTTAAACACAAGACAGATTTAGGCTCTTGCCTTCTGAACTACTATGAGTGGTTTACAGGCAACACTTCACAAAAATCTCCAATTAGTAAAGAGGGGCCTAGTTCAAAGAAAAGGTGGTGCCTTTTCATTACTCACTACACAGACTCTGGACACCAAGTCCAAGATTCATCCTGCATCTGGCTTCCCAACCCTAAACTTCCACTTCATCTCATCCACGGGTTCCCAAGTTTTTATTTTATATATTTCCTAAAAGACCCTATTAGCCTCACTTTTCACTGATCTACCAGTTCTATTACTTTACAATTAACTCCTTTGCTAGTTCAAAGTATTTCCTAAAATGTCTTCATTTTTCTGCTTGCATGTAATTTGCTTGGCTAACAGGGAAGTAGCATGAAGAAGCAGAACAGAGGAGCATGGAAAATGGCAGTGAGAGAAAAGGTAAGCTCTTTGGTTTTCATTTCATCTTCCCTGTAATTTCATGCAAGCCCTTGGGCAAGACATTTACTCCTTCTTAGCTCTGTAACCACATATAGGAGTGCTTATCTGCTTCCTACGACTGTTACTATACATAGTGGAAATGAAACAAATTCTTGAATGAGCTCATGCACTGAACACTGCAGTACTGCTTCACATCTGGGAAGCCATACCTGACTTTAAAGGTGGGATTTTGAGATCTTCCCATAATTGTGTTTCCTCACTTAAATGTTTTGAGGTATCTGTGTCATGCAAGACAAGAAAAATAACCCTGCAGAATGTGGTTTGCTGGGGTATGTTAGTCTAAAACCAGACTCTATATCATGCTGTATACTCTCATGAGATGATGGAATGGAGGTGGAGCTGAAAACAGGCTGTAGTAAGATGGAATATCCATCTGATGCCAAATGGCAGATCTCATTAAACTACCATGTTACAGAAACCTTGCAAAGGGAGAAAGGCCTCACTTCAAGTGGAAATATTGAATAGTCACATCTCTGGTACACCCTTTCTTTTTCTTTTAGCAGGAAGAGACCTCTTACACCTTAGGACAGAGTTGCCCAATGAGATCTCTGGGTCCCTCTCACAGCTGAAAGAAGGGAGAGGGGCACTTTTCAGCACCAGTTCTCACTACACACATGGAAATGCCTCCTTTTGCAACAAGTCTGTTAAAGGAATACAATGAGTAAAATACTTTAGTGACAAAGCCACAGCAACTATCAACATACTGTGCACTCAGGTTTTATAATAGTTTTTTTCTCCTTGTTCTCTATTACTCTTCTGTTGACTCATGTTATAATATTAGTTCCTACTACTTTTGTTCAGGTTATAAAACAAATACAGAGCCATATCTAACAAGAGTAACAAATCCTCAGAAAAGTCTGCTAAATGTCAGTGACATCTTACTCTGCAAAATTTGTACAGCTACATGGCCCTGTCATAACCAAATGAATGATGTATTTTCTAATAGCACAATGTGGAGATTCACAAGGCCTTATCTATATGCTCTGTTTCTTAATTAGCAGATAATTCCAAAAAAGGAAGAAAGAAGATATTACTTTGATGTGTAAGTACTCATCACATTAGTATTGCTGATATTTAGCAGTTTTATTAGATTTTTCAGAATTTAAAATTCAGGTTTTCTATATAAAATCATTTGTGAATGAAAAACACACAGAAGTTCATTAAATAGCTTTTTTTTTTTTTGCACAGATATATGCTAAGCTCATTAATGATTTGAACACCTAGTGACCAACATGCTACTCCAGTAGATTTTCATGCATTTCTACAAAAACAACTACCAGGTTTAAAAACATCAAAACACTTTTGGTAAATATAAACAGTTCACACTCTGAACATTTTGCAATAAAGAGCATAGATATTCATTCCCCTCAGTGCACAGCTTTACGTTTCTAATTTTCTGTCTTTTTTGGTCCAAAGCTAACTTTTTTCCAGTAATACTGTTATTTCATACTTACACAGCATTTTCTGTTTTTCAAAGCAAGGCACAATCCCTCATTCTGAAAGCATTTCTAAGCAGTTTCCTGTGTCAGATATCCTGTCCTATTCTCTGAGTGCCATTTTCATAACTCCCTAAGGGCAGTTTGTGAATGTAACTAGGACAGAATGCATTTCCAGGAAATGGAAAATACTGACCTCTATTTCTCCACTGTACTGAGAAAATTGTGATATTAGCATGCTATCCCCAAGGCATGCATAATGTGGCACAGAATTTGCCAGCAAGACATATCTGTCAGTTTATAATGAACAAAATCTAGGCTTTGATGCATGACAATTAGAAAAAAACATGTAAGTATAAGGCATT
Source organism: Thryothorus ludovicianus (assembly GCA_013397245.1). NCBI lineage: Eukaryota > Metazoa > Chordata > Aves > Passeriformes > Certhiidae > Thryothorus > Thryothorus ludovicianus. Next base: position 39,625 of record VZTB01008342.1, on the reverse strand, counting down.
TTACTTTTTTTCTATTAATTGAAATCATATATCTCCATTAAGTTTAAATTATGTTAGAGCATAGTCTTTGTACTTGTGATATTGTAAAGGCACATGTACATTCATACATTTAATGCTACCATATACCAAACAGAGGGAAAGGAAGAGAAAAACCTCTACTTCTGCCTGAAATTGAGTATTTCTGAATATCTATATAAATTCTGAAAACACTGCTTGATAGCATAAGTTCCTGCTACAGCCTGTGTGAGTTTGCACCAGACAGCGAACACAGCTGAAGTCACACACAAGTAAGCACTGCTTCCAGGTATAATTTTCCAAAGTCTTCCTACCATTGCTCTAATAGTAAAATCAAAATAATCAATAATTGGAAGGCTAATATAGCCTATTATCAGCAATTTTAAACAGTTATGTCACTGACATGCAGAGTTAGGTGATGGCTTTTAATTGTCTTTGGAACTGATCACACACAGTGATAGAAGCACTAAAGAAATGATGGATAAGTTCAGGAAATCATCAACACAGACTTAACTTAGTAAAGCCTTTTAATCTTACATCACTTCTGGTCTCAAGTGTTTGATTCTGTAATTTGAATATGCTAACATTAAGTAACTAAATTTATCAAACACTGATATTACTCTATTTAAAGTGTTTTTTAAAACTACAGCTAATAGTTTGAAATCAAGTAAGAAAGAAAATTAATATCCCCTCCAGACAAAATTTCTAGACTCCATCATGAATGACTGCTACAGTTTTCCTGAAATATCCACATTGCTATTAATTAATTTAATTATCCTTGAATATTTTCAAGGATCACTACCACAATTTTCTTGCATCTCAGGTTGCTTCTTATTTACCAGCTTCTGCTTCATGCGGCTATTACTCCGAGTCAATTTTTTTAGCATACACAGGTTATGACAAGTTCTTATGCCATGTGTCCATTTTTCCTAAGCAGATTTCCCTGTGATGACATCCCTGTAGAAATGAGAGTCATCAGTGATTTGTCAGCTAAAGCCAGACAGTCGTTCCCCTTTCAGATGCTATTTCAAGATGGGATCTCAGCTATATGAAACATTTTTCGTACCTTTCCATGTTGTCCTGCTCTTTCATAGCAGATGACTGCATCTTCCCACATTTCCAGCTCCTCAAATATTTGTAAGGCAGAGCTGGTGCATCCCAGCTCAAAAAGGAAGTTTGCAAGCTGGCGCTGGAAAGATAAGAAATTTCAGGTAATTGAAAGTAGCAAATAATGTCTTCAATTTAAAAATATGTTAAGGGGCATTTCTGACATCAACAAGAAGCAGACAGAAAATACAGAATTTTTCTCCTCAAAATTCAGGTTGGAACCTCAAACAGTGTACATTCCACAAAAACCCTCCACCAACTGAATAGAATTTGTTATGCTTTGAACAATTTAACAATATAATACAAAAACAGAAATGGACATGGCAAAAATGAATTGACAGAGATGAACTTCGAGCCCTTAAATGGGGCCCATGTGGCTGGAAAACAGCTGCAGGAGGATGTTGGGAATGTCAAGTGGGAAACAGAGGCCAAAGAAGGGAATTAAAGCTCCTTCTAGCAGTGCTTTGTCACAGCAATCTGCACCTGTGGAGAAACAAAGATGGAGAGAAAGGCTCTGATACAACTCTGTTCAGCAGCTGTGAGAAATCACTGTCCCAAACAGCCATTGCCAAAGGGTGTTGTTTTTTCACCCAAATCAATATTGGATGTGAGTTTAGGTTCAACTCCCTAGTTGAGTTTTCCTCACAATTCAGTCAGTCTCTTTGTTATTTCAAATTCAGTTATTATTTCAGTGTACTAATGAAAACAAATGAGTAATGTCTTCAATTCAAAAACAAACATGGCATGTTTTCATGACTTTGAAAAGTCATCTTTGGTCTTTATTTTTTAAGAGAAGATTAAAATTGCAAATAGGCTTTAACCTTTGAAGAAAGGGTAACTTATGTAATGTGTGTGACAGATAGACAAATAGGTTTGCATAAATAAACGGGAACATTCTGTGTATGGACAGCTACTTATGCCTGACAGAGTTAACCTCTGTAATGGACTTGGTGATGCTGAATGGACTCCCTGAAATTCTCCACATATGTCATGAACCTATCTTTATTGGTTTGGGTTCAGTACCTGTTGCAAATCCAAGGAGTTACTAGAGGGGAATAGACTAGCAGTAAAAAAAAAATTAACATTTGGCTACAACTCTTTGATAAAAATATTTAACAAACTCTGAAGACCTGTTTGTTAGCTTGATATTAATCACTTAGGGAAAATAATTGCCATTGTCTAAAACAAAATCTCATTAATGTTTAATTAAATTTGCTCAGTTGTATTTGGTAAAATTTATATATGCAATATGTCTTCATTACTATGACTAGAAGATTGAGTCATCTTTCATTATAAATTCCTATTTTAGCATTTCTATCTTTGGCTTGGATTGAAAACGTCACTCTGACAACTGGAAATGAAAACCATATTTGATGGTTATATTGCAAGTGCCTGCTGAAAGGTTATGTAGAAAAACTTGAGAATGTTCGGAGAAGATATGATTGGTTAAAACAACATGCATTGAGATTAGAAAACAAGAAGGAATGAAACATCATTAAAATGAAACCAACAAGAATACCTTTGGAGTATGTTAACAATGTTAACAATTTTCTTGAGTTTGTTAAATACAGCATCATTACATAAGACAGTGCAGATTTCTGTTGTAGAAAATCAAGATGAATAGTGTAGTTATGGGTATAAACAAATCCCGTCAGTACTAGCAAAAGAGGGGACTATCTCAAAAGAAAAGCTTTCTCAGCCCAAGTTCTTCAGTGTGCTATTGACTCCCAACCTGGCTGATTTCACCATGATCAACTTCTTCAACTGAACTTTAAGAGACAAGAAAGATGCAAGTAACAGTAGCATAAGTAAATCAGTAATAAAAGGTTAGACAGTGGCAAGTTTATTTTAATAGGAGACATGCTTGAAAGTTTTAGTCTGCTTTGTACTGGAGGAAAAAGGAAAGTAAAGAAGAATTTCACTAATTTTCACTCCTGTGCATGTCAGAACAAGACATGTGAAAGCAAACCACTGTAGAAGCTGACTTCTCTCCAGGAACACCTGGTGTATGTTAGGTCATGTCTTTGTTTCTAGTGTGTCAACATGAAGTCGCTTCACACTCACTTGACTTTGGAGTGATACAGCATCAAAAATAACCACCACAGACTTTCAAGTAAAGACTGAAACGGAATTGTTTCACACCTGTATGGCCCAATGTGGAGGCACCTGACAGCAGTAGAAAATCTTCATACGTTCAGACACTGATGTATTTGTATTTTCAAACTGGTCAGCAAGTGCCTGTAAATGCAAAGTATATCCTGATTTAGTATTTACTCAGACTTAATCAACCTAACCCCCCATAAATTCAAAGTATTCAGAATTTTAGGCGTTTTTGAAATAATGGAGAAATTATAATCAAGTATAATCAATACCAGGAACAAGAATAAAATATACAATCTCAAGCAAACACTTGCAGAGTCAAACTGCATCAACTATTGAAGTGACTCTGCCTAATCCATTTCAATCCTGAAGCTAGTTTGTCCCTAAGACAGAATTGATGTGCTTTAGGCATGACATTTCTTATTAAAAAGAGAAAGACAAGCATATTAAAGTGGACCATGGCTTTTGGAAACAGTTCTAATACAGAATAAATTACTGTGACTTGGCATACAATTCAATTCAAGCTTTTTTTTCTTTTGGTGGAGCATTGGATTGTTGAAATATTTTCTTCTGAAGCCCTTTGAAAGGGAATGGTAACTTTCATAGAGAAAAACTTCACCACTAATTTTTTCTCAGAAAATACACTACAAAGTTATTTAAATCAAAATTCAAGAGCAAAAAAATACAATATTAAAGGAGGCTATAGCTAGAAAAGTGGTTAGAAATTTAAATTTTATAAGGGAGAAACTCTCATCAAATGCCAGTCACCATTAAGTAGCAAATTTAAGGACAGCATATAAATAAGGGAATATTAAATTACTTGTGTTTACATGATTCCCCTATCAAAGTCTCTTTAATAACTCAAATATTTACACATGGTGCTACACAGGTCAGAATTTTCTCAGCTTTCTGAAAATGAATGCAAAGACTCCCAAGCAAAAGTTAAAAATGGGTAAGATCACTTCTTTCTCTCTCTTTCTAAACCCAGCTCTTGATATCAATAATGCAACTGACAGCTGCATAAAATCAAATCTGTGATTCAAACTGCAAAGCATCTTGTAACTACTTCTGATCTTAATGGGTTTACTAAGTGGCTTCATTCTTTTAATAAGAAAAGAAATCACAACGTGCAGCAATAATCTAGGCTCTAAATTGATGTTTATTTTAAATACTAATATTTCACATATTGCATCTGTCCTGGGTTGATGCTAAATTGTATCCCCATTCATCTGTTTCGCTCAGAAATAAGTGTTTTACCTTTAAAAATTGGATCTGAGAGTGAAGAAGACACACTGGAATTCCTGAGGCAGTTGTATTCAAAACATAAAGATAAGGGTCTGCAGTTTTTTTCGGACTCACACAGCCTGTGCTTTTTAGCAGGGTGTGGACAGCACAAGAGAGCTCTCCTTTGCTTTTTGTTAGTTNCCTAAACCAGGACAAATACTTCTTGGCGCCCAACGTGGGGCTTGAGAAAGTGGAAAAACTTGTACTGATTGCATTTTGGTTGTATTTACTATTTACTCTGTGTTAGGATAAAGCAGCCAGGACAGCATCTTATCCACAATCTTTTTCAAAGACTTATCTCCAGAAGCCTGTTCCTACGGATTACCCAGAAACCCATGCAAAACAAATGGCTGAGATGGATTTGTAGTAAGAAAACGAGACACTAATAAAATTGCATTCCTTTACACAGCTTCAGGCAATACAAAAGTGTCAGATTAAAATAAAACTTTTAAAGTAATATTATTTAATTTTAGAGCTTATTTGAATACAAACTATAAAATACATTATATTTCTCTGTTCTAGTTCTGCTAAAATGTTCTAATGCATTTTTCTGTATTTGGTTGTAACAAAAATTAAACCAAAAATTTTCCAATTCCTTGGGTACTCATTTTATGACACCAAACAATGTAATAAAATACAGTTGAAAAATTTAAAAACAATAATTGCTCTAAGCCTTAGAAAAGCAAGAAACTCCTAAATATGTCCTGCAAAGTAATTTTTTTGAGGAGAACAGGAAATGAAACGTGAGAAATGTTTTAAGAGAAATAAAATAGTTTTTTTTCTTTTTTTAACTTTTTGCCTCCCCCTTTTCTAATTTCTATTGTTCCAAGAGAAAAACTGAAATACAAAGAAAAAATTTTTTTTTCAGAAAAATGTATTTTATTTTAAAATATGTGGTATATCTTTTCTACACTTCATAAGCAGAAAAGCCGAATATAAGTGACATTTTAGAGGATAGTATGATTGCTAACAAGTAGAACTCCCCTACTTCCCAAATCTGTTCAGAGTTCTAACAAAAACTGAAAAATGCAGGTGTAACTTATGAATATTATACATTCCTTAAGAGGAGTAAATGGCAATGAATTTAGAAGTCCTAAAAGTCTGTGGTTAATGCACTCCTTAATACATTGAAAAAATAAGCTCTGACAGTTCTGCCTACTGCTGAAGTATAGAAAATAAGTTACTCCAACTCTTAATTCTGTGTTTCTGAATAATGCTTGAAGAAATAAAATTTGGGTTGTATAACGGCAAGAAAATGAGAAATCCTAACATTATTGCACAGCTAATATCTAACAGATAATAATCATAGAACAATAAATCAATAAATACAGCAAGTGAGCCGTATCAAATGAGTAGTGTTTTTCATGAATAGCCTTCAACATAAATATGGTGTAATAAAAAAAAAATGTAAACACAAAATACTTGTAACATAGTCAGATAGTTTAACTTGAGACCCAGATTCCTGCCTTGAGAGTTGTTAGAAATAGAGCAGAAACCAATTAAAATTCACAATTCTAAATGATATGAATTCTTCCACAGGCGACACTTAAAAATGTTAACAGGTTACTCTTCCATCACGTAACACACCCTTTTCCCAAGGCTGAAGCTGTCAGAGCAATCAGTCCTAAAGTCAAAAAACACAATACAGAGACACATTAATCCAGCCTGGAAACAACAAAACCAGATAGTTTTGATGGAATTTTATATCATGAGCAAAGACTCGACTATTGCCACATGAAAGCAGGAAAAGACAGCTTTAGAAAGTACAATGCATTCCTCCTAGCTCACACTCCAACCTCTGCTCTGAGATTAAGTGCTACAATAGGCAGCCTGTTTGGGATAAGCATAGCACGCTAATTTGGAATGATCACAATAGAGCTTTTATTACTTTACTTATCAACCTCAGTCTAATCACTTTTCTAATCAATCTTAGCTGGTAATTATCCACAACTTGAGTACATGAAGCTTGTTAGGGACTTTTCCCACCTTAGACATCATTTTCCTATGTTCATTCCCATTGCATATTCTTGCTTTGCTTTTATGTTCAACATATGTGTAACACTCCTAAGGTTCTCATGATAAAATGTCAGCTTTGATCTTTGAGCCTGACCAAATTTCATTTTTTTCATACACTCCACATGTTTTACCATCCTTATCTTCAACGGCTGACTGAGTTAACATTTTTTTTTTTTTAGCCAGACCTTATCTCTGAGCTTAATCTCTGGAAATACTAATACACCCTTATGGTTTTGGAGTTGTCATTTCCTCACAACATTATGCTGTTTGATTTTTCAACCTATTTAAAATACAGTTTTAAAACTTGTTATTCATCCAACTGGGATGAAATCCCTCCCCCAAAGATTTGTTCCTTTTGTTAAAATATAATCTTCAGATAGCTTCTTGCATCTAAGACAAATAAATGTCAAACCTTCACATGCTTCTTTCTATTCTTAACCTTTTTAATCCAGATGAAATACTTTACTTGCTTTAAAAAATACCCCTTACTATGTAATACTAACTATATGCAAACATTTTTTCTCATCCATTTCACCTGAAGGATGTCCTGATCCAAGCTTATTTAGCTCCCCCCTACCAAAATCCCCAAATTCCTATCCTTTGAAAAGAGCAGGATATTTAACACTTATCAAAAACTTATTGGAAAAAGCATAACATCTTGCTTGTGCAGCAACTACTTCATTCCATCTGGATCTCCCACCTCAAAAACATTGAAGATACAGCTACACATATACAAATTTAACATTGCTGGCCCAAATAAAACATCTCCATTTTCTCCATGCAATTTCATCTCACTTCTTCCCAAATTTTCATATCAGTAACACACAGTGTGACTGCACTACTTTTTCCTTTACCTATCTTTTCCAACAAGAGCATTTTCCAGTTTTAGTGTTCCAGTCACAATTGTTCCGCCAGATTTCCTTCATCTGTGCAACAGCTTGCTTCACAGACAGTGTTAATCATCACAGCTTGTTTATTTTTTCCTGTCTTGTTCTGCTGCTAACCAGGCCTCCAGCTGTTTTCCACCAACCACACCCTATTTAAAAATGCTAATCTTTACCATGTTAGTACCTGACCATTTGCTATGCATTTGTCAGTACTGCTATATCCACCCCTCTTATATTTCTTCATACCCTTCGATTTATCCTGGTACCCTTGATATTCCTCTTTATTTATTATTTTATAGGCAGAAAAATTAGATAAGTTTCTTCTAGACTTTCACTTCTCAGTCTAGAAATCTTGTCATGCTGCCAGAATCAATCCCCAGTTAATGCCTCTGGGACTCCAGTGGTGATGGTCCACCCATGCAGTCCTCTCCACCTGAATGCTCACACCAGCCATTAACCACTATGCTTTTCCACCACCTAATCCCAGCTGACATGGTGACTGTGGCAGCGTCTTGTCCTGATTTTACCCTTCTCCAGCACCTCTAAGCTGTCCTGCTTCTCACACATTTTTACCATATTTGACATGGATTTAGCTTGATTGAATAGAAAACCGCCTTTCAGTCTTTTCTAACACAGAAACTCCAAACACACTTTTCATGAAATTCTTGTAATTCTAGGGTTCTTTTCCTTCAATTTCTCCCAAGCCTGAAGACTCCTTCTGAAAATCCCACAAACAACCCTGACCTTTCCGTGCTCTGCCTAGACAACCACCTCCATTTTCCTTGTTCTGCTTCCATTTCTGTACACTACCCCTGGATGATTTATAAGCAGCAAGTTAGTGTCACCACTCTACTGCTCTTGTATTCTAGCTGTTCCCTCAGCTACTCACACAATCTATATATATACCTGGTGAAGTACCAAAGTATTGACACCAGCTGTGGGACCACCATGCCTGTTGGGTCATGGCTTTGTGTCAGGCACAGCAGTGCCTGATGGCACCATGACACAGTTTGGAATTGTTCAGCTGCTTGGAAGAAAGGCGTCTGGAGACAAAGGGGGCAAGAGGTAAAAATATATCTGTAGGTAAAACAAACCTGCTATCTCATCTGTACTATGGTTCCTAAGATGTAAAGCTCAAACTGAACTGAGCTCACCTATGTTATTTACTCAAAAACAAAGTAGAGGAAAGTTTTGTAAAAATAACAGCAACTACATGTGTAACTCTGGTTGTGGAATTACATAGTTGTTATTTTATTCACAATCTTACTTCAAAAATTATGAATGAATAGGAAAACTGGTCATCAAAAAGCTTCTTTGATTTCCTACCACAGAAGTTGATCTCACAGACAGTTTCTGCTGTATTTATGAAACAAAAAGTGGGCATTTTTTTAAGCTTATGGAACATTCAGTTCTCGTGGACCCTGTAATATGTAAAGACTTTAGCAAAACTTTCAGATATTCACTGATAAATTAATTCAAGCTTTCATACAATTTAAGACTGAATTAAAGACAATTAGTTCTAAATGTTTTAAAATATTAAAAATATTTAAAGTACTTGTTTAACAGAAAACCTACACAATTCTTGATATTTCAAAAAATTAATTGGCTTTATCACTTTGCATGTTGTCTTGACTGTCAAGCTACATTTTCTAACAATAAAGTCTGAAAAATGCTGCAGAATAAAGAACTACAAACCAAGTTAGTTAATTTGGTATGTAACTGTGGCAGCCTTGTACCACAATAGTGTACACAATAATACATAAACACAGAAAATTACTAACAAATCCTCCATTCTCCCTGAAGAACATATATATATCTATACAAATATAAAATCAGTGTCTAAAATTCAGAAACTGTATGCATATCAAATAACAGGTGACAAATAGATATAATTAAATATGGAGAATAATTAGAATTTTTGATTTTTTTCTCTCATCTGATTTAGGCATTCCAGGCTTCTCTAGTACAATAAATATTTTAGTACCTTCTAGATATATAATTAGATTTTAAGTTACACTACTTTGACAATCTTGCTTTAAAAAAGCATTGAACTCCATATTTACATATCAAACAACACTAATTTCAACAGGTCTTTTGTCAACCCAAGAGCTCTTGAAACTAAGACCACCAGGACAAACTGAGACATGCAGACTTCCAAAATCCAATGGTCAAACTTAAACTACCAGTGAAGCAATGCCTGAAAGTAGCACAAGTTTTCATATAACAATGCAGTAAAGTTTTGCTTAATGGGATAAAGTAATTTCTGGTCTGGTCCAAACTTCACGACAGGTATTATGACAAAATATTGATTACTTTAATGATAGCCGATTTTATCACTACAGAAATAGATACAATAAATGGATACATTGGGTCATATTGCATTCAACCATTATTCAAAGCAGCATTTTGACAGTTCAGACAGAACTTCATGGCTTGGAAACTAAAATGACTTAAAGGAAATAACAAGCTATCCTTTTAAAAGCTCATGGATTATATATTTCTGTTGAACAATGAAATGATCTCTCAATAGCTAACAACTAAGATGTCAAAACACACAGCAAAAACCATTAAGCAAGGAGGCATTTCAACATTATGAAGAAACCGCCAACTCATTTATCTACTTTTCAAAGTGGAATTATGACATCAAATACTCAAGGAAAATTTATTATAGTGATCACTATTATAAATTGTCATTTGTAATTGGTGGAAGCTTAAACAACCGTTTCTTACACTGTGCAAAGTTGCCAAGCTGAAGACCACTACTTACTGGAGATTTTACATTATTCACATTCCCAGGAGGATAAAACTGTTCTGTGAGAACTCTTCAGAAGTTAAGTGCTTAAAAGCACAAAAATATTGCCTCATTTTTACATCTCGTTAAAATAAAAATCTTAGTTTCATCAAAACCTTGTAGCCTTGAAGACTTGTGTTTTTGTTCATTTTGCAAATTCACCCTCTCAGTCATTTTTTCAATCAAATTATTCCTTGTTAGGATTGACCTCAATTGATGTGTTTATTTAACCAACTAGAGAACTGTGTATCATACTGCTCTCTAGGAACTAACAACTGGTTTAAAATTTATGAACACTAACTTTGCCATGTGATATAGCACTGACTGCCTATTGTATTGCAAATGAAAGGCTACAGGGTGTCTGGAACACAGAAACTGCAAAGATTTCAGGATGCTTCACAGAGAAAATTAACTGAAACATTTAAGTAGAAGACTTTAGGATGCAAGTTTTCAAACCTAAGTCTGTTAGCATTGAAAGCAGTGTTTTACCTACTTTGCTCAATGCTTTGGTAAAAACTTCTTGAATGTACACTGATAGAAAATACAATGTTTACTAACCCAGGTTATTCCCAGGTCCATGAAAGGAAAATGGTCCCAGTTTCTAGCAGCTTTACACACAGAAGGAAAAACGCTGATTTCCTTTAACTGAAAATAAAAAATTTTCTATGCATAGTCTTTCAAATCAAAGTAATCCCTTTTTAAATAGCAGACTAATCCACAACTAATACTTTGCTTATTTTTCCCTCCCACCATAGACTCAACAAAGAAATCTCTCTGATCTGTAAAAACAGGAGGTCTTCTGGTACTGGACTCTGCCCTATCCAGTCCACAGCAATGTTCTAGTAGCTGGTTTTGACAGATTCTTCAGTTAAGATGCTCCTGCTCTCAAGGCTGTAAGTACCAAAGGTATTGAGTAAGGAAATAAGGAACATGGATTCTCCTCTGCTATCTCCTTTTTTCTTCTCCCCACTAAACAGCTAAAGAAACTCCTTGGCACCAACAATTCCTCACCAAATACTTAAAAGCTTAAAGTTTCTAGGCTGAGAGGACTGGTAGTAGAGGCTTTTTCAGGACAGCTTTCTCTGACATCATGGCACAGGGTTGGTTTCACTGTCAGCACTTGACTCGAACCTGAGAATAATTCCAAGACAGATTACAACTAGAGAATTTCCTAACATGGCTCAAGTTTGGTGCACTTAAAGTTGTTATTCCCTTTAAAAGCATAAGCAAGTGAATGTGCTTTTTGAAACAAAGGTTGTGTGAGTTTTGTGGCAAAGGAGGAACTTGCTTGTAGCCTTTAATGAAGATTTGACTTTTCTTGCACCAGAAACCTCTGTTTTGGTGCAATCTTTCCTCCCTACCCCCATCAGACATGACAATAAATTGTTATAGAGAGTCAGTTACATCAAACATTTGTGTTTTGTAATATATAACAGATATATTCTTTGAGACATGCAGTTCTTCCTCAGAAAAGCCAAGAAAAGAAAGGGAGAGTCAAGGCAAACCCTTTAATAATTTTTCTATGTAGCATATAACTGTTAGTTTGGATATAAACCAAGTATAAACCTTCATAACTATGACCCATTTAATCTATCCTGTATTCCAACTGGAACACCCAGCTCACAAAGAAGAATCTCTCAGAAATGTCCTGTACTTTTTCTATCACTGGTAGACTTGTGTTTACCTTCCACATAGTAAATATTTGCATTTTTCTGATAGTAACTTGTGCAATAATGTATATATACACAAGCAATTAAAAAAAATTAAACTATCTATAAATAGAAAAAAAAAAAAGCCTCACTCAAACTTCTATATAAAGCATAAGTAAACATACTAGAAATAAATTTATATGTGAAAAAAGAAATTTAGAACTTAGGAATTAGATGGTCATTTTTGAAACAACAAATATTTTAAATAAAAAAGAATTTCAGAGGAAAACTTCTTAAGAGCTTGCCTCTAACTGCAAGCATGTAAACATTTACAGCTTCCTACCTAGGAAGAGAGGTATTTTCTTCCTGACACTGGATGGTATTCTGTAACATAAATAGAAATATCAAAGAAAAAAACACAGCACAAAACAAAATGCCATGTATGCATGTAACTGTTTTGGTGCAAGCACATCTGGTTTTGGTGCAATTGCACTAAGCATAATTCCCTCATGTTACTAGGATACCTGAAAAAAGGAAAGACAACCATGTTTAGTCTTATCTAGATACTCATAACCTGAAATCAAAGCAGAATAGAAATGCTGTTGCTTTAATTGCCAGAAGCTCTTTTTTCAGTAATAGAAATAGTCAATTTATCATGGGGATTTTTCACCCACTAAGTGCTCTTCTGCCGTTACCTGTTTTTCAACTATTTTCATACAATTGAAAACTTCAAGAACATCCTTGCTTATTTGGTGAAGGGGGAAGGAGTATAAAGGGAAAAGACAGACAAGTTCAGTCTCTTTTGTGCTGAATCCAGCCAGAATGTCTCAGATAACATCTTGAGACACCCACCTGTTTTCCCTTCTTACAAGAAAAAAAAGAAGTTTTTCATAAGAATAGCTGCCCTATACAAAGAAACCTTGACTAATACCCAGTAGTTTCTGTTGAAAAATTATTTGGCAGGAAATAAACATTCTTCCAGTAGCTGAGCCTGACCCAGCAACCATACAGTGTATGATGGTAAGTACATTAGAAATATGACACACAGGCAAAGTGTTTAAACTTTAGCTATCCCAAAAGAAAGCAGTCACATGTAAAGAAATCTGTTTTCAATATATGTATTTTCTTGAAAGACATCCAATCCAGTTCTTCACATGTTCCTGGAAAGCTCTCTATACATCAGGGAAAAACAAACAAACCCCCTATCATTCTCTGTTAGTGATTGATCTACTCAGCAAAGAGGAAAAATAAACATCTTCAGTGACAACTGGTTTGAAATCAGTTCAATTTCCAGTGAAAATGAAAACACTCTAAATGCATTAAATGTTCCATGCCCGATTGTAAGACATATTCAAAGAGAAGTGTATCAAACTCCCCTGAAGACTCAGTTCTTTATTAAATAAGGCGGAATCCACAAAAACACAGTTCTTTCCACAGCTATAGAGCCTGTTTGGCACACAACCAATCAAAAAAACCAGACCAAACCAAATATTTTCAGTCAGCTGGATAGTTTTATGGTCTGTGCTGGTCCCTCACACCAAACTGGTTGATGGACAGAGACAAGACAACAAAGAATCTTCTGCTGCTTCACAGAAGAGGAACTAGACTTACCATATTAAAAGCTTGTCAAACAAAACCATGGACTACAGAAGCAAAGGGACAGCCAGATATCATGTTTACTCTGTTAACAATCTTCAATTGCTTAACTTAAGACCATCAGCTGCAAGTCCTAACGGTACCACTCTTGCATTGGAGGCAATTTTCTTGCAGATGTGCAGGAAGGGGTAGCACACTTCTGCCAAAGATACAGATGCACTTTGCTTTCAGCTAACTCTGTTTTACTTGAGATACTCTAACCTGAGCCAGAGGGAGAGTATTGAAGGAGAAATTAACTCTTCCACCAGCAGCTGTCACCACCTACTTCCTGCTACCATTTTTTTCCAGGGGAGAGAATAACAGGAGCCCAGGAATCTGCTGGGCTCCTGGCTATTCATTCAACACTCAGCCTGCACCTGTAATGGAGAGCCAGAGGGGAGAAGGCAGATTACAGACCAGAGAAAAGGGCAAGGCAGAGCTTGGGAGCTCCTGAAATAGTTAAAAAACGCACTATAATTTGGCATTTTTGACCTTGTAAGTGTCTGGACCTGCAAAATTATGACCTCAGTTTGCGTGCATTTCACACAGAGGAAAACAGAAAGAAAGTAGAAATGATCTGTGGTAGAATCATTTACTACATATGTCTATTTCTAGGTAACTTCAATGTTTTCACAGATCTGTATCTGGAAAAATGGGCAGGTATAGCACGGCAATGTGCATAACAGCTACAAACAATAATATTTCTGCAATTTCAAAATCTAATTCTGGCATGGAAGGTCACATTGCTTACAAAAACTTCTCATTTGTCAAAATGCCTAAGTCTTATCTCAAAACCACAGTGCTATCATCTACAATATTCAGTCAGAAAGCAATACTGTGAAAAAATTGGGTAACTGCAACAGTAAATGGAAATACTGAAAAGAATCATTATCATATCATACTCAGAGGGAGACTGGACACCAGACTGGGGCCCCCAGGGAAGTGGTCTCAGCACCAAGCCTGGCAGAGTTCAAGAAGCATTTGGACAATGCTCTCAGGCACATGGTGTGAATCTTGAGGATGGTCCTGTACAGGGCCACGAGTGGGATTTGATAATCCTTGTGGGTCCCCCTTCCCCCTCAGCATATTCTGTGATTCTGTGATTATAAAACTCTCCATACATCAGTCCCAGTGATTTTTTGAATCAATGGTCCCTAAATCAATTTGGAAAGTTCGAAATCCAAATATATTTCTCAATTCGTAACTAAAACTGTAAGAGGAACTAAATGAGTTGAACTAGGCGAGAAAAATCAGTCCTTTGGTTAGAAGGTACATCTAGCACACACTATTGCAAAGTCTGTCTCTAGTATAATAGTTTCCAATCAATTGAATCTTTACATACTAGAGTCTCCAAATTTTCTATCTCCACACTTAGAAACCACAGCAGTCACCATATTAAATAGGGTTTTTTAACAACCCAAACCTCCCTGTAACTTACCAGAAAGTGAAGCCCTCGGCATGATGGAAATTCTTTCAGTAGAAACATTTATCAGAAAAAGCTGTGCTCACTCTCCACTACTCCATCACAGTTATAAACTAATTTAAATGCATCAACATTTCATTTCACATGAAATTAGTTCTTGTTTTTGTAAATGGTCCAATCATTTAATCTAAAACCAGAAAAATAATGTTTTCCCTTGTTAATTACACAACAGTCCATTCTTCTCTATTTTATCTTTTCCTCAAGCATTATTTCCCATCCCTATTTCTGTACTTATCTCACAGGGATTTATCACCGGTTTAATGGTCTTTTTTACAAATCCCTTCATCCCACTTCCTGTGAATTCATATTCTCTAGGTCAAAGATTACAAATCTCTACAGTTTATACTTCAAAGTTTTGCTGCAGAAAACTGATCTGCTGAAATCTTACTCTTAATAGTGCATAAGAAAAAAATTTTCCAAAGAATTCTCCTTGATTATCCTTGGTGTTGACCTGCATAATAAGAGTAAAATATTTCCAATGTACTGTACTGAAACTCTACCCCTACTTGGCTCTACAAACACTTTCTTGCCCCTAAACACCTGAGTAATTCTTTTCAGTTGTTGTCAAATTTCACACTGAAAATCTCCTCTGGCAATAAATCCATTAGCTTCCCTTAAAATAAAAGCTTGTATGCTGACCTGAGGAAGTAAAAGGCCTGCTGACTGTCCATTCAGTCTTTCTTTACTAGTGAATGTATATGGGCAAAACCAAGGACCACTAGTTATTAGGACTTACTGAGTTAGACTTGACTTATTACCTATTTTGACTTGTGCAAATATTAGAGATCCAGTATTTCCACAATCATTCACTTTTGGTACTTTTAAAACTAAGAGCAGTCTTCAGTCTCATTTCCTGCAACGGGTAAAGCAGAACTAAAATACCTTCTAATGAAAGAATTTTTCAGAACAATGCTGGCTCACTTTCAAAATATCATGAGACACACAGAGGACCACTTCTATCAATACCATTTGTCTCACTGTGTTATTTCCCAGCAATTGTTTTTGTACATCTTCACTTCATTTCATTAAAGAAGAAGGCACTATCTACTCTATGCATGACTCTGAATTAAAGACTGAATTCATTCTCTGTTTTTCAGTACAGTTCACCATGGTCCTGGAACTTCTGGAACTACAATAACCAATCCACTTAGTGCCTTTTCATTGTATTGAAAAACTCGTGCATTTGGCAGGCACTGCACAGCAAGATTCTGGAGAGAAAACAGAGAGGACAAAGAGAACTGCTTTAATTTATTTAACTTCTTCCCTGTAATAAGCTGATTACCATTACTGAATTGTAACTGCAAAACTATCATAATGAGGGTATTTTACACCTTCGCTGCATGTATTTTTATTGTTCTGGAAAATGATTAAAAACCGAAAAGAATGCAAAATTCACTCTGTCTTAATTTGGCTTCAAAAAGCCATTTCATGTAATAGCTCCCGTATTTTTTAATAGCTGAGTATCCTAAACAAACAAAGTAAGCATACAGATTTGTGTCATTGAAGGTGAAGAATGATTGAGTCATAGAGAACAAATTTATGCATTTTGAATTAATAAACTTCAGTATCATTTTGGTCAGCAAATAATTTTGCTAGGGTTTTGTTTCATTTACCTGAGTTTTGGTGGTTTGTTTTTTTTTTAATTTGCATCTTCTCCTCTTTAAAAAATGAATTTTCATCAGCAATGAGAATTAGACTTTCCTTCAATGATACATAGCCTTATTTCTATCTTTTTTTTTAATCCAGAAGGATTCAATGTAAACATGTCTAAGACAACTCTACCATTAGCACAGAATTCCTGTTTGGTTTTTTTAAATTTAAATGTTGGAGTATGATAAATAGCATTTCTCATGTCCTAAATTAAGAAGTTAACCTGCCCTTGTTTTAAGACTTTTTTAGATGGAAATGGAAGTGTGATTAGCAAATGCAGCAAATGTACATTATGATCCAAATTAAACAAAATTACAGGCCTTGTAATGGAAACACAACTATCAAAATGAGTTTTGCATTTACAATTTTTTCTTTTCTTACAGATATCTTAGAAATGCACAGGATCTGATTGCACATTAAAATTTATATATATTAGGGGTTTAGTTATAATTTTATAGGGCAAACACAGAAAATAAGCCTTTTTGTCCTATCAGCTCCCAAGGAGTTTCTCAGTTCTGAATAAATTAGGTCTTAAGCTATGAAAGAAAACACACCTTTGCACCTGCCTGGCAGCTACTGAAGGCTGGTTTGCCCTTTCAACACACTCTCAATTTCAGATACTTCATTAGTGATTTTTACCAGATCATACATAGTACTGTCCTTTAACCTCAGCATCAAAATATGTCTTGCTGGTATATTAGTTGAGATTACTAATTATAACTGTAATTTAAAACATTTAGTGATGAAACATACAAACCTTAATTGAAAGATCAGATTTTCTTACCCCAGTTATAACCATGTTACCACTTCTACTTTATTGTTCTACAGGTAGTGTCTGTATCATCAATAAAGATATTGAATGTATAAAGATATTAACCTTTTTAAGCATTCAACATTTAACAATTCAGCTAAATTAACAATTTCAAACAATTCTGTACTTAGTCTATAAGAAAAAAATCATATATCACTTCTTGCTAATCTTCTTTCCAAAAGTGAGCATTTAGAAAACTTACTTACACGTGTTTAACTATCTCTAGTAGACCTTTTAGCTAAGAGATTTTTCAGTCTAATTCTTTGGTATACCAGTTAAAGCTGTTTAATTTTTCTCTTTTATATGGTGGAAGACTGGAGAGCTACTGCCTATACAACATTTCCTGATCATTTTTTCTTTATGATATTCTGGTAATTCATTCTTTCCCACCCATTACTACCTTGTCTCCAGGCAACCAAATTCATTCTTCACTTTAACTTGTTCCTTAAATATCCCCTACATGTTTAAGCAATCTCAACATCTGAAGTTATTCACATCGCAATTACTTTGAATTTAGAAATTATTGAGGAAGAGACTACCTCTTGAAAATAATGTACCCATTTCACCTATACAATCACTTTAATGGCAGGAAAGAGAGAAGGCCAAAAACTTGAAAGGCATCTACAGGAAAGAACTGCAGGCACTGGATGACCAATAGTACTTAGTTTTTGCCTAACTCGAGGTGAACTTCTAAGATGCAAGGTGATGTTGATAGTTTTAAGGAAGTATGCTGGGGCAGGAGTTGATTAGCATGCTGGTACTGTGAATATTGGTATTTTTTCCAAAGCGAGTCATGTAGCAGATTCTTAATGTGCATGTTTTGGTTTATTATATCAGGTCCTGCCAATGTGCATTTCACTTTGAAAACAATACTAGCCAGCTAAGAAACAATATCCACTTCGGTTGTTCACAGTCATTTTACTAAAAAAAGCTTCAATTTCTTTATAATAGGGCTCTTGCAGTGGGTGGGGAAGAAAAGCACATAAGAGGAAATGAGTCGAACAATCCCAAATTAAATACAAAGCATTTTGATATCAAAATTAGCACAAAAGAGGTCAAGGTCATGAGTAGAAGATAACTGGATTCATGACCATCTGACGTAAGATTTCCTTTGTGTTTGAAACACAGAGCCAAGCAGCGTACCAGGCAATTTAGAGCATCCCAATGCAATTGCCCTTTGGAATGTTCAGCTGTAGTCAAACACTACCACCTAAAGAAGCATGGCAAAACACATGAGGTCTTCAACAGCACAGAAGCATTACTGACTTGAAAAATTATGAGCTTACTGTTATTTCTGGACAAATATTGAACCCAAAGTTACTGAGTGTCAGTGCTTAGGATATGGGTTTCAATGTCAAAACCTGTTAATTACTTAAGCCCCTACTTCCAGCACAAAATCTTCAGAAAAGTACAAGGTGTATTTTATCTTCTTTATGCCATTTACATTTATTTTTTATATATGTTACTTACATGAAATATAATTTTATAGTTATTGCAAGATACATTAGTTATTTATTATCCTTATCAAGCAATTGTATCTTCTTGAACACTTTTGTTTTCAAAGAAGCTGTTCCACCTGTTGACTAAGTTACTTTAATGATTTATCAAAAGATGTAAGCAGAATTTCCCCTAAAGTCTGTAGAAGCTAGATTTACAAGCTTACTTGATGAAGGGTGGGTTTAAAACCAGACCATTTGTTGTACTGCCACTGGTGAGTAGCAGGTATAAAACACTTCACACAGGGTGCAAAACCCACAGAGGAACTGCATATGATTCAAAATAGTATGCCTGTGGTAAGTTCCAAGCTGTTGTGGTTACACTGCTTTTATAGTTCCCAAATCAGTTTGATCTGGGGGAAGACGCAACAGTAGTTAGTGCTGAAAAATAGATCCAAAGACCTCCTGTATCAGCTCTGCTTTCTGTTTTTCACTGAAGGGGGAAGTAGGAAGTAAGGACAAGAATGGAGAAAGAACAACTATCACCATCAAATTCAAGCTGAATGACAATATAGGAGAAGCAGACAACTGCCTTAAGATAAGGCAGAGTCTGGTTTGTAGTACCTGGCATATGTGCTGGACATATGTCTACCAGCACAGGGCTCTTTCAAAATATGATTTGTTAGCTCACCTTGAGATACCTATCTCCAGATCTGTAACGACACGACATAAAACTATAAAAATTCATCTATTAAAATTTAGCAACAGCTGTATGTCTTCATCTACTCAATTTAGCAATAGACAGGAATAGTGTCTGCTCCATGCCATCTGGTCTGTGGAACTAATTATTTTAATTGTTTAGTTTGTTGAAGAGGAGCTTATAATGTTTATGCCTTCTGGAGCAAAGCTTAAGCAGAACGATGCAAATGTCGTGTCCTGGTACTCATATTTTTCTTTGTAACTTCCTGTCATCACTTCATCTATAAAAGAAGCGTAATATTACTGTTTAATATGGCTTAAGGATTCTCCTATCACCACCTTTTCAAATGTAACAACACTGAGTGAAGAGTCTAAAGGGAGGAAAGTCTTCAGAGCTAAGGCTCAATGGGAAACATTTATAAAAAAAATGGAGGCTTCATATTTTCGGCTTCTTTTAAAAAGTGCATTGACACTGGAAGTGGAACAGCTCAGGTGTTGAGCATAATTGTCAAGAATAGTTGAGAAAATATGAAGAAACTTCAGCACAGAAATAATGGTTTCATTCTTTCCCCCATACCAGCCAATAGCACTGATCCAAACTGGCAAAATCAAGAGTGGAGCAGAAAACTTCTAGGCAGAAATCATTACCTGGAAAATTAAACTACTCAATATTCTCATTTTTGCTAGTGGTACAAAACCACTTCAGTTATTCCTGAATAACTCTGGGCAGACTGGATCTCTGATTCCCTCTCCTCCCTGTCCCTTCCAACCCATAATCACATCGTAGAAGAAAAACAGGAGTCAAGCACTACCACATTAATTATTTTGGAAGTGTGGTAATGAGTTTGGTGCATTCTCAGACTCAGTTATGCCACATAACATCTTTTGTCAAATATGTCACCTGCTTAAGCAAAATGAAATACGTTCTGGAAATGTATGCCTTGAGACTGAAATCATAACTATCACCAAGAGGTCACTCTGTTTTGAGATTGCTTTCTGGGGTAATAAGGTTTATTTCCAGTGTTCTGGAGACCTTGTTATCTTGTATAGAATTCAGTAAGGAATGGTTTTATAAGACACCTGGCTTTTCTCATCTTTTTAAACACTTTTTGTAACATGTGTTTTAATAATAAATACAATTCATAATAGTTAAGAACTATTGGGATATCAGTGCAGGATCTCCACAGGATAGAAGAGGGCTGTCATCCACTTATTACCCTGCTGAAGGAAATGATTTATATCTCCCTCAGTTCTCTAGTACATCTCAGATCCCAGTAACTTTCCACTAAAACTTTCAACAGCATGTGAAACAAATCTATTAAAATTAATTTTTCTCCTCCTTCCTCCCCCGCTCCGTTCCACCCACAATTAAAAACAACTATTAAAATCTTATTTAATGTACCCCTAGAGTTCAAGAGAGAGTTAGAGAACAGAAACAGGAACTCCTAGTACAGGGAATCTAATAGTTTTGCTGAACAGACAGGTGCTGTCATTCCCTTGGTTATGCTACATGTCTCTCTCTATTACTCCAACTGTGGTTTGAAAGGCCTGATCAGAAAGATGCATGACTTGAGAAGCAAAACAACAGGGAAAAATCTGCCTCAAACCTCTCTAGATGAGCCTATTGGGAGGAAGACTGCTTCCCTCTCCCTTTTGAACTCTTTCTTTAAATGTTGAATTTGTCCAACGTAGAACAACCACCAAATAAAGAAAAGCAGAGCAAGCAATTTGGCAAGGAATTGACCATTTGGTTTTGAAAATAAAAAGGATATATTTCAATGATAAATTACATAACTTTCTTGCATAACCATTTAAGGCCCATCAATGTGAAATTAACAACACAGCAAAGTTGTGTTCAAGCTCATAAAGCTCAAGATATCAGTTTTGTTGTTAGATCTCTATCAGCCTTCCCTTTTTACAGTCGTACATAACTTTTTTCAGATTTGAAAGAACTCAACACTAACTAGCATGTTTCTTCAGTAAGAACAATTTAAACAAAAAAAAAAAAAATCCCTTTTTTATACACACAGAAAAACATTAGTTGCTGGAGAAAATGACTCTCTGAAGTATTATTTAAGTGCAAATTAAAGGGCAATTGACAGAATTCCCAACCACATACATCTGTGTATGACTAAGGATATAAAACAAGCTCTCATGTGACCTTTCAATCCCAGGCATAATGATTAGCCTATAATATTGCTGGTCTTCTCCCAGCTCTCCTGAAGTCTTATTAAAACACCCTTTTCAAGACACATTTCTCTGCCCCAACAGGCAGACTCCTTTACTGCCAAGAAAAGCAAGCAGGAGGGAAGCGTATGAAATATCGCGTATGCTGTACGACGTGCTAGGAAAGCCAAGCCATGAGCTTGCAGGCACGCTGTCACCAGGTGTAACGAGCAGCAGAAAACACAGGCACAAAAGGGGCCCATAACAAGCTGATAAAAGCTGCAAATGTAGAGGTAGCCAGCGCAGCCACCCAGGTTAGAGTAGCACACACCTAGGATACCCCAGGTGGGATAAACCTGAGCAGGCTGCTGGAGAGGCAGGCACATGGCAGCTTCCCTCTTTCACTGCTGGCACAATACAGCAGTGAACAATGGTCTTGTTTCTACTCCACCATCCTCTGTACATGGATGGCATTTTAATTCATTTCTCTTCATTCTTAAAAATACTTTCAAATCCACTGAAATGGAAGAGTAAACCTGTTTCATATATCAATAATATACAGTGGGATGATACTCTATGTGTTTTCAACTGGTTTGGTTGTGGGTGGGTTTTTTTACATCATCTCTCACTTTTCTCATTTTTTCACTCAAAACTCCTTTTTTTTTTCTCTCCTATCCCATTATTTGAGTTCTGACTGCACTTTCAGTAGTAATTTGTGATTTTACAGCTTAGTCCAATCTATCTTCCACTATTCCACAGTTTCTGAATTAATTTCCAACAATACAAGGTATGTGAAGATCCCCAAACTGATAGGGCAATAGCGCATTTTGGGTTTTATCAAAAATCTACACGCATTTGTTCCTATTTTCTCCCTCCCACTTTTCTTTCCACTCTAGTACTTCTCACTCTCCTGGACCTCCACCCAAATGGAGGAAAAACAATCACACAACCTTAAAAAATCATACTGCATCCAGAGACACATTTTAGTTGGCAGTACCTTGATCTGCATTTCTCTGTATGCTATACTGGTCATGACTAAATATTCTACTGGAATGTAAAATAACTGGTTTAGCTTTCAAACACTGTTTCCTTTTCTTAGAAAAATGGTTGAAAAAAGTACTGGCTTTACAAATCCTTAACCTTAGTTTTGCTGATCCAAACCCCATTTAAGCAAAAATTGGACAGACAACCCAAAACATCCAGAAAAAGTTAAGGAAAAAAGTATTTCCTCCTTACTTGCAGTTAGCTACTAGCTGAAGTACATTCCTGAGTACCCAGAATGATAATTTTAAAAATTGTTCTGAAGACAGCATTATCTGTAGTTCAGATTTTTAAAACAATCAGAAAAATGTCTTGAAAATTATCATTCCAATTCCTCTTGAAGTTTTCCAATTAGGAAAAAAAAAAAAAGAGACTTCAAAAAAATTATGAAAACTGTCTGGCATAAAGTAGGGATATATTTAATATTTGGAGTCTGGCTATTAATTTTAACCACTATGCTCTCATTTCAAAAAGAATATTTTCAAGTAATTAAAATAATGTAAACAGACACAGCCAGTCCTACAAAAAAGGTAGTTGAAAAATGCTTTCTTTGACAAACCAACAATGTAGCCAGGTTTGCTTTAGAGCTGAAAAGCAGCATATCTGTAACTCAGCAATATTCATTTAAAAAGATGTTTAGCAGGTGAGGGTGGAAATGGGGAAAGGAAATAAAATGAGAGTAGAATAAGACAGTGTCCCAAGAGTGTCCCAGCATCACTAAGTTAGGCCTATAACAGCTCATACAGTTTTCAGACAACCCTAAAGGAATGTAGAAGATTTAGCTTACCATGTCTTATTCAAGCTGTTAAACAAGTATTTTTATAATTCCTTTAAAAGATTACTATTGCAAACAAACACATTTACACCTCCTCCCTTAATCTACCATAACTAAACCTCCTACAGCACTCTGAACTAGTAAATAATGAAATTGTAAAACAAGAACCCATTAAATCGATTTGTATGAAAATTCTGTGGGGTTGAAATTCATTTTCTACTGAAAAACAGCTTCAGAATTCACTCATTCTTAATGAAAATTATACATCAGCTTATTCACAAAGATGATACATCAAAAATCACTTGTGGTATGTATGAAAATAACATTATTCATGCTATCTTTTCTGATTCCTTCTTAGCACCATTAGAGACACTGATATTAAAAAAATTCTGATCTGATGGAACTCAGGAAGGAAAGCCTTAAATGGAAAGTTATTCAAGTTATTTGATTAATTTAGCAAGCATAAATCATTAAACAACTTACTAACTGTTTATGGAAACAGAGCTTGTAACCATCAGATCAACACAAATACACAATTATATCCAAATGACTAGAAAGCTTAAGGAAAGAAAACAGAAATGCACTAAGATTAAAGGGAATATTTAAAACCACAGATTCTGCATCTACTGTCTCCCAAAATGTCAGAGTCTATGCTAATCAAATCTTTTGCATAACTGCAGTTGCAGTACAAGAAGTCTGATAAATGGACTTACTAAGAGAACCCCTTCATGGAGACTAATGTCATGAGACTGTCAAACTGTCTAATATAACAATTTCCAGTACTCAGGTTTAATCAAGCTAGACAAAAATGTTGGAGGCACTCCAACTGTTTTATGGCTTAGAGCATCAAGGATCCTGAGATCACTTCCCAAGTGCTGTCAGAGTCTACATCTCCCAGATTTGGAATCCTAGCTTCTCTGACAGTCTCCTAATGACCACAGGAAATTCCACTACAGCAACTCCATGTCTTCATCAGCAAAAGAAAAATGCAGCAGCACATCCAAAATGCCCTCCTTCAAAGACTCATGCATCACAATGATTTTAAATGAAACATCAGCTTTTTAGGATTTAAAAACATAGTATGATAATGATAATTTTTTACATTCCTGGCTGTCTTAGCCAGCACGAGTGTTGCATGATGGACATACACAAATGTCTGCTGGTGTTCATGTGTGACAAGACATAGCTGAAAAAGAATCTAAAAGAATCTTGATAAAGCCTGTAGACCTTTCTTTCAATTTTTATTTTTAAAGAAATCCTACTAGATGACACATTTAAGGATTTTAACATTTCTTTTTTTTATTTGAAAAAACAATCTTTCTTTGGACTGAGATTATTTAAATAATCACTGCCTCAAACTTATAATAAAAATACTAATCAACTATCACATCAAAATGGTAAATTGAAATTGCTGCTTTATTCAGAAATGTGTTTTCTTGTTCTCACAATAACAATGATTATTTATAAGTTTCAGTATTTATTAGAGATATGATTTACTTGAGAAAAAAAGTTGAAAAATTTGATAGCAACAGCAGCCTGACGTTCAAGAACATCTACATATACTCCTCAGATCGTAAGTCAGAAACTACAGTTACAAAAATAGATTTTAATTTCAATCTTTCAAAACTTGTCATGTTTTTGAAAGTGATGATTCATTACTTGTACGTAAGCTTATCTCAGGACTAGCAGACAGAAGGATTTGTGGTTTATGCATCTAATTTAGAGACATAATTAGAAAATTATCTCATAGAGTTTGCAGGGAGAAACTGCAGAACCTCCTAACTAGTGCCTGTTTGTATTTGATTTTTTTAATATATATATATATATACACACTTATATTACAATGAGGTAGCTCAGAAGTCTCACCTGAGTCTGCTTCATTGCCCTTTCCATTCTGCGAGTGCTTCCTTTCTCCAGTTTGGTCCGAAGGAGTAAGGCTGATGTCTGAATGGCCCAAAACTTTGGCTGGGAGAGCAAGCACTGCAGAGAAAAAGAACATTTTGCCATTACTTCACTTTTAAAGATGCTGAAGACAGTAAAGTTTTTAACAGTGGTCTCAAGCATGAATGCTGTTTCCTATTCTGGAAGTCAAATATGTGGCTGGAGGACTTATTTGATGAACTGAGGGCTGTAGAAATTACCTTAATCTATTTTCAACATAAAAAGCGGCCTTCAAAACCACTTTCTCCTTCTCAGCTATGTAGTGCTATGTTTACAGGTACCCATACAGTACATAGACCAAACTGCACAAATTAAAATGGCTACTCAGAATCAAAGGAAAACAAGGAATTCAATCCTGAGCTGACTGGCTCAGCCTTCTCCACACCTGCATACTGGGTAGCTGTAGACAGCTGCAGGGATCCTGCTTCTCAAGGCTGAACAAATCTAGCTCACTCGTGACCTCTTCTCATATGCAAGGTGCCCTGATGCCCACATTAACAGCACTTCCACATGAAAAATGTTGAATTTGCTAAGAATCTGAAGAATATTAAATAATCTAGAACTTGCTATGACTTGAGAATAACAGGAAAAATTTTTGGTTTCAATAGATGTATAGGGAATAATATATGGAATAATCTACATAAGCAGCTTTCCTAAAAATTTTTAAGTTATCACTTGGAACACGCTGCACTGATGCCAGGAACTTAGTGCCAGTCTCCAACCACTGATTTTCAGGAAAAGTCCAATAGTAGACATGCAGCCAATACAATTTTGGTATCTCTTAATAATTTACAGACTGACTGGATTCATTCCAGTATGGTTTTAGACAGAATATACCATTTCTGAAAAGTGAGACAGCAGGAAGGCTTCCTTGCTAATTTTATTGACACTGCAAATACGATCCATCTTCTCTAAGAAAACATATTTGCCTATAGATATTTGTAGACCAGAGAAAAAGCCCCAGCAATTTTATTCTTTCCTCTTAAAGATCCCCCAAAGCATAAAAAAGCATCATTTCCTCATGGTTTGTGTTTAATGCCTGACAAATTTCTGTCATGTTGTAATTTGTTTTTTCTTTTCCCTAGTGATTTCAAAGGAAAGGAAGCAGAAAAAAACAACCTAAAAAAATTCTCCTCCAAACAAAACTACAATAGGAAGAGAGGTAACAGCAAATGAAAGCATAAATGAAGGCAGTGTGAACGCAAGCACAGCCAAACACTTCAACTAATCCTACCCTTTCTGACCAAGAAACTCTGCACTGATTCCTTCGTGGTTTCTACGCATTATTAGATTAACAGGCACCCAAAGGCTTCTACACTGTCCTCTACTTTCTGAGGATCTGGAATTAATTAAGGGAACACAATCACAATGTCCTCTATTCTGCAGACTTTCAAGTGCCTTTTTACAAACTATAATCACTAAATGTCTTAATTGATGTACGTGCTAGTTGAGAGAGCTCATCTCTCTACTTTTTCATCAAGCTTTAGTCAAATACTTATTTTAGTTTGGTCTCAAGACAAACACAAGTAAGGCATTCCTAGCACAGAACATTGGTGTCTGAGTTTATTTTTTAGCAGCCATACCAGGTAGCTGCTAAATCAAACAACTTAAGGAATAGATAGGGCAAACACTTGAACAACATTTCCTTTACCTTAAAAGCTTATTTTGTGGGAAAGGTCACCCTTTTCCCCATTTTCCCTACTATTAGTATTCTGTCATACTATTTAATTTTTTTACTTCAAGGGATTTTTTTCTGTGCTACCTGGTGGTAGATACTAGTATTAGTTTTGCAAAAGAACAATGACAACTAAAAGTCTTGGCTAATAACGCCCCTAAAGATATTTTCAGTTCTGATTACTGCCCTTGTCCAGCAGCAGAGTCCTTGATCTCTCACGGGTTCACCTGAGCAAGCGGCCCATGGAGGGCAGAGCACAAAGCTCCTGTGTCCACACCAGCCAGCTCTGCAGGGGAACCAGCAGCCCAGGAAAGCCTCTCCTCTTTCTCTGTGGGCACCTCCCACACCCCCATCAAAGGAGGAATTTAAGCAAGCATGCTGCATGAGCTAAGTCAAATAGGGAGGGAGGAAACCTAAAGAGAAACAAGGTGGAAGACAAGCAGAGATAATTACATTTTACTCGTCTGCAGTAGCAATGACAAGTCATATTTTGAATAACAATCCTGCTTTTTAAAGGTATTCATGAAATAAAATGAAAGGTATACTTGCTGTAAAATTACAGAAGAAAAAATTAAATTTTCCAATGGCTTTATTGATACAAAAAAAACCTGCAACTGCACAAGACAAAGAGAAGCAGACAGAGCTTTCATTTAAGAAGCACTTGTAATTTATACTTGTACAGATCTCACAGTCCTCTGCCAGAATTCAAATGCTCTCATTTTCATTGCCTAATTATAATGTTTAAAGCACATAAAAACCCCAAAATAATACATGCATAAAGGGCACAAATGCTTATACTCAAAAGCTGTAAAGAATAACTTCAGAGCATCTAACCATAACTATTAAGAAAGCTTTAATCTTATACCCAAAATGTCCAAATATTCCAGATAATAAATATTTTCTCATAAGATCCAAAGCTTTATATTTTCACCTGAAGCTAAATCTAGACTCTAACAAGTCAAAATAAAACAACTGGGGAAAAAGAACCAACTTAATCAAGATCATGCAAGTTTTGTCAACATACTTGAAAGTTCATTATACCACACCAAGGGCAGCTAAGAAAATTAACAAAGTAATTCTAAAGCAAAACCACTATTGAGAATCTTCACAAGTCATCTTTGTTCTTAGTTTATCGAAAGAACAATAAAATAAAGAAAGAGAAACACAGAAAGATTAGACAGAGTGAGAAGAAGTGAAAGGAAGTAAGGTCATGCAACAATTTCTGCACAGAAAAGGATATTTTGACATATTTTCTCCAATCCTTCCATACATTTTTTTCCTATAAACAATATCATCCTCTCCCATCATACCAGAATGTAAAGAAGAAGATGACCAAAGTATTACACAAACCAGAATATTTCATGCAGTAGAACTTCCTTACATGACATTCAAATGAAACAAGATGATGCTGCAAGTCTTAGTTACTAAGGAGTTCATTATTGTACAACACTTATAGTACCCCCGAAACTACGTAAGAACAAAAGAAAAGTTTTGTTCTTGGAACAAAACTTCTCCAGGCAACCTGTTCCAGATTGCTCAAGGAAGTTATTGATGTCCTATCGCTGGAGGTGCTCAAGGCCAGGCTGGATGGGTTTTTGATCAACCTGGTCTAGTGGAAGGTGCCTCTGCCCACGGCAGGGGAGTTGGAACAGGATAGCCTTTAAGATCTCAAACCATTCTATGACTCCAAGTAATACCTGAATTGTGAGATAGATAGAATACATTAGTAATGACACTCAGATCAAACCCAGCCACAGATTTCTGTTAAACCAAAAAATCAGGTACCATTCATAAATGATTCAGCTTCAGTATTCAGAATTTAACCTAGGTATGAAGCTCTCCCTGATCACTCTTATAAGTTTCTGTCAAAGAAACAGAGAAAAAACTGCATCAATCGGTCATGACTTACAGAAGGTAAAGATTGGTCAAAGCAACTCTTCTGCCTTCCTCCATTTACTAAGTTGGAGTTCCTATAGAATTTCTTCCTGACATCAGAGTCAGGAAGAGCTTACTTGGGCACATAAGACATGCTAGAAAACCTGGAACAGGTAAAGATGATTCTTGTTAGCTGCCACTCTAATTAATTTTAATGTTTTCTAATTTTTCCTTATGATAAATCTATGCAGTAAGGCTACTCTTTTACTCCTGAAGCTTGCTCACTGATAAACAATCAGCAGCCTACCAAAGTACTGTGATTGCCATAATGGAGCTATCGTCTGAAAATGGACTTGCAAACTGAGCAGTTTTAATTGTACTCAGTTGTGGAATTCCTAAGAATTTGCACATCAGTCCATGAGCGAACCAAAAACATTCTGTTTATTGGCCAAATTGCCAGGATTGTGGCAAAATTATGTCACAGGCATGAGGCACCCTGAGGATTGCTCTATTCCACTGTCATGCCTCCAAAGACATGATCCTTAGTTCAGATTCAGCTCAGGTTATCTGCTAACATATTTTAAGTTACAAACAAAAAAAGCACAAAACACTGGGGAGGATTTAGAGAAAAAAATGAAAAACATTCCCTTTTAGTTCCCTTATATTATCCATTTCAGTTAAAATACTTCAGGAGCTTTGTTGTTTACTTTAAAAAAAAAACACACATTAAGATTTTCAAATTAATCATGTGGATTACTTCATGTCCACTTATCAACAGTCTTGTTTCATATAACCACATATATCTTTATTTGATGATTTTCAGTAATTCATTCAGATAATTAACATGAAACCCTTATTTCTTCAACACATCCCAAGGCAAAAATGGCAATCTTTTAACTTGTTCTGTGGCTTTCTGTAAACTGAGACACTACCATGGCTTCTTCTCCACATTCTATGTCCTGCTCAATAGTCAGGTGAGTACATAAAAATCCCACTATTATGACTGAGGCATAAACAGGGAAAATGTGCATTTGCCTTTTATGCATATCTGTTAATCTCTGGTGAATGACTTTATTACTGAAAGCTAACTTAAAAGTGTTTCATTTGTTTTTATGTACACAGCAAAGGATTGCAAAAACTTCTATGGAATTAATGACTAAGAACAAGAGGAAAAAATCAGTATGATATTAGGGAGAATGTGATTTACTTTCCACATGTTATTTTCATCCAAATAATCTGACACTTAAGTTTCTGCATAACTAACGCAAGTTTTTATTCTAAAAAGTTATGTTCAAATGCAACTTATTGAATTTGAATTTTTTTTTTAATTTCTCCTAGCACTAAACTGGTGACCGAAGAAGCCAAATGAAATAAAATTTAAAATAATCAACTTGGAGGAAAACCTGAAGGATGCCACATTATTGTGGGAAAACTTCCTTACATTAAATCTACGTTTTTTTCAACAGAATAGCATTTGATAAAAGACATTCCTTGCATTTCTGGAAAAAGGTATGTACAGAAAACTCTGACCTGGAAAGTAGCTAAATGAACTTTTTGAAATTATTTTTAATTGCCTAAGAAAGATTAAGGCAATCCAAAGTCCAGAGGGACCCAAGAGTAATAGAAGTTTGAGAAAAGTCCTTAAAATATTAACTCCTTTACTAACCAAGCTCAAACACAGATGATCTACAGTAGTACCAGCAGCATCTGGTTGAAATGAGATTTGTAACTTTAAACAATAATTCTGTTAGAACCCTATAAGCTAAAATAAAGTACATTTGTGACTAAGTGGTTTCCAATACCAGGGCACTTTTTTATGTTTTAGTGAAAAGCACAAGTCTCAAGAGGGCAAGAAAAATACTAAATTTCTAGTTACAATTAAGCAGCAGAACCATGGCTTGGCAACAGAACAAGCCAGTCAATGTGACCACTTTTAGCTTTTCTGCTTAGTGTAGGAACATGGAAAAATATCCTTTTGGCTCAAACAGACCAAGCATGTTCAAGTATACATACCTATTCTGCTGTACATGCCCATCCCAAAGATTTTAAAATAAATAGAAATCAAAAGAAGATCTGATTACATGGCATCTCTAGCAAATGCATGACGCTGAGGTTTCACAGAGCTCAAATTCCTCCTAGTTGTGTTTTTATTCTTATCACAACACTGAACAGTTTACCAATCCTTCAACGACTACAAATCAAGAGGAAACTACAATAACTACGCACATACGCAAACCCTCAAATCAATAAACAACTAAAATTCATTACTGTTTTCTAAATCGGCATATTTAACTGGACAGGAACTAGTATTGGATGTTTAAGCTGATTTAATGTATGTGTCAAAGGACTGCTTTTAAGCACAGAATATGATGTGCTGGTGAATATAAATATTTTAATGCAAAAAATTGCTTAGTAACCAGCTAAAGGAATTATTTTCTCCTTGTATCTATATTTAAATTAAAAGTTTCTATTTTGTAACTGTCACAGTACATACAGAAATGAAACTGCCAACAAATCCAAAAATACTCAGAATTGCAGAACATTGAATAACAATTACAATAAAAAGCTTTTCGTCTTTGGTAACACCATTATCCTCAGTTCAAAGCTACCCCCCCAAGACTTATCCTCTTTTTATTTTCCATTGTTATTATACACAAATCCTCTCTGTTGCTATGGGTAATCAGAGTATGTAAATCTCTATGTGTATTTTTCTATAACTGCATTGAAATGGAACTCTTAAACTAAAATGCATATCTGTAAACACCTGTCTGATTCATCCCAGAAACAGACTTTATGCTAACATTTCAGAGAGGTTTGTTTTTTTCATACTAACAGGGAGGCTCATCTAGTGTCTTCATAAATCATCATTTTATTGAAATTGAATAATCTGAAGTTCAGACAGTGAAGAAAACAGACAGAAAACTCCATTCTTCTACACTTAAGTGTGTATATATGTATATATATACACACGTATGAAGGGTATCACCTTAATGCATGACCACTTCAGCATCAAAATTCAAACAAAACCTGACAGCCAATAAAGATTTCTTCTTGGACAGTAAATTGGAAGAGGTAGCAGCAAAACACAACACATCAATTTCGAGCCTGTAACTGGTTCTACAGGAGAACTTCTACTCATGGAATCCATAGTACAATCCCCAATTTATATAAAACATCATAAGTACGTGATAGTTTTAAACAAACAACAATGCTTAATTTGGGAACAAGCAAACAAACAGGATGATGAAGTAAATTATTTCAAACCATCCTCTCTTTTCAGCATTTGTCATCCATAATCATTGGCATTGCAGACAAGATTTCCAAATAATATTTTTGGAATCTGCACCATTACACAGGATGGCAATTGGAGCACTTATAAACTCCTCACCTTTCTAAGTATTATGATCAAGAAATATTTGATTGCATGTGTCAGTAGTTAGATACAACACACTAATGTGAAGAAAAACCAAATTTGGAGCATCTGTTAATTTTTTTGACAGCAAACCTTCAGATAAATAATTTCTAGAAACATAAGGATTGCTTTAGGCATGAGCAATCAGGCTGTATATTCTCCAGTCACATTTTATTAGATACAAACACCTTCATATTTTCTAAGGCCTAACAAGAAAAAAAATTACATTAGCATTTCACTCCAGATGATTCTTGTCTCAAATTGTCAAATTCTAACCTATTTGGCATAATTACATCCTTAGAGAGCAACACCAACAAGATACAGGACACAAACAAGGACAATAATATTCTTATACCTTGAGAATGCAAGGCTTCCATAAATACTATGACAGTGGATATGTTTAGTGGCTAGGAGGAAGGAAGAGAAGATATTCTAATTTATGCAGAAAATTTTTCTTAGCCAATTGACTTTGCAGATTGGTTTTTGGTTACTTTTTTTTCTATTTAAAAAATAGAAACAGAAGGTATACTCTGTGCTACCTGCTGTGTAATACACCAGTGTGTATTGTAGTTTACTACATCTTTCCTCCTCAAGGTCAAAAGAACTGCTCAGATATCAAACAAACATCAAAGGTCCTGTTGGCATGTTTAACAATTATCAAAACCTGTGCTGCATATGCTGTGACACATCTCTTTTATTTCACGTTTTCACTAAACATGGAAATCTGTCCTACACTTCCAGTCATTCTTAACAGAGTTTCAGACCAGAAAAAAAACCAAAATATTATCAACTAATCCTGCAAATTAGAAGTCTATACACATCAACACATGAGCAACCGTCTTCAAAATTTCTGCCCTGCTCTGTGAAACGGACTACAATTTTAGGCAGCAACCAAAAGCATCTTTCTATATGGTTTTGACAACTAGAACTTAAAAAGCCAATAATAAGCAAAGTCTTTGGAGTTACAGATTAATAATTGATTTAACAGTCTTAGGGCAAAACTAGCAAGACAAGGATAATCTACATTTTTTTCTTCGCAAACATGACAACTTGCATTATACACTTCAAATTAATTATATTTCAGGCATTATTCCAAGTCTGGGTTAGTGTTTCTTTTTCAGTGTTGCATGAGGAAAATGTGTTATTACTTGGTTAGGTCTTAAATACTTTCTTGCCTAACAGCATCTAATATAAATTCTACATGGCACCTTTAGAGCATTATGCCAAGACCTTTGCACTGTAATAACAAAACAAAAAATAAAGCAATGTTTGAGCCTGTATGAAGTGCATTAGCAGAAGTTCTGCATTTTTGTTTATTAGGTCTCTTGGTGTTACAGTGAGTTGCTACATCATGACAGCATGCTACAGAGTCAATCATGTGAGCACCTATGATTTTTTGAAGGTCTCTTGAAGTTACTAGGATTTAAAAAATGGTCTGACTATCAGTTAGGCAAACAAGAGAGAGAGGCAGAAATTCTGAAAGTATTAAAGAGACAGAGGAGATTTACTTTTCTGCACTGGCTGAGACAACAGCATTTTCACAGTGCCA
Source organism: Thryothorus ludovicianus (assembly GCA_013397245.1). NCBI lineage: Eukaryota > Metazoa > Chordata > Aves > Passeriformes > Certhiidae > Thryothorus > Thryothorus ludovicianus. The sequence continues at coordinate 5,628 of VZTB01008342.1, read as the reverse complement.
TTTTCAAGTACTGCTTTAATATTGTATATATTTCAGTACTTTAGACCACACATTCAGCATATTTTTCCCAAAATCTAAAGCAATTCACTCAACTGTATGGTCTATTTTGGCCTAACTAATCCTGGGACTGTTGAACTAAAATAGCTTTTCACCACAACAGGTGTTGGCTGATCATTAGCAGGGCTAGGCTTAAAGCTCTTAACCACAGCCATTAGAAATACCTCTTGGTGTTAAAAAGTCAAGAGCAAGGCTAAAACACCATCAGTGATCAGCATCAAGGGACTAGTTTAATTAGAATGGCATTTTTTAAATTCACTTTGTCTAGTCTTGTCTGGTAGCCTTAGCACTCAAATTATAACATTACATCATTGTAAATACAGAGTACCTTTTGTTGATTTCGACTACTAAAACAAGAAGAAACTACCTGGTTTTTTGGGTTTTTTTGCATTGCTATATACTTCAATGTGTTTGAATGAGATTTTTCATATACATAATTCCAGAAGCTTGGATAATTTAATGGATTTGGAGTAAAATATTAATTATGAGTGCTTTAAAACGAAACATGTGTACACACACATACTGGCTTTCTTTTTCAGTTTTCGGTTTTCTTTTTGTCCAAACACATTTTATAAGGCAAAAATGTTAGAAACCTCTTAAGGAAAACAGTTAGTTATTTACACTATACTGGATTGATCTAGAAATGAATGTTAGACTCAATAGAGTAGCAATTATATCACACTTACCTAAGTGCAATTTAATGTTCTCAAGCGTCTCATTTAATCTTAGTCTGCAAGTGACTGACTCTCTCAGTCATTTTTTGTGAAATTTATCATATTTGGAATTTATTACATCTGAAGGTACAATCTAAGAGTTATTTCATAGCCCGCTCAATCAATTCAAAAAGAATACAAGATTGGAATAAATTTTCTTCTAAGAAGACTTAAAAAATATCCCAATACATGAAGGCTAACATAATTTCACATCAATTGTATTTTCCACAGCTTTTTTTACCCCACTCAAATAGTGTTCTGTAGCAAATGGGTAGGCCTTGATAACATCCACCCACCATATCCTCATATTCTGTCCTGCTTATCATTCTAAACGTATTTCCCCTCCATAGCACTTTTTTTAAGCAGTAACTCTTACTCCTTCTGATATCTACCTTGCAAAGGAACAATTCTTGCTTCTAGGCAACTATGCATGCTAGATCAGGTTGGAAACTGTGCTGGTTTCTGTACCACTTTTGCAGTACCTAGAATTTCAAGGAATAAAAAAAATCAGGCAGGAAATCTTGGAAGTTAGTTCTATTATCTGCTCAAAAATATTTATTACTATCTTTATTAGAAATAGCAAGACACTTCATTATCTTTCTTCAGCTATCTCTTCTACCTCCCCTTAAAGGAAAGCAATTGTGGTTGGAAAAACTTAATACAGCCTCTTCTCAGCAACAGATCAACATTNCACCATCTCATTTGAAACCTGAATAATCTCAAGTCCATTTTGCCTTTTCAGTGAATTTCATTTTTGAAGAACACAGAGTAAAAAAAAAAAAATCATACAAAAGGTCTAGATCTGCTGCTTTTACTAACAGATCTAAATACGTTGTTCTGTTATTTTTCCCTCCTTCTGCTTCCATGTACACTTCCTCACATGCAGAATACAAGTCAAAACAACTCACTCTCCTTCTCCCCAACCCCACTTTTCAGAAGTGGAAAGGGAAATGGT
>VZTB01008341.1:93897-118462 GCA_013397245.1 Thryothorus ludovicianus | reverse complement strand
TTCAAAGTTCATTGAAATCAGTGGATAATTTTCTGAGTTTCTAATTCATGTGGAAAAACATTAAAATAATTCTTATGTTGCTATGGCTTAAACATTTATTTTAAATATTTTCCCAGGTGGCTGTTGAGCTAAGAGTTTGGACTTCAGTCTGTTACAAATAAAAAATAATCGGGTTCATATATACTGAAAAATAAAATTGATATTTTTTGTGGTTTAATAATTTAAGTCAGTATCTCAGGTAAAGACTCTTAAAATGTGATTTATTTTAATAGCATCACTTAACATGATTTGATCTCTGTAGGAGGAAGGCAGTTCATTACTGAGGTCTCTATTTCTCAGCTGGCTCCACCGCTTTGCAGCACAGTGCTGTTTATTTTTTTTTACTAGGTCATTGGTTTTCCACAGTAGGTCATACTTTCTGCTAAACAGCTTGGCCTCCTATGGAGACAGAATCTGTGACCTTCTAAGGCTTCCTTGCTTGGGAGGTGTCAGTTCTGCTTTAACGAATAACTGTTTAATCAGAAGAAAATTTTCACTGGTGAAGTGTTAGGATGTACAGATTATTTCAAGAAAATTTCTAACCTCAGCACTTCACAAAAAAGTGCAGCAAAATGTTTTTGAAAAAAGCCTTCTTTTCATATAGAATGCTGGCAAATAAAGCAGATCCTTCCTGTAACTCCAGTGCCATTTGAAAGTGTTTGAGGTTAATTGATTTTTTGCATTTTTGTGGAACAGAAATGGAATAAAGGAGATTTCCTTTCTTCAAGCTTCATCATCATATTTTCAATATGAGCTTTCAAACTTTACTTTTTTTTTGTTTTCTCAAATGAGCCAGAGAACTGTTAAAACTCTTTTTCCTTCTCACCTCCACAGTGTTTGTTTGGGCTTTGTTTTGTTTTGTCTGAGCTTTGTGTCTGTGTGCACATGTTTTGTTTGTTTTAATAGAAAAGAGCTTTTAATTAATCAAAACTATGGGGGAAAGAGAATAAAATGAGATCCCTGATTAATTTCCTAAATTTTTTCTGCAGTGCTATTTGTCTTTTCATTTCTACTTTCATATAATCCTGTCTAAAATACCCTTTAATTAGAGAGTGGAATTTCATTTCTTTGCTAACATTGCATACAGAAGTGATGTTTGTGCTATTGCAGATGTATGAAGAGGATACTCTTGTATTTACAAGACATTATAGATGGCAATATATAATTGTTTTCGTGTGTTCTGTTTATCAGCCAATACAAATAATTTAGAAGAGTTTTTAACTTATCTCTTGAAACTGACAGTATGAAATCATGAAATTAATCTGCTCTTCTAATCTCCTTGACATCTTGGCTGTTTTTTATTTGCTGTATTATATTACAAGCACATCTTTCTCAGATATTAGGTGATTTCACAGCTAAGTGCTTGAAGAAGCAAGTACTTCTTACAAAACTTTTTAGAGAACCTTCTGCATCAGGACTCATAAGATGACAACCTCTACAAAACCAAATCAAATTCCAGAAGACAAAATCACCACTTTACAAAATACTTTCTAATTTTTGCTGGTTGATACTGTCATATGGCATTTGTCCACATTGAAGAAATTCAAAAGCAGTCAAATTAGATACTTTTTTCTGCAATATATACATGTTTGTCAAGGTGGAATACCGTAGAAAATCATAGGACTTTTATGCATCTACAGTGGGCTTTTTTTCCTTCAAAGAACAGAGTGTGTCAATAGGATTCCTAGAAAATTTACTTTAGTACTTTTTACTATTGTTTTTCCCAGAAATATTTCATTGTGTGATCAGAAAATTCGTTGATGTAGGGCTCATGGCTAGACTCAGCTAGGTCCCTGGAACATGTGTTCAGTTGCACATCTTCTCTGAGAATTTAGTCTGACAGCAATATATTTAGAGAAATGCATTTTTCAGATGGGGGTTTCACTGAAGCAGAGCCCCTTCCACTCAGTGTAGTATACTGAAAATACTCCCTCTTTTTGTGTTATTTTTCCTAGCTAGGACTCTAGCCAAAGATTCAACCCATGCTGAATTCCCATATTTCTTGAGAAGGGCTCAAACTCACCTCATCCTTCAGCAAAACATTAAGGGGTTTAAGAGTGAGATGATGTTTTTCCTTATGAAACTTTTCCTTTCCCTTCCATTTGAAGATGGACATTTGAACATGTCCATTGCCTTGTGTTCTGTCTGTAGGTACCTTTGGACAAATGTTTCCTGTTTCATTGTGTCTTCTCTTTGGGTGTTTATGAATAAGCAAATTATTTTTCAGCCATATCAATTCTATAGATAAAATTTGATCCATAAAGGACATTTGAAAACTACCACAAGTTTTGATTCTTTTTGTGGATTCTCCCTCCCTTTTGCAGCTTTTCAGAAGAAGCAATGTGAATTTTTGTAGCATGCAGGCAGAGCACTAAATGAGTCCATTGCAAAACCATATTGAGAATTTTGCCCATTTCTGCTGGAAGCCCAAATGTGTCTTCTCTGAGATATATTGAAAGAAAAAAAAATTCTCTAAGGTTTTATACTAGGTCTTATTGCATTTTATAACAATAATGCATGCCAAGGTAATCCTAAAAGAAAATAAAGTAGAAAACTGAGAATACAGTAATAATCTTAATAAAGCTATGAGAGCAATATTTTAAAGGTGTTCATAGAGAATTAACTGACATTTAGGAAATTATGTAGAAAAAGATACTCTTATTAAATATTTAAAAGTTATTTGAAGAAACACCTAATACAAAGCAATTATAAACAAAGGTGATTTAATTTCTAGAAATTGCTGCTCAGCCACTTAGGGAAAAGAGTGAACATGCTGCTAGACTGCCTGCTTAACAAGTGCAGTAGCTATTAAAGTTATTTAGGTTCAGTGCTCTGCACTGTACAGGAATCCAGTACTATCCATACTTAGATGCATGCTTTTATGGAAGTGATAGCCATGTAATGAGCATTATAAATGTTTACAACCATAAATAGTTATTAGTGCTGCCATATGCTTGGGTTTCTACATATATGCTCTTCTTTTTTCTTCCCAGAAAGTTTATCTGTAAGAAGCAGCCCACCTTGGCCACCCTGCTTGGCAGTCTGGGTGGAAAAGTGGTGTTGAACGAGCTACTGGGGATCCCAGGATCAGAAATAAAAACAATGAGTCTAAAATCAGGATTCTTATGTGCCCACTTCCACAAAGGGCCTGCACAGCATTTTTGAGGTACCTTGTGCATGTCCTTAGAAGCATCTTGATTACTGTGCATGCCCAGGGACTTTGTTCATGAATAGTTACAGCAGATGGTTTTGTCTTTTCTCTGCAGAAAATAATTGGTAGAAATTTTGAGTCTCTTATTAGGTCCTAATGTCCTCTGTACTTATCAAGTTATAACTTAGAAAAGTTTTTTGGTAGGCCAAATCTCAGCTCATATATCTTTAATGAAAACTAGATTTTTTTAAATAATCTGGTTAAAGAGTAACTCCTTGCTCTCTAGCCAAAAATGGAGTCTTGTCCTGAAATTGTATCTGCAAAAGCTGCAATGTCTTGGCTAGTGCAGATATTCTTTACACAGAAAGACCACAGATATAAAGTGTCATGTCATTCATCTAGCACGAAATCTTGTAGCGTGGCATGCTATGGTACGAAACAGGTACCTTGTTTTGGTTTTTTTTTTAATATCTTTAGAGATTATATGATAATGGAAATTGTATCAATAAGTGTTAACAGTTTTTTATTCACAAAAGCTTGAGCACCTCCTCCCTGAATCTTTTATCAAGATTTGATGGGCTGAGATACGAATAATAAATTCTGTCCTGTTATCACTTTTTCAAGGCTTAAAGACCATCTTACAAACCCAATTCAGACAGGTAATTTTATTACAATTTTCAAGAATATATTGTTTGAGTAGAAAAATATTTGAAAATATTTAGGAATGATCAAAAATCCAATGGCTTTAAAAAAATGGTCATGAAATGTATCAAATGGTACAAGATACTGGCTCCCTGTGTAAAGTCATAATAACTAGGGAGAGATTATGGGTACATTACAGCAAGTAATGTTTACTTGCTAAAATAAATTATTTAGAAAATGTATTTTAAAATATGGTCAAAATAAACATATTTGAAAATTATTACATGTCACATTATGATGATTTAAGAGCGAAGAATATTGAATGTTCTCCTGAAGAATCACAGTAGACATACAATGAACAAAACCATTCATAATTAGTTTCGTTACCTGGATGCATTTTTCGTACATTTTTACTGTGTGTTTTGAATAATTTAAAAATATGTCTAATTTTATTGGAAGTCTTTGTCTTTTACCTCAACATAATTTTCCCCAAATTGCAAGGAATACATACTTTAAAGGTGTTTAATCTCTAGTATTAGTGAGAATATTAATGAGAAAATGTTTATCTGTCTTTTAATTTTTTTAATCTTGTGTTTATATTTCATGTTAATAGCACAATCTTTGTGGTGAAATCTAGTTGGAGCACAAATAAGAGACAGTCTTTACTCAATTTTAACCCTATTTTGCCCGATTCTAACTGCCTGTCCTTAAGCAAAGCACTTATCTCAGTTTTACAGACAAGAGAGGTTTTTGCCTATCTACCTAACAGGGATGTTAAGAGGATTAATTTATTAAAAACATGAAGATTCAAGCAAAAATGAAGCATTGCTATTAATGCATTTGACTGCAGTTTGAGTGCAGGATCCTAAAGTAAACAAAGTTTTTAAAACTCAAGACATTTGCAATGTACCATTGCAGAGGTAATCACAAAAAACTCTTGTGTTTGCTTTTAAGAGTTTTAAGACTTCAACACCTCTTGGATTCTGTTACCAACTTTGGACTTTGTTTCTTTAACTGATGACTCTTAGCCCATTTCAGTCCGTGAAAGAATTGGTGGTTTTAAGCTTCTCTAGAAAGCCTTTTCAGCTATTTTACTGTGTCCCCACACCCCAAATGATGAATATTAATATATTCACTCACTTGTTTGTTCCTTCATTCAACCATTAAATTTCATTCAAAAATTTGGTACCCCGGAGTAGTCAGAGGACAACTTCTTGAGGTGTTTCAAAGGTACTGTAGCAGCCAGTCTGGCTGCTTTCTGTAGTAATTTGTTTTGTTTAAAGGAGCTCATCCAAGGAGCTTTGACAGGGGAAGGTTAAAGGTGTCACCCCACAATGGTGTCAACAGTGGTGTCACAGCTATTTGAGGCTGTGGGCTCTGGCCATCTGAAGGAAATTACTCCTGTCTCAAAGAATACCTTTTTCTTTCTCTTCCCACTTTACTGTGGGTGGCAAGCAGAGTTTTTAATTAAAAACTCTCTTATTTCATTTAGCATGAAGCTTTTATTGTGACAAGCCTTAATCCTTTTGTTTACATGAACTCAGGTTTGTGGTTCGTGTTTTCTTTACTGCCCTTCCCAAGTGTGCCATACAAATAGTTTTCTCAGGTTTTTCTTGTGCCTAGGAAATTATCTGTGGTTCCACTCTGCCTTCCAGTACACTGTTTTTATTCCCTTGCCAGTTCCAGTGAGGCAGGCTGGAGTCAGGCATGCACACATTTGGTTTAAACCACTCTCAGGTTGGACTGGCACAGCTCTGTTGGCCAGACCTGTTAAGAGGGGTGACCCAAAATAACCTACAGGGCTGTGAGACTGAGAACACTGGTTCAAAATGATGAGTGGTTCAAAGTTTATTGAGTGTGGGAACTTCCTCTGAGGGTAGGTATCGTCTGCTGTGATACTGATGGAAAGCCAAGATAAATGCATTTATACATTTTCCTACAAAATAAGCAAACAAGAAGGATTTATTGCATTAAGTTTAGTAGTAATGTTGACAGACTTGAAAACCAGATTGAGCTGCTAGATTAGATTAGATTTTTGGAAAGGAAAAAGAGGTGTCACAAAGACCCCAAAATAATGTATACTTCATTCTTGTGGTGTTGCCCTTATTTGTACCTATGAAATAGTAATGTGCTTGAGTTGCAGTGATTAATAACCTCTGGTCTGTCAGAACCCAAAGAAAAGAACAAATCTTCATTCCTATTTAGGATTGATTAGACTTGAGTGACCTTGCATTGAGCTGTTTTTTGGGTTTTTTTTGCTACATGAAATTCAGGATATTGAAGAACTTAGCATTCCTGTGGGAGAGTGGAAGAAAACAGAAATAATTTTTAATGTTTTTATTAGCAAAAAATATTGCTTACTCACAAAACAAGATCTCAGTGTAATTTTGACAGTCACAAAAGATTTTTAGTGGGAGACTAATACGGCTTTAAAGATTCAAGAAGTGGATTTGCTGTACCACTTGAGTGTCTCCCCTTCACCTCTGGAGGTTACTTGTGCAAAGAAATGAGCATATTTTCACTTCTATACATGCAAGCCACTGTTCCTACATATTTGGAGGCTGAAAAGGAAGTTTTTGGCTAGCCTGTGGTCACTTTTTATGTGCCTGATCTCAAGGGCTTTGAAAGTAAACAGACAAGAAGATTAGTGCCAATGCAATGTTTAAAAGCACATGCATAACATAGATAGAGGTTTAATATACTTTGGAATACTGAATCAATAATTATACTATGAGTGAATTTGAGAAGAGCCAAGAACAATATTTATTTAATTTGGGTGAAGTCAGTTTTTGCAGATTATCAGTTAAGTTCCCAGATAATTTTGCAACAAGATTTTTATTTGTGCATTGTAAAGAAAAAAAAGTCATAATATGCTAAGAAATAATAGATACCCTCTCAATGGCTGAATGCAACAAAGTGTAATTAAATAATCAAAGTTCTGAAAAAATAAAATTGCTTGATCAAAAGTGTAAAACTTGAGGTTATAATTCAGAGAGAGTTTTGTTTTACTGTTCCCTTTAAAAATTTGGGAAACTTGTTTTAATTTAAATTCTCTGTCATTTCCAGAATGTTTCCCCCTTCCACTGAATTGGGGCAGTTTCAGCAGGAGTGATATCACCCCTCTGGGCCTGATACTGTTACTCATTTTCTGCATTTATGTGACTGCCCAATCTATACCAAGGAGACTGATGGAGTCCTGCTGGTCATAAGTGCTGCTGGCTAAGGGAGGAATGATACCCAACCCTTTCAGCAAAGAGGTGATTAATCCCTCTAAGTGTTGCTCATATTTCTCTCTTGCTAGGGGTTTTTGAGTGAGGCTTGCTGTCCACAACTGTTTCTTGTTTCACCCTTGCATTCTCTTTATGTCAGGAAAGACTGAAGACCTGCACTTTTTCCCTGATGGGGATGTAATAAGTTTTATATTTCCCAAAATGAATGGCTCTGGGTAACCATAAGGTGCAGTAAAACCTTTATCTCAATGCTTATATGTGCTGAAATTTCAGGGAAATGTGTGATTTCCCTGTGATAACATGTGCTGAGCATTTCAGGGAAAGGTGGAGTGGTGAAAATGATTCTCCCTCTCTGCCCATTGGTGCTGGGGGAACCAAACTGTCCCAGGTTTGGATTTCAACAACCCCAGCTTGAAAGCCAGCTGAGACTGGATTGGAATTTTCCAAGTACAGGATGTAGTTTTCAATTAGATGAGTTACCTTTAAAATGTCTTCTCCAAATTTGGTCAGTGACAGCAATTTTAAAGTATTTTTTTTTTTAGTATAGACTGGAGTGTGTCCTAATGATACTTAGCATGTACAGAGGTGCTCTATATCCAGGGCAGGAATTGTATTATTTGATGTTAAGTGAATATGTCCATCTGTGAATTCTAAAACTCCAGATTCTTGCATCACAGCTCAGGTTAAATCTTGTTGGTCTGAAGTATTTTCTCACTCTGTTTTAATATTCAGTTTTAATCCATTACTGCTCCAAATTTATTATAATTAATGCTGCTTTTTCATTTACCAGCCATGATACTATTTTCTGAAGATAACAATCTGTTAGCAATGCATTATTTAAATGTGAATAACAATAAAATAATAGAGTTTTACTGTACCTTTATTATTTATTTGCATATTAATTGATATTTTTGTTTTCAATAGCTTGTGATTTAAAAAGTATTCTGGGAAGTGAATGTAATTTCAAAATAGTTATCATAATGTACTGAACATTTGCTACTGATTAAATGGTTTTGACTATTGAAAAGAAGAAAACACAATTAATTTTTATTATTTAATAACTATTGAGCAATTACTGTTTAATAAAATATTTACAAACTTAAATGTTTAAAATGCCTCTAGTAAAATATGTCAGTTTTTTTACTTAATATTGTTACAATGTGTCATTCTTCCTATGCTTACAACTATGTTAGCATAGGAGAAGTTAATCACTTCTTTCAGACTCTCAAAATATTTACATGTAAATTACCTCTTTTTTAAAAAAAATTAGAAAGGTTAGCAGATGTCTAAACAAATATAGAAACAAATATTCCAATTTTGCATCTGTTTTATAGCATTACTTTCACATTTCTAAGAATCTGATAGGCAAAAAAGCTGCTTCTTTCTATTCTTGCACAGATATTTTTCAAGTGGCTTCTTAGCATGGATGTTTCCATATATATGTATGTATATATATAGATATAAAATATATCTATATAAAGTATACACACACCTTTCATTTGCTAATAATTTTTTCCTTGTGGAAACAGCAGATTGCATTGCTGATGCCTCTCTGGTGAATAGACAGTGACCTCCTCAAAAACGAAGCATCTTCTCAAGTGAGGCTTTTCTATTTGTTCTCCCTGATCCCTTTTTTTCCTACTCAAGGGATGATTCCTATCAGTGTAAGGTATGGACTGGATCTGACCCTCTCTGGTGCCTTCCATTTTCTGCAGCACAGGCAGAGTGAACAATGGCAGGGTCCCAAACAGCTCGACTCTTGGGCATGCATTTTGGGTGACAGTTATTTGAGGATAACAGAAAGCAGTAAATCTAAACTAGAATCCTGTTAGGCATATAGTTAAAAACTGTGGAAAAATTCTTTTCTTCACTGTCAGATTGCCCTGCTCTCCCCATGGAGTCTGTGAATTACCTCTCTTTGTCCAGTCCCTCACCTCATAAGGTTTTTCACTGGTGTTATGCCTGCCACATAATGGACTCAGGAGAAGTGTTTGTATTTCTGTGAGGATCAGTGTGAGATTCAACTGGGAATCTAAAATACTGAGCCTCCCTTCTCCCAGTATATTGAGAAAATGGTGGCATGGAGATTACACCTACGGGCTTGCTTCATACACATAAATGCACATTTTTCCATATGTCAAGGTGAGTAACACCTTCTGAGGTACACTGGGAGTCACGGGAGAAGAGGCTGAGTTTTGCAGTATCAATCTATGGCACGTAGATCATACCCAGCTTGCTTGGACTGCAGTAAAATAAATGCACAACTGTCTGCACCAGTCTGTGGAGACAGAAGTGTAAGTTCTTGGAGCTCTCCAATGGAACTTGCTTGCCAGATTATTTTTTAAGTGTGTGCACCATTGTAAACTTCATCTTACTGAATATAAATTTTAAGTTGAGTCACAGTTTTTTTTTCATGTATTGTATGGATAATCATCTTCTTGTACACAAAGAAGGGAAGTTTAAGGTTTGAGAGCCTATGTCTTCATCAGAAATCAAAATAAATATGCAGTTCAAATGTTTATTTTAATTCAACTTACATCTATATTTAAAAATAAAATTAGTGAGCCATTTCTTGCCTACCTTGGTGTTAGTAAACTAGATAGTTCTGTATTAGACTGATAAAGTTTTGCAGAGTGTATTATTATAGTGATATATTTCCCTTGCATCCGTATCTAAAAAGGAAATAAATCAATGAACTATTTTTAAGCACTTTTTCATGTTTTCTCTAGTGTATAAACTCTATGATGAAAATTATTTTCTCAATCACTGCTACAGCAGCTTCATGTATTTCACTAGCAATTGCTTTTCACCTTTGATAAAACTGCAGAATATATCTCAAGTACAAAATAATTTCTCCCAGTATAAAATAGAACATTTTAAACTGTAAATTTAGTAGTAATTTCATGGTATATGTGAAATTTTCTTTGCTATGTTCCTTGTCACCCTTTCCTCTCAAGATTTTCAATTTTTAACTCTTTAAAGGTCACATTTTTCAATTTTCTCAGGCTTTTAAAATAGAATAGCAAAACTATGAGCATTAATAACAGCCAGAATTTGAAGGTGCATTCATAGCAACCAGAGTTGGAAGATATTAATAAATTAGTCTTATAATAATAAATTAGTTCAGAAGGCATTCATAAATGCCTTCTGAAGATAGGAAATATGAGAGGAGTAATTTCCTAGTGGGCACATGTGGTATATTTGAAAGAATTTAATCACTTTAAATCAAACATATACATAGTAAAGAATATGGCACATTTTTGCACAAATATGCACTGCCATGCAGGATTTCATAGTGAATTTGTTGTCCATAACAATGTATGGCTGTGCTGCCTTATTAGATGCATTAAAACTTGTAAATATGAATATGACCTAACAATCCCTAGATTCTACTGTGGCAGGGTTACCAGGCAACTGCTGGGGAGTCTGTTACTCTATAAATATTAAAATAACAATTTTTGAAGGTCCTGATTAATTTTAGATATTTCCAGATTGGATTTAAATTTTCAGATCTTTTTTACTCATAACTTAGGAGAATTTTTTTGGGTTTAATTTTGCAAAGTCTGTGAATATCCACCCATGAGTTAGACCATTCACTTCAAGAACCTCTTCAAAAGTACTGGATGAATATTGGCAAAGATATTGATAAACTTGATCCATGTCTTTGTATATACCCTCAGGTACCTCCTCTGCAAATGAGCTTAGTCATGTGATTTCCCTCAATTTCTTAGAATTTTAATATATTTCCTAAACCTTACCCAGTAAGAGTCTTCATATCACTTTTGGATGATAATATTGTTCCTTTCTTGAAGGCAGTTAAACAACCTTTTTACACTTTTTCTCTTGAACCACAATAAATGCCTTTTTTATGAAAAAAAAAAAAAAATTAAATTCCTCTCCTGAGTATCAAGATGAGTAAATGAAATCAGTTACCTGTAGTTGCCCAGTTGTAACTTCCACTAGCTGAAAATATTGACCATGTTGTTTTTCATATTCAGAAATAGTTATTTGAAGTATTTATCTATATCATTGGCCAAGATGAGATTAAGTTCTGTGCTCTTTTTGTAAGAGCACTGGCAAGTCTGTAACTCTTAAAGGTAAAAATTATTGGTGCTGGAATTCTGGCCTCTCATTCCAGCGTTGCAATCTAAATCCATCTCATCCCAGCCAAAGCTGCTGTTCCAGGGACCTTTTTTCCCAGTAGCCTCTTAAATGCATATTTTGCTCTGGAGAGAAGTAGGAAAGGACTGACAGAGTCATTCTGTTTTCCAGCAGACAACAGAAACAGGTAAATCGGACCAAGACTATAATTTTAGCAGCTCTTCATCATCAAGTATGTGTTTTTCTGCTTAAAGGCCGTTGCCACTCTCAGCTAGGTTCTTGTTCTTAATTCTCTCATAACTGGTGGATGAGAATAGCAAGAGAGATAGAAGGGCTTAACAGTAAGAAAAAGAAAAGGTGATAAACTTGTTCTGTTTTTCAGAAAATAAAGACTGTCTGGGCTCCAAAACATGTGAAATTAAATTTAATTTTACTGATGGATATTACGTAGAGATATCATGAGGCATAATTCCCCTGATTTCCTGGAAGAGAGGATGCAATAAATTTTGTACAGTCTGGTTCAGCAGATTGGCTTATATCAGTGCAAAAGCTGTACTCAGATCAGCAATTGTTCATGATCAACGTGCTGAGATGATAGCAAAGATTAGAGTTTGGTGAGTTTATTGGCTAGAAAATATGTTACCTGACTATCAGGACGGCATGTGAGTGTACAGGCTCAGTATTTTTATCTCACAGGAAGCAGGGTCCAGCTTTTTCTAAAGTGACTTCATGGACTACTTTATTGTCTTACTATAGGACCAATGATGAGGCTCCTGAAAGATAATTAGTAGTGAAATCTGTTTTCTCAGCATTATAGGAAGTTATAGAGATTTCAGATGGTTGGTTCAGTGCCAAGACATGCCTCTCAGTTTTGTTGTTGACATTGGGACTTACTAGAGAAGCAAATATTTATTCTTTCAAGAATCCATTTCTTCTTTTGCATCCAAAAATCACTATGAGTAGCAAGACAAAGAGAAAAACTGTCATTTGCTGTAGATGAGTGGAAGTTTGGTTTCCCTTTCCTGTTCTTCCCCCATAACATTTCTTCCCCTCATAAGCTTAATTCAGCTAAAAAAAAACCCCACAAAACAAAACACACAAAAAACCAAAATCAAACACCTTTCTGAAAATGAAGAGATATAACCCACAGGTAGCAGAACTGTTCTAAAAAGTCCTGACTGCCCCCTCAGCTCCCACTGGCATCACGTGTGCACATTCTGTATGTATCTTCTCTGTAAATATCTCTGCTCAGAGAGGAAACCAACAATATTCTTGTCTTTTATTCTCTCTGTTGAGTCCTGTTGGTAAGAAATGAGGTGCTCAGTGGGTTCCAGTATCAGGTGAAGCAATTGTACTCACACTAATAGGGAAAAGATGTAGGTAACCAGGCAAACTCAAAGAATCAGAACTCTGTGAAATTCTCCAGGACCCGTGACAGGGTAAACAAAAGCAGAACTCAGGTAAGGATGAGGTAGTAGAACTGTTCTCAAGAGTTATCCCACCTTTATACCTGCAAACAGTTTTTGTGTGGTTTCAGTTTCAAAACTGAAGTTTTCCTTGCTATTGCTTCAATGCTTTTAAAATTATTTTAGGCACACATGACACAATTCAGCTTGTAATTGTAACTTGCTCTGCTTCTCTTGCACTGACGTAAAGAGAATCACGGAATTGTCTGAGCTGGAAGGGACCCAGAAGGATCATTGAGTCCAACTCTTAAATGAATGGTCCTTGCAAGGAACAAACCCACAACCCTGGCATCATTAGTACCATGCTCTAACCAACTGAGCTCATCACAGGGTCATGTTATAAAAATATATAGAGAGAATAGATTACTAGAAATACCTGCTGCTTCTATGTGAAAACAGTATTTTCCTTTACAGGGGATATCTAGTTAATGTCTTTTATTTCAAGGCATGCCAAAATTTGCTTGATAGGCGTGTTCCTTCATAAAATAATAATAGTAGCAGAAAGAACCTTTCAAGAGCAAAATCTCTTCTTCATGTGAAATGGCACTCAGAGGCAGAGGGCTGAAGTCCCTCAGCGTGGTGGTGTGGCAGGGCTCCTTAACAGTGTCTCGTGCAGCTGGGAGCTCATTTCCTCAGCTGTCAGTCCCAGCCCTGAGCTGCAGTGTGTTATTACTTGATTGCTGGGGTAACAAGTTGGAAAATGCTGCCTTCGCTGCTTCACAGGCCTGGCTTGTGTCTTTGCACTGTCAGACTGCCACAGCCACTGCCTCTGTTTGTTTTACCTCTCTGTTTACCTTCTGCCCTGCTGGACCTGTAAATTTGATATGAAACTAGGAAGAAACAGAGCCCAAACTCTGCTGGAGAGAAATCCTGTCAAGTTGCTTTATTTTAACTTAAATCCTTGTAGGGGTGGGAGAAGAAGGAGGAAGTTGCTAAAACAGTTCATGCCTGTTCCATGTTCACATAGATTCCTGGTAGTCCATTCTCCAGGCCTGAAGGTTGAAAAGAAACAAAAAAAATTGAAGAAATGCCAAGAAGACAGATACATCACAGTGTATCAATGAAAATGTTCCTATAATTTCCATATAATATAGTTTCTATATAGTGCTGAGAGGCTATTTACCTGATCAGAACAGAGAAACACCCTTTTCCATCGTGAAGATGCAACAGTATAGGTAAGCTATATGCTTTGATTTATTTCATTTAAATAAAATATATATGGAAGCAAAATAGTAGTCTAATAATAATTGATATACAGATATCTATTCAGAATAGATAACTCAATTTTAATTAATGTATCAGTTGAGGTCTCCTGGGAGTAAGAGTGAAAAGGATGTAAACTTCAAGGTAATGAGAATCCAAGGGCTCACCAAAACACTTTTATTTATTTCCCATGAACTGTGAAGTGTTTTTAAAGAAAGGTAACTCCTTTCACCCAATTCTGTCCACTCTCAAACTTTAGCAAAATCAATTTACAACATGCACTATTTCTGTTTTTATCATAGGAACACCATAGTATGGGATTCTAGACATCAAAGAAGGCGGACTTAGTACTACAACTAAATTTTATTTTTTAATATCTAAGAGTTAGATTCAGACTGATTCCCTATATGATCTTCCATCTCTCTGTTGTGCCATAAGGTAATTATATTCCTGCAAATGTGGCTACATGGGCAGCAAAAAAGAGATGCTTAAGATCCTCAACCCCTACATCATGAATATAGAGCTCTGAGATGTTTTACTGCATATTTAATGGTATTTCTAATAAACAGGAACAAAAGTCCCAATTTTAATAGTGTTTGCATATTCAGCGAGTCTCTACATAATGAATCCAAAGCATAGATCTCCATGGATTTGATGTGCTTTAATTAGGCATTTCCTGAGCATCTCATAATGTTTCACTACTGTAAACCCAAGGAGGTTACAGTGTGAAAAGCAGCAACAAACTTGACAACGATTTAACTGGGGGGGATACCCTTGTAGAAGTCAGACCATTTGAATGTTCTGATGGAACTTGAAAATTAAATCCCTGTTTTAAAAGGATAATTTTGTTCTGCACGCATACATGGCACTGTGCTGAATAAGTAACAGATGTGTCCTTTGCATACTTTTTACACACTTTGACCTGTTATTTTCAGTCAAAGAGCATAGGTTGTCCAATGATCATCAACTACAGATTATTGATTAACCTTTTTCTTTCTGATCACACTTTGTAAATGAAATAATATTTGGGGGTGTGGTGGTGTTTGTTTGATTGATTTTCCAGCTTTTTTTTTGTTTATTATTTTTTTTGGTTTCTTTAAGGTTGTTGTTGTGGGGGGGATTTTTCTTTGTTTTATATTTTTTAGTTTTCTTTATTCCATCTCTTTAAATAGAAGAAATCTTGATGTACAGGCAGTAGCCAGGAGATTACTGCATCCTGTATAGTACCACTTGAAATGAATTAGACCTCAATTCTCAATTAACTCTGCTTAAATTGGCCAATTCATGTTCTCTATAAAAGAGCCAAAACGTTTTGTGTATGTTTCATGTAGGTCATTGTTTTCTCCTGCTTTGGCTGCAGAATCAGCTAATGCAGACTGTCTCTGATCTCAAACTTCATTCAGTCTTAGCATAATTTAGCAATTTGTTGTCTAAGAGACTGTAACTAGAATATTCCTCTTTCTACAAAGAGTTTTAAAGTACTTCACTGATCATTTTCTGCTCCTCATGCTAATCTCTGAGTTCCACTGAATTACTGCTGTTTGTACAGGAAAAAAAACTGAAAAGGAAAATGATGTTCCCATTGCACTATATAGAAACAGAAATTGAAAAAGGGAACAATGGCTAGAAAAACTAGAATCAACACAAGTAAAGGCTGACTAGTAGAGGGTGTAGTGAAAAAAAAAAATCATACATAATCTCATTCCTTTAGAACTCTTTATTTTCAATTAACTTCCTGTAGCAAGTTCCCTTAGCTCCTGAAGCACAAACTGATATTATGACATGTACTACATTTCAGGATACAGAAAAAGCAGAGGAAGAACTATGAAATGCAAGATTAAATTGTAGCTGTTAACTGCATAAATTAACATGTATCATAATATGCAATTAATAAGTATCCCCAAAGCAGAGGATGTTTGCAGCAACCAGCAGAGGTCTGGTTTGTAATTACTGTTCCAAGAAACAGATGAGACTGTATTAAGGGTCTGGTGCCTGATTAATGGAGATTTCTCACATACTCAGTTATCACCTGGCTACCAAGAAAGAGAGAAACATCTTACTATTACTCTGTGTTTATAAATAGAAATTTGTCCCAATTCTGTTTCAATACACCTTTTCTCCATTATGAAATCAGAATACAAAGTCTTGAAAGACTTTCTGTCTTTTGATCAACTGTAATCAAAACAGTCAGAATACGTAACAAGCATTTTCTTGGTGTTGCAGTTGTCAGACTCTCCCTTCACATTTTTATCCATGTTATTCTCTTGAAGTAATGCAAGAGCTGCTAGAGAACTTAGAGATTTACCCAGACTTTTAATACACATCTCATGTGGTGTTATGAAAAAAATTTCCTGATTTTCTGTCATGAAGATTTTTTTTTTAGATATTTTCTTGACCTTTAACATATTCTTTATTATTTTGAAAGAAAGAATTTATTTTCTCCAGCTTCTATAGGGAGGAATTTTGAGTCAGTCTATTTTATTTAAAATCTGCTTTTAATTCCAATGCTGAAGCAGCATAAGTTATACTTTAGTTTTCTTCAGCTTCTGCCCTCAAATTTTACAGCTCTTTCTCTGTGTATTTAATTTCAATAATACAAGATCTCCTTACAATTTACTGGGAAGGGTTGTTTCATTATTCTAGCTTCTTCTTTGTAAAGTAGAGCCTTTTTATTTGATGAAGCAAAATAATTGTCCGTCTGACTTAAAGAAAATTCCCTGCCTGTGAACAGGTCAGTGATTCATATTCCACAGGAGTCAAGGTGGAACCTATTAATGAACACAATATCTCACTTCTGAGCCTGCTTGATGATGCTCTTCAGAAAAAGATGCCTCATGAAAAGAGAGATACTGTTCTTAAAAGGATCTGGGAAGCTCACTGTGACATTATTAAAATACTCTATTTTTACATGAGGGTCAAGTTGGAACAGCTGCGGTGGTAAGGCTGTGGCAGTCATCCTACAATGAGCACAGTTGGGTAGGAAATGTCTCCTTGACTTCAATCCCATTAATAACCTCCCACGTGAGGGAGGTTTGCCAAAGGGTCTGTAATAGATTCCTTTTAATGTTATTTTCTGTTGCTCCTGTCATTAGCTTGTGAAACTTCAGATCACAAGGTCTTTTCAACACGTCTCAGGTAACTGGCATGCAATTCCTTTTTTACTTTGGATCTTGTTTGCTCTGCTAATGGCAGTGTCTTTAAAAACAGTCATTTGTTCCTGCTCAAAAGAAATATTAGGCTGCATGAAGTACTTGATTCAAGAATTGTCATCTCTTGTAGATTCATGGGTTTTTGGCATCAAATGCTAAGGCTCTAAAACCCTTAATTATCACTGTTAAATGTTCATAACATTTAGCTTGATGGTTCAGCAAAAGTGCAAATATGAATGTCACAGAAGTTGTTAATAATTAATGCTTTTTAATACAGAAATATTAGCAATTGGCTTGAATTTATTAAAATCTGCCCCAACTTTAAAGCTCCTTGTAGGCAGCAATCTGATCCAATATGACCAAGAAGACTCAGGATCTTAACAGACCTAATTTCGTGATAAAAAGCCCCTGTTAATAATAGTGTTCACCCTTTAAATTGCCAAATAAGAAATACTGCTAGGATATTAAATTTTTTTAACACTGACTGATGTCACATGCTTTTAGGACTTCAATTATTGCAACTCATTCTTATTTAACTTCTTCAATTAGATTCTGCTGTCTCAGGAGATGGTAAAATGATGGTATTAAGATATTACTCCATGGATTATCTCTGTCCATCACTCTTCCCATGTATTACGTTCCCTTCAATTAATCATTGTACCTATTATCAAGTGTTTATTGGCATTTGTATGTACTCTTATATTAAGTCCAACTACATTATCTCTATTCCTGAAAGAATTGTTCATGCCTCTGTGTTTCTTTAACCAATCATTTTAAAGTGCCCAGCTTTGAAGGATCATTCTTCATAACACCAGAAGCTCCTCTGCTCCTTTGAATATCTTCTATGGTGTCTGCTCTCCAATCTTCTGGTTTGTCTTCTCCTTCTCCACAGAGGGGACCATGTCCACCTTTTCTACCTCTTTCCAGTCTGTTCTGACCCCTCCCTTCCACTCCACTGTTCATATTATCCCATCAATTCAAATATCCTTCCTCTACAATCCCCACCTCCTTCCACATACCATCCTTCTTCCAGTCTGATCACCTCACACACCTTGGATCCTACTCTCCAAACCAAAGCTTCTTGGTCTGTGCAATTCCTAGGCCCTTTCTCCTTTTGTTGCTGATTTCTCCCTCCTTTTTTAAATTTTCACAGATGCTGCTGCCACCCGTACTCCAGTTCTGAAGTTTTGCTTCCTTTGCTGGCCACAATTGCTTTCACGCCCACAAGGCTCCTGCTCTAAAGCAGGCTTCAAAATAAAAAGACTCCTTTCCAATCTCCTGTGCAAGTTTTCCAGAGGAGTAGGACACATTTCCTAAATGGATTATAGATTATCATCTTTGTTGTTTTTGATCCTTCAAAGAGAAGGTGAGAGGCAAGAAAAAACCAGAGATTCTCTGCCATAAAATGACTGTTTAAATGACTTCTGCAGTTATTGAGTTACCACAGCTTAAAAGAATAATTCACATGAAAACCAAACGAGAGCTTTGCCTAACATACACACCATTATTTCTAATTGTAAGTCTGAGAAGAATGCCTAATAGTCAGTCAGAGTTCTTGGTGTAAATACCATTCTAACAAGACAAAATAAATAAGTATTGTAACAACAATATGTGGAGGTTGCCCCACAGGGGAGATCTGCTGCAGGAAGCTTCAGCAGTGTTCACTCACCATTGCCTTGCTGATCTTCACTAAATGTCAGGAGTACAGGCAGACTTTTCCCTACTGCAGGTACCAGCAGAGCATGCTGATGATTGTTGCAAGTATTGTAGGATTGATTAGTGGCTGAAAATCATTCATATCCTTTCCTATTATATTCAAGATATGTAAGATACATCTTACCTTTATACCGTTGTCTACTGAAAATTGTTGACTGATTGCAGCTTTTCTTTTTCCCAAAGCTGAGCTTTTAAAAATTTAACTCTTTTCCTAATATTCCTGCTCACATTGTGCAAAGTGATGGTTTACTGACTCATTTATTTTCCAACTAAATTTTTCTATCATCTTCTTTTTAATTTTCTAGTTTACTGGAACCTAGGGTATGACTGTCAAAATACCTCTGCTGCTGGATGTCATCTTTGGTGTGGGTACATTTCCATCACTGTACCCATTCTCCATTCTTAATTCATCTCAAATGTCAGGTTTTGTCACACTACCACCAGGTTTGGAACATCCTAAACTGACAATACCTTGAAATAGATGAGTCTTGCACGATGAAGAAGGAAGGGGGAAATGTCCAACTTTGGAAAGACCTTTCTATCCATTGTCTTGTAATTTCTTTCTCAGACAGCCTTTTGATTGTCTAAATTCAACTGAATAGTGTCAACCAAATGCATTTTCTTCTGTTTCAACCAGTAGAACAGTTGCAGCATAGTGCTTTTATTTAGTGTTTGTATAAAGAGAGCTTCTAAAAATTTTATCATAACTGGATTTCTTTTACAAATAACACATGAACAGGAATATTTTGTAGCCTGAAATTCATTTCATATAACAGCACTTCCTGTTATGTTCATGTGTGTCATAGTATTTTTGAAAAAAATCTTCTATCTTCATTTAAATACTTACTCCCAAATATCACTGAAGGCACTATAACAATTATATAAACATTTGTATTTTGGCATTTCTTTATGGAGTTATTTAATACATGTGTCTTAACTTGTTCGCCCAAGTCACACCAGAGAAAAATAAGAGGGAATATTGTTTCTGGATTTGGTTTTGATTATTATCTTAGGGTAGTCTCACTTGCTTTTCAAAGAAAGGTGACTCTTTTCTAAATTATAGATGTTGTGATTTGAGTGTCCAGAGCCTTAGGCGGCAGAATGCTTCTGGATTCAGCAGAACAGCTTTTCAGCAGAAATGTTTCTCATAAATCCCTTTGTTGTAAAGATGTAAAGAAATTCTTTCCTCCTATTCTCTCTATCCTTGATTATGTTTTCACTTCTACTCCAGAGTGGATAGTTACCTCCACAGACAGATAGCAAGCATGCAAGTAAGAGGATTTTATGGCCTTGAAATCTGAGTCAATTGTGATTATAGGAGTGTTAAAATCAATTATCACCTATATTTGGAGGGTATCATTACTAGCTAAAAGTTGTTAGATGTTAGTAATGCATCATCATCATATTTTCCTTTATTTCTGGTGAATACCAGTTGCATCAGCAAGTTACTGGTTTAGAAACTACTTTTACCATCCTGCAACCTTTGTAGGGGCTCATCAGCTGTGGGATTTGACCTTTTTATATCCAATGACTGATAGAGATAATGTAAGAATAGGCTACAAGGGCCTTCAAAAATGAAGACAAGGGCTTATGTTAGTAACCTAAAACGAAGGGAAACCAGTGAACAGATGACAAAGACAAAGCAAAGGGCTTACAGAAATGATCTCTTGAGCAATGTCTTCTGGAGGAATATTGATTATGTGAGGTTGCCTTTGCCAAGACCAAAGGCAAAGGATTGCAGATATTGATATGTGATGAAACTTTAGACATGAGCTCTGTCTCTGAGGGCAAAATAGGAAAGCTGGTTCTAAAGTGTCCAACAGAACATGAGAATCTAGAGCAGTCAGAAGTGTCACACACGACTGAGTGACAGACAGGGTGCTGTCCACAGAAAGAAGACAGTGGAAAGGCTTTGAGGAAGAGGAGCAGTGGTAGAAGACTTTTGAGTTACTGTGGGATAGTTGTCTGAGACTTGGAAGGAAGACCTGAGATGTATAGCAGAATAATGATAATAACAATGTGCAGCACCAAATGTTGGGATATCTGGGTTCCAATTGTTTGGTTTTCAGCTCTGAAACAGGCCCCTTCTGCGCTCTTTGATAAGGCATTGAACATTTCTGTGTCTTTATTTCCCCATCTGCCAATGACTGATAAAAATCTAGTTCACAGGTGTATTGTGTGGCTTGGTTAATGAATATTTTGAAGGTTTTTTTGCAGTCATCAGATGGCACAACTTGTAGGAATGATAAAAAGCTATTAGTTAGCAACCATCACTAAAACCACAAAATCAGAAAAGGCCCTGGTTTCTGAATGTCTATGTATTTAATATAAATTACTTTGATATGTAACAAAACTGCTGGGTAACATAATAACCAGTGACCAGGAAAAAAAAAAAAAAGAAAAAAAAAAATTGAACGAAAATAAAATCAAAAAAAGAGAAAGTACAACTGATTTTTTGTTCATCGTCCACATCGTGATTGCAGCAAATCTGGAGTAAAGAGAATGCTTAAAAAAATTACCTAGAAGAATTGGGAGAAGCAAAAAGCTGTCATTGATTAACAGCAAAACATCCTGACAAAAAGAGCTCTGAAATCCACATATATAGAACCTAATATCGTGTTTCGGCTGAAGGAGAATGCTGATTGCAGCAGGAATTAGGCACAACTACTAATAATATCAAATGAAAAATGAATGTTCATCGTATGCAAAAATACATAAATAGACTGTATTTCTAAAAGACTGAAGGAGAATGGGGGGAAAACCACCAGCAGTGCTGATGTCACATGAGTCCTACTCACATTCTGGATTGATTGATTTATTATGAATTTTAAGTATTTTAGGTGTTGATAGAATGTCCATCCCCATCAATCATTTTAAAGTGTTTATTGCAAAGTGCACAGATACAGAGAAATGTATTTTAACTCTGAGTTCCTAAGATTTTTTTCATGCTTTTATTTCTTACCATCCTTGATCTGATTTATTTCTTCCAGCATATTTTCTCTCATTTCTAAATCCTTATTTCCAGTAATTTATAGTGCAATATAATTATGAAAAGAATTCTTAAGATTGATGTTATGTATTATTGGTTGTGGCTGTTTAACAAATCAGACTGTTGTATTTGGATTTATTGTTGTGTACACAGTTTTGTGAGGAGTAAATTTTCTCCTTCATGTTAGCTGCTTGTAACCTGTATTTCATGGATGCTCCCATATGACTTACTCCAGACTTTAAAAAGTACAATGCAAGTTTTTTGTTACCTCATTACTGGGATAATTCATGTTCCACTCTTTGGACAACAAAATATTTGGAGGAAGCAGAACTGGAATTGGGTGAAACTAAAGTTTTTGGTACCAGAGCAAGGGCAGAAGGTGGCAGGACCAGGGTTTCTTCAGCATCACCAGGAACCTCTCCAACAGCAGCTTAAGGAATTATTCACTTCCAGAGAATGGGTTACAAATCTGTAATTTGACAGATTGATTTGACACCCATTAATTAAACATTTTCTTTAAATGGAAAGCAGATTCCTTTCTTTGTATTGCCATCCATGCAATTTAATCCTTCCCTAAATTCCAGAACATTTGTTACAAGTATTTATTTTTTTCTCTCCTCTTGTTGAATCAGACATTTATTGTTTTCACTATTTTTCCTTATAGGCTCTGCCAGTGTCCACAAAACTGAAAATACTGTTCCTGAAAATTAATGTAAGATTATAAAATTGTTTTCTTTGTTTAGCAGATTTGCCATATTTACCAGAAAATCGAGCATAACTTTGTGCTGTGGGAGACACGCTGGAATCTCTGTGTATCATCTTCCAGCCCTCAGATGAGCAACTGGGAATAAAAGCATGGCTCTACATCAGCATGCTGGCACCTTGTTTCAGCTAATGAAACAACAGTAAAACTCAAGGTAAACTATGTCTGCCAAAGCTACCTGAAGTTCATAAGCGTAATTAAGTTATAAACCCAGAAGAATAATTAAAATATGCAAAACATCTATTGATCTTGAGCATCTGGTGACTCGTCAGTAACCACAGACACTAAACCAGCCTGCTTTAACATGCTGTTAATTTGCAGTCTTTGATTAGATAGATTTTTTTGGTATGTATCCATAAAACTACAAGGATCTTCCCTGCCATTCATTATATTCCTTTTAATAAATGACCTCGGTTTTGTATGCCAGCGGGGAGGTTTGCAGCTCTGAATGTTCCTGTCAATTGAAAATTGATCTTTTCCACAGGATGTTCCAAAAGATTAAGCAGGTATTTTTAGGCATGAGACTCAGGTCACCTCCATCCCACAAGCAGAATGTGTAGTTTTATTTTTGGGGTTTTTTAATTATTTTTTTTTTAAGGTGTGCAACTTCAGCCAAGAACAATGTCTTGGAGAAGACAGGATTTTAACTCTTCTACTAACTTTAAAACAAAAATGTAACTCATCAAGTAGATAGATACATGAGAAATAAATAGTCTCAGTAGAATATGACTCAGTGGAATAGTCTCGGATAATAACTACACTTGCATCAAGTGGAAGAGAAAAATACCTTTTTCTATAGAGATGTTTCATACTATATTGATCTCTGTGAGATTATTTTTTTTCTCTGCCTCAAAACCTGCCACCAAACAATCAACCTTTTTGTTTCAAATAACATATATAGTTTGTGTTTTGATGGACTAGGACCACAGGACATGCTCTGTTAAATTCCATCAATGGCAGTGGAGTAGAACTTGGAATAATGTCAGCTGAGATATCTTGCTGTCAAATTTCCATTTCCAAGTATGAATAAACTGCACAGTAAAAAACTCCACCAAATCCTAGAAGGCATCCTTAGGAAAAAAAAAGCAAACAAAAAACCCACAAAAAAAACACAAAACCCCAAAAGAAACCACCAAAAAAAACCCAAAAAAACAACAAAATAAAAAATAATAAAAAAAAACAACAGTAAAAAATCCCAACCAACCAACCAAAAAAAAAATAAAAATAGAAAATCTTATATGCAGTGTGGTTATCTGGAAATTGTAGTTGCAGATAGCATTGCAATTTGCAGGTGGATACAGATTCAAGGAAAGGTACCTAAGCTCATGGGACCTCAGAACAATTTTAGGCCATTTTAAGTTATTTTGCTCATGAAACACTACAATACTGCTAAACGTTTATAGTGAGACATCCAGAGGAGATCTCTCTTTTCAGCTGAATTGCTTTTTGAGCAGAGCACATTCACGTGGTGCGGACTGAAATTCTGGGTCCTGGGAATGGTTGCACTTAGCCCTGCAGAGCAAAACCACTGGGCTTTGCAAATTCCAAAGTCAGCAGTGTATCAGGAGAGTCTGAAGGGCAGCCCCTGCCCAGGCACAGGCAGGAGGCACCACCAGTCACATCCACAAGCCTCTTTGCAAATGTCCGTGCAAATCCGAGTGCTGCATCCCACCCTGTCTGTGTAATGTGCGTGTAATCTATCATTTAACACTCTGGCAATGACTGAGCCTGTAATACTGGATTTGATTTTGAGAGGTGCAGCTTGAAATGCAGGATCCAGTCCTGGGACTGCTGCGAGTAGAAGTTAAAGAAGTGATGGAAGCCACTGCTTTAATCTTCACTGGACTCATTTAATTTTATTAGTTTAATATTGATGTATATTAGATGAGCTGCTTACTACATCAGGTGAAATGCTGCAGTTTCATTCCTGTTATGGAGGGACTCGTTTTCTTAAACCTTTGCATTTCTTCATGGTGTACTCCTTGACCATTTTTAATTCAAAGCAGCTGCACTAATTCCTTCTGCAGCAGTTCTCAGCGCTGCAATTACAGCATTAACATCGAGCTTTTCAGACTTGATAACAGATTCTAATTTTATCCCATCTGGTTTATTGTGA
>VZTB01008341.1:345-93862 GCA_013397245.1 Thryothorus ludovicianus | reverse complement strand
TTTTTTTTGTGCCTGGAGGTGACTTTTCCTTAATCATTTCTTCTGTACAAGATTGCTAGTAGGAGCTTAAAAGGCTTTCTTTGCTGCAAAGACCAACTGCTGGTTTCTCCTCCACCAGGACAATGTACCAGCAGTTCTCTGGATAAATTGTCTAGAAGGCAATCATTTGGAAGCTCTTGCCAAGCTAGAGAGGTTATTAGCTTTTGATCTCTTTTCTTAAATAATATCACTGTAAAGTTGCCCAAGTGTACTGGCATTAGATCTCTACTGGGTTTTCTTCCTGAGAGGAAAGTCTATAGAAAGCTCCCTTTTTTTTCCATTTACCGAAATAAAAATTCTTCAAAACGAAGGCCTCAGATATTCACATTAATCTCCCACTGCAGGTACTGGGGTGGGGGCGGGGGGTGTACATGTGAAAGAACAAATGGGTCCAGCTGCCAAGTGGGAGTAAACAAGAAAGGAAGGAATGTTAAGGGGGAAAAAAAAAAGAAAAAAAAAAACAAACAGAAAACCCACAAAAAGCCAACATAATTTCCCTTCATCAGTAATTTTTTAAAATTCTTTTGAGACTTGCATTTTATCCTTGTACTTGTGTTGGCAATGACATGTCTAGCAGTGACATAATGAGATGTTCAAAAAATGAAGTGGTTTAGCTCAGGTTTAGGCTCTTAATGTGTCCAGGCAGCCACCTAAAAATGATAAAAATGAGAATTTAATTGTTAGTTTTTTTTAAATACATCATTTTCTTGGTGCTTTTGTGTCTCACTTGTGCCCACTGTGAATGTAGAATTCCTGGGGGCTATCATACAGTCTCCAGCTATCTTTGTGAACTTGTAGGGTCTATAAACTCTGTAGGATGTTACCCATCTATTACACCAGATGATACCTTATGGACATGACATCTAGGGAATGAGGTCTGGTCTTTAGCTGCATATGTATTCCTAAACTGCAGATAGATATCCAGCTTTTCTTTTCTTTTTTTCTTTTTTTTTTGGTTTTTTTTTTTTTGTTTTTTTTTTCCAANTTTTTTTTTTTCCGATATTAACAAATTGGCAAATAGGTTTATGGCTGGATAATCAAGAGCATGCTAATATACTTACAAGCTAAAAGCCATAAGTCCTTGTGAATTTATTGAAAATAGGTTCAGTATTTCTGTTTTAGCCTTGCAACAGAATATAGTAGATGTGACATATATAAGCTGGTATTTTATCAGTTTGGACATCATTAGAGTTGGGTCACTCTTACCAGTATAGTTAAGGCCATGATTATATTTTTTATATATATTTCAGGTTTGTCTCATTGAAAGTCAGTGAAGTTGAGATCATATCTAGAACCTGTCTTCAAAATATAGGAGAGTAGATCACTGCTTGTTCCAAACTTTATCACTCAGTCAAAGCAAATTTGTTTTTCATCTAAGAAAGTCTTAGGTATTTTGGATGAGACTTCTTCATTTCAGTTAGCTGGTATTTTAAAAATACTTTAGATTGTTATTCAACAGTTATGTGCTCTTTGGGAGTTTGAAATAAACTACAGAAGTTATTGCAGTTTGTTCTTTATATTTCCTGTGGATTCTTAAGAGCTCTGAGCTTCTTCCTGGTTCTCCCTAGTTGAACTGTAGCTACCAAAACAATATTGCAATATTCCTTACCTGTTGGATTGAGTCCCAGCATAACTATAATAACTCCACTGACTTCTGTGCTTTCTCTGTACAAAGCTGTTAAGAGTAGGAATTTCTCAGAGAAAACCCTTTATTGCCTTTTTTTTGTTTTGTTTATTTGTTGTTTTTTTTTGACAAGGGACTATGTCTAATTGAAAATGATGTAATTTCTGCTTTTCAGTATGTATCTTTCTGACTGTATATTTTTTTTAATAGCTTTATTTAATCCCAATAATTCTTTTCAATGTGCTTTATAATGTCTAAGGTCCCTCAGATGGGTACCCAGTCCTCCTCCTCCCCCTCCTCTCTCCCTGCTGGGCTTTGGTAACCTAAACTTTCTTCAGAAATTAGAGGTTTTTTTTTTTCCCCATCTCTACCTACCAGTATTCCAATTCTATACCATACCTACTCTCCCAGCTCTAGTTTAGTTGAAATTTTTCTATCCATTCTATCACCTGAAAAACTGCTTTTACTTTATCATTCACATAACCATCTCATGCATGTTTTTGAAATGAAATTTTAGCTTTCTTTCAACCATATGCTAAGAGTCACCCTCTTGTCAGGCTTCTCAATAATATTGTTGTTGCAATGCAATATCTTTCAGAACTGAAGACTAAATTCTTTACCTTTTCTTGTATCTGTCAATGTGTAAAAGCAAATACCAAAGTCTGTAGTACCCATAAAAACTCTGTCCTCCATCTCAATCAAGAGGTTCTCATTTATCATTACATACCTTAGACCAATTTAGACAGATTTTCATTAATGTGACAACACTTTTTTTTTTTGAGCAAATATTTAATTAATTTCTTTCAAATACATTTTTATGGGGCACCATATCAAATGTTTAGCAAAATCCAGAAACATTAAATTTGCTGTCTTCACTTTGCCACTAATTATTTTACTGTCACTCTTCCTGTTATCTTCTCCTTCCAAGTTTACCTCTAATATGACATATCTTCTGCATGATGGATAATGAGCCTGTTCCTTTAGTGAAACATTTCAATTTTGAGAACAGGTGGTCAAGCATCTCTTCCACTGACACAAGGAAAAAGCTGTCTTGACTACAAAATAAGTCTCTGGTATGTAAAATACAGTACCTGCCATCTCAAATTGAATGGAAAATGTTCTGTGTCACTTTAGCTGTGGCTCTAAACCCAAACTGTATCATGAGCATAGCTGCTCTGTTTAGACTTTCCCCTTTATATTGGCAGCTGCTAAATAAAAGTTGTTTCAATTTCCTTTTTCTGCTGATTGAATGGCTTGCTCTAAGTCCAGTTTCTGAGCAGCATCTGGCACTTTTTATGCAGCCATAAAATATTTAAAAAATAAGGTGAACCACTTTTGGCAAGCCTGTTACTCGAAACCCGAAGGGAATTCCAGAATCTATAGCAAGCTTTGTTATCTCTCTGCCAATGCAGCACATCTAGTAACGTGAGACTGTCTACTGTGCTAACACCAAGCAGCCAGAGAGAAACAGATGACCCTTGTCACAGCATCCTGCCCTGACTTTGGCCTGGCAGGTACCAAGGATTTCCTGATTAAGCAGAATTCTGAGCAATTACAGCTGAGATGTAGAGGGACACCTCGTTGCGCTGTCATACTTTTTGTGATGGATCAAAGTATGACAGGTTGTATATGGGCTGGAAACTAAACTTCAGAGAGAGGTTGGCCACCCTGAAAGCTGAAATCCATCAGCTCAGTGATTTCTTGGCAGGCTGTTACTCAAAAGGTGGGAATAGGAATTAATTAATTTAATTTTCACAGCATTAATTTTAATGCTATTAAAAAAGTCCAAGCTCTTTGATTGTTTACTGTTGGAAAGATTGTTAAGGCCTGCACCAGTGATGGAAGTAGCACAAATAATACATCAGGAAGCAGAGAAATATAAAGCATGAGGTGCTTGTTGCAGTGGCACCAGGTGCTTAGAGTGATGAGAGACCAGGGAGAGAAGATTCTCCTCTCAGGCAAAAACCACCCAGGAAACGTGTCTCTAAAATGCTTTATGCAGCATTAGCAGGGTGTTGCCTGCTGGGAAAAGTTCTTAGATGTAAAAGCACAGCAAGGAGAAGGTTTGATTTAATAAAATGTTTATTTCTGTTTGTGAAGAGTGCAGGCCCAATGCTCAGCTGGAGTAGGCTGGCATGGCTCCACTGAACTACAGCTGCCAACTTCAGGAAGTTATCTATGCTTTCAATTCTTTTGTGCTCTTATAAGACATCTCTGTACATTCTTTTCTTTTTATTTTTTTTTTTTGTGTGTGTGTTATTCCAGCTTTTACCTCATGGTCTTTGCAATTTTGTTTGTCTAAGAAGAAGCTGCAGTGTCCCTTTTATCTGTGATGGGAAAGTGAGGCTAGCCCTCACAAAGATGGCAATTCTTAAGGCTTAAATATAGTTATCTGTCCCCTCTGTGATTCTTTCAGAGTCCCTGAACTGAGATAACTGTGGCACTGGCAGAGAAAGGAGGTTGCAGCAATCCATATATGTTAGTGCCTGTGACACTCTCAAGGGGATGAGAGGATTTCAGATTAGTCAGATACACAGCTAGCCCAAAGCTGAAAGGAAAGGGTCCAGGGACAAGTAGTCTGATGTGTATCACCTTCTCTATTGTATCCTCCCTGTTATAGCTTTTGAAAGCTTTGGGCATAGGTATTGCCCTTGGAAACTGCTATCTGCCACTGCGCTATAGACTTTATCTGCTGGCTGATAGGAACATGGTAAATTAGGTTTTAAGCTTTGCATGTAAAATATAATTTAAGCTCCTCAAGACTCAGTTTTGAAGTCCACAGAGAAAAAGGGGAAAAAAAATCATTTTAAGTCAGTAAATTGAAGATCCTTCTTTATTTTCTTAATATGCTCTCAGGTACACTGTAAGTGCTGGTTAGGAGCTTAGGGCATGTATTCATCTCTCTCCAGTGTGTTTCCTAATGTCCCTCTTTACAGGAAAAAATTGCAGCAGTGAAGTCGTTATGCCACTTCACTGTAGACAAGGCAAGTGATTCTGAGGTTTATTAACCCCTCAAGTAACCTAATGGCATATTCTATGTCCTGTAAAAATGGACAATTTCAAAAAGCGTTGGTTTCCCCACAAGAAACACTGCTTCACTACCATGCTGCCAGGGAAAGGTTCAAAACCAGGATAACTGTAAAAAATGCATCCTCATGGGGATAGCACTCAACAATTCATTTAGCACAGCTTTTGATTCAGAGTCGCAAAAAGTGGAAGAGCAAATATTTATCAGCTCTGCCATTCCTTTGTGTATGGGTGCACATATATCAGAGGGGTCCAAAAAGGGAAGACAACACAGGCTGCTATCTAAGAAACTATCATATCTCCTGTTGAGGTGAGAAGACAAGACACAGGGTGAGTAATGAATGAGCACCCAAGTGCATTTGTGTGTGCTATTTATATGGATACTTTGGGGGTTTCGTGTTTATGTTTGGAGGAAAAGAAAGAAAGGAGAGAAAAGAAGGAAAGGCACATGGAAGTGTAAAGTTATGCTATTACAGCTGTAGTTTTGGAAATATTCATGATACAGATACTCGATTTTACATTCTCAAGACCATATATGAGCAAAGAAAAAAGCATCTTTTGTAGACTGCTGGCAGAATCAGAAAACAAAAAATGATAGGATCAGAATCGACCCCAATTCAACCACTGCTCCCCTCCACTCAAATTTCTGTCACCCTCCCTGGTACCTCTCTCTGTCCATGTCTTTCCCTATGACTGGTGCTCAGACACAGGTGCCTTCCTGCCCTCTCCTGCCTCCAGGTTACCTAGATGCTTTGTATCACTTAAAAAGAAGAAATCCACTTATTTATTCCTAATAAATGTTTCAAGTCCTTAAATGTTAGCTTTGGTCTCATCCTAGTACAATCAATAGCAGCTTGCCTCCTGCTTGACTGATCATCTGCTCAGAAACAATTTTAGAACTGACTTCCAGTCCAGATTGAAGACAGAAATCCTACTCCAGTGGCCTTTGAGAAGACTATTTCCTGCACTGAAATAACTTTTAATGCAAAATATCATAGTAAAATTAAAAAGCTTTTGCCTCTCTCAACATGTAAAGAATATGTGGAGATCCAAAGTTTCTGTGTCTGCAGATAAAATGTACTTCCAAGTGCTTTATGAAACATTTCTATTTTTTTATAAATAATCTAAATGTATATCTAAATGTAAAGTATCATATATATTTATCTTTCTTTTGAGTTATAAATGCTGAAGTTAAAAAACTCCTGGCTAACATGATTTTAAACACTTCTGAGATTAAGGTCTTCATTTGCCTGTGTATGTTCAACATATGAAAATAAAAAGGTTTTGCTCTCTTGCAGGACCGAGTGCCACTGTCATACAGCAGTGAAATTGGCCCTTTTTGTAAGTGATTTTGAAATGGATGAAGGTAGATTACATCTGGTTTACAGGCAATAAATCTTGCCCTGTTCAAAATCCTTAAAACCCTGTTAAGAAACTTTTCCTGTTGAACAGTGTATGAAGGAATATACATGTTGGAAAGGATCTTCAGTTTACTGAAGAAATTTCATGGACTATAGACTCTTGATATGCCATTGTAGGATTCTCTTACAGGTTTATCTGATAAAACTGTGTCAGTAAATACTGTAGTTCACACATTTTTATGTTTGAGATTAAAAAAAGAGAAGTCTTATATGTTTTCTGCAAGGGTTTTCAGACAATTCTTTAATATTTCTTTCTGAGAGCCATCTGGGAGATGCATGAAGCTTATTCAAGTCTTTGAAATTATTCACAGAAGTAATTTGTTACTTCTTTTGCAGAGGGATGCAAGAAATCTCCCCCTTTCTCATTTTGATTGCTTCTTTTCCTTTATTATTATTCCCTTGTTGCATAGTTTTTGAACTGCTACAAAATATAAAACTATTTTTATCACAAAAGAATATGCATAATGATATAAAACATATTTCAATTTATTTAGCCTTTTCTGGGATAAAGTCCAATTACAATCTTTAAAGTATACCCCAGCTGATATTGTTCTTCCATAGAAATTTTAAGATACATTTTTTGATAAAGACTCATTTAAATAATGGATCTTGGCTTTTTGCTGATTTAAATGTTCTGTAAAATAGATGCAGCATTGTCAATGACTGCTGTGTAGTTACCATATATATTTATGCTCAAGCTGTCTTTTCCATTTTTAATCATCTTATCTATGCACTGAGCATTTACATTTTCATGGAACTGAACTCTTTTCAGAAAATCATATATATTTGTTTTGCATTCATGCTGTGTTTCAATGACTTCAAATACTTACAGTAAACACAAAACTTGAACCTAGTCAAGTACTTAGCCAGGTGATTAATTTTCAGCACTCAAAGCTAAGATATTTTGGTGGAACATTTCACAGGATTATTTTTCCAGGTCCAGGCAAAACTGAATACTATGAAACCCTAAGGCAAATGTAGGTGCCTTCTAAAGCTTGTAACATTTAAAAGCTCCCCAGACTGAGAGAGAAAGAGATTGTTTTTTCTTGTAGTGGAGTAGATTTTACCATATGATGTGTCCTAGGAGAGATAGGGTTTAGCATGACTCAGGCAGACACCTATGACTAAGTATCAGAAGCATAATCTTCTCTTACCAAAACACATCTAAATTATTCTGTATTTACAGAATAATGCAGAATTTTCATCACGTTCATACTGTGTGGGCTAGTTTATTTGCCCTCCTCCAAAGATGAATATTTCTCTCCTATTCATAAATTTCTTGTTCTTGTTCATTTGTATGAAAAGACTGCAGGTTCCCAACTGCTCTTTTGTCAAGCTGGAGTGCTTGATTTTTGGTATACATTTCTTGCCACATATTAAGAGCTGCTCTGAGCAAGCTGTATTCACTGTCACTGCAATAACTAAGCCTGCCAATGTTAAATTTGGGATGTAACAGGTGTAAAATCAATCGGTCTCCTTACAGAAATGTCTTCCTGTTTCATTTCTTATACAAAAAAAAGGTCTGGTAGGTCAGTCCCATCCTCTTTCAATTCATGACTATACATTGAAAAAATCACAGACATCACAACCTGTAGTATTTGTGGCTGTCCCTCAGCAACTCTGCCCTGTAACCATGGCACATTTGCAGTAAACTGAAGGAGGCTCCTAGGTATAGAGTGGATTTCAATTATTTAATAATAAGAGTTTATTAAATTATGTCTGTCTATTGTTTTCATATTGCTTTGTGGTTTTTCTGCCAGCCTCATAAAATTCCTTTCTTCCCTGCTTGCCAGATGCATGGCTTAGTCTCTAAACCACAGTAAGGATGAGTCAGAGCAGTCACTCTGCGTTTCTCTCCCCTTGATTCCTGCCCAAACAACAGGAAGCACTTTGGATCAAATTGAATCTCTCAGGTTTTGCCTTCAAATTTTTCCAGCTATTGTTCTTTATTTATTAGTAGTGAAGCTTCTTTTTTTTATGGTTTGGGGCTTTTTTTAAAGAGTAAAATTATTTTTATCTATTTCATTAAATCTGCCGAAATTCATATACATGCAAAAAAAGACCTACTACTGAACCAGCCTTTCAGAACAGTCCTTAATTAAAAATATAGACCTTCCTAATCATACTTGTGCTTGAAATAACAGGGTTTGACAGAAAACTGTTTTTTTGTTCCAGAATGAATTCCAGGAGCAGCAGCAGTAGTAGTGTGTCTGGAATTACAGATGTAAAATTCATATGAATATGCAGCATCTGTGATGGTTTTTGCTGTTATAGCTAAGGCTTCTAACTACTTTTGTAGGGTTGCTGGT
This sequence comes from Thryothorus ludovicianus, assembly GCA_013397245.1. Lineage (NCBI taxonomy): Eukaryota > Metazoa > Chordata > Aves > Passeriformes > Certhiidae > Thryothorus > Thryothorus ludovicianus. The sequence continues at coordinate 85,442 of VZTB01008341.1, read as the reverse complement.
GGTTTCCAGGGGTTTTATATGCTAGTTTATTTGGTTGAATTTTTTTTTTTTTTAAGGAATGTAAAAACAATATGAGAAGTTCTGTAACATGGATGAGAATTTCTTTATTTCTAGGAATAACTCGAATTGATTTAATATTCCATAAATACATGTTTTCAAAATGCTAGGAGAAAAGGCTAAGGCAAAAAAAGATGAGGGACAGGCTGGTCTTTAACCTTTATTTTGTTGCTTAGCCTAATACATTTTTTTAGTGTTTCAGTCTGTTAATTGCAATTTATCATGGAAAAGAAAGTATGTTAAAAAGGTAAAATTATCTGCTTTGTGGTGGGCCATTGGCTCATACTTGAAAACAGCTAAGGTGACAGCTGCCAGTTCATTTTATAGCTCTTTGCTTCACCATTTCATACAGCTGCCTGGAAAGGTTCAAGATGCTTTAACGTTGCTCATATGTAATTTGAATTTGGCCTCAGTTGGTTTGGTGCAGAGTTTTCTGCTGGGAAAAGAATCTTCTTTATCTACGTGCTAAGCGTATCTTTTTGCACACTTACAAGAACTTCCCCACCCTTCCTCCTCCTGTACCTGAGTTTTTCAGTAATAATATGGGAAAAATGTTTAGCTTCTGCTACTTTGGATTGTCTTGGGTTCCTGTGGAGTGGGTTCATAAAAGATGCATCCACTGCTCTTTCTGTGCTGTTTTCTCCTCTGTCCCTTTCCTCTCCCCACCTCAATAATGCTTTTAAACCCAGCTGTTAAAATGATCCAAACCTCGGCCTCTGAAGTCAAAAAACAGAAAGCTTCTCTGAGTTAGTGAGCTCAACTATAGAGCTAAATAATTTTGTTAATATAAATATCCAATGAATTGAGAATATTCTTTGAATACACAGCTTTCACTCTGTTAGGAAGCAGAAATAATCCCAAGTGACAGGCTGGGATTAGTCACAGCAATTACAAACAGTGCTAGGGATTAGCAAAGGTGAAGCATTTCAAAGCATTCAATTAGCTCCTGGATACATACTGATGCCTTGCATAAAGTTATTTTTAAAGACAAACATATCTTTTTCCCAGAAAGAAACAAAAAGATCAAGGACAAATCCAAAACCAAAACAACCTCCTGGTTTTGCATATCTTGCTGGATGAGCTTTTGTTATCCAGTTCTAAAAATCAGAGTGTAGTAATTCATGTATAGCTTTAAGTACACCACTAGTACAAAACAGGTTTTTTGCTATCTGTTCTATTTAACATTTTCATTAAATGTGAATGGTGCTGCTTATGAAAACCACAGAAACATTCATCAAAGAGAGGTAAATTCACTTAAGAGTCTTCCAAAAACTAAAATACTTTCAGGTTGCAGCGATGCCAATAATAGCTTTACTGTAAATTATTCTGAGTAATTCATAAGCAGGAGAATGACATTCTGACATTTACGTAATCTAGCCTAAAATATTAGGATCTAACAGGAAGCCTGAGAATATGCATAATATAATATGCTATATAATATGCTAGTAACAGGACAGACTTGCAGACCCTTCCCAGGGACACAGGGCTCCTGTCCAGACATTTTGCTCTCAGGTGCTTGAACTCTGCATGCAGATGCGAGGTCATTATCACAGAGGCATAGAACAAGGTGCTGATGTTCACCCATTGAAGTTATTAAAAGGCTCTTGTGACTGAAAGAAGGTTTTTGAAGTCAAGACTCTGTAAGCACAGCTATGAGGTGACACAAGTCTGGGAAGAAGCTCTGAGTTTCCATTCAACACCCACAAAGGCTGCCTCAAGTTTTAGCCATGACCTTCAAGTGATGCCATATAAATGTGAGAGCTGGCACCCATGATGATCTGGGGAGAAATGTCCTCACAGTTTGCAGCCTGTGAATAATCTGACGACTTTTTTTTCCTCTACAGTCCAGAAGCTCCAAGAAAAAATGAATCAAAGTGGATGTGTATTTTGTTTGATGCACGCACTCGTTTTGGTGTTTCTGCAATTATGGAAGATGATAAGTTTTATAGGATGTTTGCAGAGAAACTTTGGTTTTGCTAGTAACTTATAAACTCCACATATCCTAAAATGTGCCTTTTGAATAAAGCTATACAGAAGGTATGTTGGATTTTACCATAAAAAATGATAATAAGGCTACTTTTTTCCTCCCCATTTTGCTACTCTGGAGTTGTGCAGGATGTTTTTCCTACTACCTTTGTTTTTATCACAGTGATCTTTACTGGCAGGTCACATAGTGTATCCTTGTCTGCATATCTTAAGTGTTATACGATTTCATTTCTTTTATGTGCCTTCCTCTGTTGTTAATTAACTAAAACTAACACCTCAGGTTCACAACAGCTTTGCTGTTTTAATATCCAAATTTTCTTCTGCTCTGTCCCTAGTCAGAACAACTGAATGCCCTAAGGAAAAATAAACAATCTCAGCCTTTATAGGACTGATTTTTATTTGAAAATTGTCAGAGCAAAAAATACTGCCTGTGCTGTTATAAGAAGCCATGCAGAAGGAGGCAGATCTTGGCTCCAGGGAAGACCAACCTATTTAATAGAAAGATTGGCTAGCCCAAGGAAGCCATTTTTTAAGCAGATTGAGGTCGCTGTGATCTGCAGGGATATGTGTGTTAGAACTAATAAGTTATTGCTGTACCCATAACGCTTTCCTCCTGATTGTTTTGTTTTAATTCCAGCAAAAGCCACAAAAAGTCCCCCAACAGTTTCTGTTGCTGACCTGCTGGGTTTATGGCCCCAGGTAGCCAAACACTTCAAGCTATTCATTTTATAATATATCACTGACAGCTTGGAAGCGAGGACAAACCTTAAAAGTTGTGAAGCTTGAGAGATGAAAAGAGAGCGGCGAAGATGAAACGTGAGTTGGAATTATTTTCTTTTTCTCCTCCACTCAGAGTAACTGAGTAGTTGCAACCCAGCCAAAACTATGCAATGAAAATAATTTGTCTCTACAGCAGACAGCTGCTGTCTTCATGCTCCTATGGTGGGACCATTTGTGTTACACATGTCCACTCTGAAATTCTTGGACTCCGCCAAATTCGCCTTGCGTGTCACTGACCACACCATTCTCCATTCCTCCATGCTACTTGACCTAGCCTACATTTAATTCCTTGCCTTTTAAATCAGCAGGAACTTTAAGATCTCTAAACAAAACCAGGGATGTGGCCACCTGGTAGTGAAATAAACAATGGCTAATAAAGTTCATTCCCTCAGGCAACTGCCTGGAATCACTGTACATTATTTCTGCTTCCTAGTTGAGAGGTACAGCATTACCATGATGAGTCCTAGATTATTTCATTAACTTTTCTCCACTCTCTGTTCAATCTTTAAAAAATTAATTACCAATTCCACATTCTGTCAATTAGTGAAAACCTACATAAATTATAAGAAAGAGCTACTTGAGTCATGACTATTTTTTCAGAGAGTTCTATTACTATATGAAACTACTCTACAAAAATTACAGTGTTTAAGTCAGCGATATGACTTTTGAATTATGTAAAATAAATTTATTAAAAAGACTCATGTTTAAGAACAACAAAAGGCCTACCTACTTCATTTACTGGAGTGCCAGGCAATGATACTGGTCATAACACAATGTTATGTGAATCACAGAAAACAATAAAGTTTTCTGTACCAAATAAGACTGTCACTTAAAAATGTCTTGAATTTTTTGTTTTGTTTTGTTTTGTTCTATTTTGTTTTTTCCTCCTTTACTTTCATGTTAAAATTGAGTTCACATTTGAATAAAATTAGAAAGAGAGGGATTGTGTCATTTCTGAGCAAGGAAACTTTAAAGAATATGTGACAATACGGAATATTGACTAATAAAATAGGGAATATGCCTCCTTATTTTGTAATGGGATTCCCTTCTCTCCCCCAGAGCTTGTCCAAAATTTATGGTTTTTGCTGTTGTAGCAAAAGAAAGATGGAATTGTCTCTAGTACAATGTTAATACCAGATATTGGAGGTTTGAATCAATGTTTGTTCAGCCACGTAAATTCCCCATGGATTAGATTTAACACAGTATTGATAATGGCAAAAAAAAATAATGTAGTTAAGAAAAGACCATGCTTACCTGTAGTCATCACCAACCCACTAAAAAATTTAATCTTGTCAGTTTTCTTGTCAGTTTTCTTGTCTGTTTTAGTCATTTTCAGTCTATAAACATCTATTATTTGCTTCAAGGAAAAGAAATATGAGTTCTATGTGATGCATCTCTGAGGGTTATTCTACATTGTAGACACAACTCAGATAACCTAAATGTATTTCAGTTATCAGTAGTTCAGCCTTGTCCTATTAGTAATTTTTGTTCTTGTTAATTGTTTTTTTTTTTAATGTTACTGAAGCATCACAATAACCCCAACTCTTATTGTGGCTGTCTCAGCTCAGTTTTTCTGACTTTTCTTTAGGGGACCAACATTCCTGGAGTTTCTGTCCAATGAAGTTCAAGAGCCACCTTGGTCATTGTAGGCCTGCAGTACCTTTACCCAGAATGTCTCTCCTGTAATACATAAAACATTATACCAGTGATCTGGCACCAAGAGATTTGTGCAGAGTTTGTGCATAACCTTAAGTTCCTAGACACTCCAGTATTTCTATTATTTTGGATTTTTTTTTTATTAAATAAAATCTGTGATTTCAGAAGAGGCAAAATTCAGGTTCAAGTGATAATGTCTCTGTGGCTAAATGAATATTCTTTGAGGGATGGGGGAAAGTAGGCCAAGTTAAATATGTGTCTGCCAGTATACACTGTCACCTGCTTTTCCTGTAAAGCAGGCAAGTAGCTAATTTACACTTATTACTGCCATAGGAAAATTTTAAGTCCCTGTTGTCTGACCCCTTTTAAGCCTTTTCAGTGGTTTGGAATGGATCTATAACTGCTGACAGCTTTCAAGTCTCCCTCTGAATCATGGTTGTTTCTGTTGGATATGGACCTGCACTGTATGTAAAATTCAAACTGCATGTGTGCCTGCATGCTCTGCTCATGGCTGTGGCATCTTCTCATCCAGTCATTGGTATTTATGTAAAACCTCAAGGAGTTTTACAAAGGAGGGCAAAATGAAAGCAAAATTAAGTTAAACAATCTTATTTTGTCAGAATTGTTATCAGGGAGCCCTGAGTCTAGTCCTGAGAGGAATAGAATGGAATGGAACCATGAAAAAATTGGTCTTTTTTTGATCTTCATTGATTTCTTTAAGATGAATGAAAAATCACAGGTGTATTTGCTCGTGTAGGAATGGTATGCCCTCATGCTGTGAAATAGGAGTGGATGTCACAGACTGTATAGGATTTAATACTTGTCCTTTTTTCATATCAACAGAAATTGTCCATTATCAGACAGCAATTCCATCACTTATTTCTGTTCGCTTGGGAAAACCTAAAAAAAAAAAGTTGAATGGGGATTAGATAGAGAGTTTAAGTGTTGTAAGGTATGGTTTTAATTGTCTGAATGTAAATAATATGTGCCATCACATGTATGTGCCATCAAAGTATGTAGTTGCCAAGTATGAAAAAGTACTTTATTCTCAACAATTTATCTGGAATTTGGTTATCTGTGATGAAGGTATCTTATCTATCTTATCCATCTATCTATCTACATGAAAACAGCATGGCTACAGTGAAGCAAACTTGGACTGCATGAATCTGAGAAATAAAGACCACTATAACCACATGGTGTTCTTGTATAAGGATTTCTATATCAGAAAGACTGTGACATTGGAGCATGACTCTCTCTTAAGTTCCCTTTTCCATGAGAGCAAAAAGCTCTCATGGAAAAGCCTGAACTTTATTTTCTCCATCATTCTAATTCAACTGAACTACATAAAAATGTGCCTAGAAAGAGAATGAATTTATGGGGCTGAACAGTCAGTCTAGCAATGTGAGTTATTAAAAAAACTGCACCGATCTTTCAAAAAAGTTTTGCTGGTATAAGATGCTCAAAAAGAAAGCACACTGCTGCTTGAAGTGGTTATCTTAATGTGTGTTTGATTAAAAAAAAAAACACAAGCAAACAGACACCTACAACAAAAGTATGGAAATTGGAAGACATGTTTTAAAAAGTGTTATTTAACTTTTACATAATTGTGATATCTTAATATTTTCCCACCTCTATTACTAACTTTTATAAGTATATTAAAAGCATCTTAAACAGTCATTTAGTTATAAATTTAAAATGATAATTCACTGTCTGGACTCCTGAGTCTCTTTGTGTTAAGAAAAAGTTCAGAAAGTAATATAATTGCTTAATTCTTTTTACCATAACATATCTTACAGGAATATTAGTGTATCATGCACTAAGAAAAATTATATTTCTTATTTTCATGCATCTTTATTCTATATTAGAAAGGAGAGTTTCTTTTTTCCTCTGGTAAAAATAGTCTGTTTTTCACGGGAAGGGTAGAGGATATTAGTCCAGAGTTCTATCTCGGAATCTGCTATGAGGTAAAAATCAGAGACACATCACTTGGTTTCAAACTAAGGATTGTGTTTTGTAAGGGGTGATGTGGGTCAAAACTGTGGCTTTAAATTGCATTCCACATGTAGGCATGTGTTCAGGCATGGGCTCCTGTCCCACACCCAGCATTCTCCTTCCTGTGGCTAACCCTTTCTGCCACGTGTCTCTTCATTTGCAGTCCCTGACTTGCCTTTTCCAATGGATATTTTGGGTGCTCAGGTAGGAATGGAGACTGCCCTGGGCTCCTGCTGACGGGGGGAAGAAGGGGAAAGGCTAATAAGCTTGTGATCATGACCAGAATTGCAGTACTTTTTCATGCTCAGTGTTTGAGGGTTCTGAATTATTTTGGAATGCTATGAGCATACAGGACAGAGATTAAAGTGTGAATCAGGTGAAAAGAGCTTTGTAAGGATCCCTCAGGGCCCTTTAACTGGCTTAGAAAAAGAAATCCCACTAAACATCCTGCCAGGAGGAACTGTTAGGATTTGTTTTGTGCTTCTATGTTTTATGGTATTTTTGAAAAAAAAAACCAAAAACCTGATGTCATTGTCCCATGGAGGTTTTAAAGGATAAAGTTAACTACAATTCCAGTAGATCTGGGATGATGTCGGAAATGTAAATAGATCATAGAGCTTATTTATATTTACTTCCTTAATAACTGAGAATAAAAATAATACACAAGGGGACACTTGTCAGAGTCATCAACAATGCAGGAAAAAGGTGTCTGTGGGGGGGGTGGAACCATCCTAATCAGATCAGAAATACACAAATAAGGCAATAAAACCAAAGTTGGAAAGAATCCAAAATTTGGCAAAAACTGATAAATATTATGTACTTGGCTTTGAAGCAGTCTGAAATATGTTCACTGCTTCTGTCTCTGTGACCATGGAAAGAGTTTTCTTCTTATCAGATGAACTGATAAATCACATAAACCATTTGCCCAAACCTGTGCAGGTAGTCAGTACAAGTATCAGCCTTTCTCTGAGTCAGTGTTTAGTTTAGATGCTGTATCGTGACAAAATCCCTGTATTTTTATGGATGGAACTTGATTTGCATTTTGGCAATCATTTTTCTGCTATGTTTTCTCTAAGCTAATTTAAAAATGAGTCAAGGTTCTGTGTTTCAGTAAACTTTTAATGAATACAATGTGGTAATACTTTGCTTAGGGACTAATCAGGGAAAGCGGACAAAACAAAATAGAAACATCTCTCTAGTGCAATGTAAAAATTTAAATAAAATTAAGCAGACCACGTAACTCTTGAAGCAATCTATATACTGTATGGATAATGAAGAATACTTTTTGAAGTCCAAGCGTTTAAACTAAATAAACTGTAAAATTAATTTTAAAAGTGCACAAAAGTTCCCACTTCTTAAATGTGTGTGTTCCAAGCCTCAAACTGGAGGTTAAAAGTGAATAGCTGTGTTTCCCAGTGCTGTTGTTGAACTTCAGAAGGAAGAAACTGGGAGAGGAATCCATTTTGTTGGCAGAAAACATAAATTCGTGATGCATGCTGATGAATAGATTAACATAATGTGTGAAAATCATGAGAATTGCATTAGGGGATGCTGGGAAGTAAACCAGATTCTCTTATTTCAGTGCTACCTCCCTGCCTGGGACACTGTGAGCTTTTGGCATTTTTTTTGGAGTCTGCTGCATTTGTAAAGCTGGGAATTGAGATACTGCCCTTGATATTGGGGAGGTGATGGAAGAGTTTTCTCTATTTCAAGATGTCTCTCGTGGCAGAATTTATTCTCAATTTCATGTCCGGGTATGAGTGTGCTTCAGTTCTCCAGGCAGACACAAAAGGATGTCCTAGAGAGAATAAAATTCTAAATTGGGATGAAAAAACAGGAAGATTGATGGGAATTAAAATTAAACAAAAAATTCACTGAGGAAAAAACCTCTTTAAAAAAAAAAAAGTTAAAAAAAATCAGAATACTATCAAACTTTATTATCTCCAGCATGGTCTTGTTTAGGCAATTGACTTTTCAAATCCATCTAATTTCACTGTGCAAGTAGGACCCTGCAGTTTTATTGTGGAATAGAGCAGGATTTTTGAAAAGGTCCAGAGACCTGATTTAAACCAAAGTGCTGATACCTGGTTGCAGTTTGGAATAAAACTAGTATAAAATATAAAAAGTTAAAACTGCAAGGACAAATAAAGGTAGATTAGCTAGTGCAGCTTCTAAGTTCAGTCAAAATTTCATGGTTTTATCTGTTTCTGTGGCTTTTAAGGATGAGAATGACCTGTAGAGTATTTTCAAAGTAAACTACATAATTCTAAAATTTTTCTTTAAAAAAACCAGTTATTCATTAGCTGAATCATTTTATGATTCAACTAATCAGTCTTGCATTTTTAAATAACTGAGCATTTTTCATCTACCATAAAATCACACTGGAAAGTATCAGAAAAGTGAGTGTCTCTTTTAAGTGTTTATTGACAGAATAAAAATATTTACAGGATATTCAACACAGCATTGCAGTTGGATATGAAGCAATTAAAATCCAATAGTTTTTCTTGAAATGGTATTTTATTCAGGAAGCACAAGAAGCTCAGTTTGTCTTTGCCATAGAAATAATCAAATCTTGTCCCTGAAATATTTTTCTGAAGTGGTGATAGTCCAGAAACTTTTCTGGAAAGCTGCTGCTAGAAGATCATATTGAAGAAAGCTTTTTCCAACTAGATTGAGTAAATTAATGTGCCTTTTGTTTTCTAAGAAAATCCTATTCTTGTTTAAATTATTTTCCTTATTAATATAATCATGAGGCTCTTTAGAAATGTCATTCTTCTAACAGAAATTTAAGTTTGCTTTCATTTTTATTCTGTAAGCTTTCATTCTGTACCTCTCCCACAGGGATGGAGCTGCCTTAAAAATGTTTTCGAAGATGAGTATATTTGTATATGCCTACAACAAAATAATGTCAGAAATATATTCTGCATGAAAAAATGGAGGCAAAGTTTGGAGTATCTTAAAATTGTCAAAATGTAATGATCTAACTATAGCTTATTTTTTTATTCTTTTTTTTTTTGTTTGTTTGTTTGTTTTTTGAGTTTTGGGGTTTTTTGGGGTTTTTTTGTTTTTTTTTTTCTTAATTGCAAATATGAGCTGCCTTCAGCAGGGGCAAGCATATGGATTTCTCTTGACTGCAAAAATTTCAGCACTGCTCCCTGGCACTTCAGTTGTCTCAAAGATTTTCAGGAACTCATTTGTCACTACACTGGGTGATGACAGACCAAACCTATTTGTCACTGTGAGTGACAAATAATGTGCACCACGAGGGACTTCTTGGCTGTATTTCATTTGTAAATCACAAATGCAATAAGGCAGATTTGAAATTCCCAAAAGGAGTGAATGAAGGACTTGCTACATATTTTATTTGTATACTGTAGTATGCTAATTCTTTATAATATGTGAGAATAATTGCAAAGAGAAAAAGTTTATGGCTTTTTTCATCATAGTTTCTGACTTATGCTCATAAACTTTTTGAGAAAAATGTAGTCTTGAGGTTTCTCACCCTGAATTAAGACACCAAGAAAAAAAGAAAAAGCTTTATTTTGCAGCTATTGGCATGAAATTCACAGCAGATTACTCCTATTACTTATTGACATAAAAATCTGACCCTGGGAAGTAATATTATAGTATCCATAGTATACAAATACTTGAAAAACAGGAATCTCATGGTAGAGCCAACATTAGTCCTAAAGCAGTGAGGACTGCTTTGGTTACATCACACAACTGATTTGGCTGTTTTGTGAAGTTTGAGGCACTGTCACAGATCAGAATCACTGGTAGTTTATTTATTTTTAAAATCATCCTCTACACAAAGCCCTTCAACGTCACGACATTGAGTTTGGCTTTGAATGTGTTTTGTTTGCGTGATGGATTGTTTTTGTTTTTTTTTTAATATTTCAAGTATTTCTATGTTTAAAAACAAGCCTGAAATGAATCTGGAGTTGCTATCCTTTGCCTTCTATTTAACACATCTTGAATACATGAAACTCTTACACAGTGTAGTTTAGTGGTATTATGACACTGTCACTACATTATGTGCCAATGCTCTTGCCCTGATACAGGTGCTTGCACAGTCATTTTTAGACATTTTCTGCCATATTGTCCTAATTAGATGTTGTCTGATTGGCCTTAAACACCTTCCACTCATAAATTATAACCTGGATATGAATGTATATTGGTTTAGGCGCAAAAATTCAGCTTGCAAGTGCTGCATGGTAGTAATATAACCACAGGGAAAAAGAGGAAAGACTACTTAAACAGCTTTCAGCAAGCTTGATAAATCTTTCTCTCCGTTTGAATATCATTCTGAAGTTCAAGTTCTTCAGCTAAAATAACAGGGATGGTCTCTTACTGAAATATATTAACAACTTTATGGTGATAATATCAGTTAATTGTTATTGTTACAAGACCATCATTTTATTAGTAACATACTCTTCTATCTAAGTCATATTTATTGTTGCACAGGTAACCATGTAGACAAATTATTATTTAGGTCAAAGAACCAGGTTCCTGCTGGAGCTCTTATACTCTTTTCACAAATCAGTCTTTTCTTTAAGGTTTTTGTGTGTTTTTTTGGTGATTCTTGGAAGGCATGATCTCCTTGCCTGGGCTAAAATTAAAAAGAAAACAAAACTGCATTTCTACAGAGAGGAACTTTTATCTTGGCTAACAAGAAATCTTCCAATCTCGTATTTAGCAGCAAGCTTGTTTTATTTGCTTGTAGTATCTTAACTCATTTGATCCTGAACTACATTCACAGTAATTCTACTAGCACAATCAAACCAATACACTTGCCTTTTATCTTTTTTCCCTAGAATGCTACCTAAGGATGATATAATGTTTTTCCCATTCCAGTGCCACAGTGTGTATGACAATAGAGTTGAATAAAATGGAATTCCCACACAAGGATTTCATTATTCTTGTTATTTGTGATTTTAAATACTATTATTAATGGTTTTAAATACAATTATTCTTTTTCAGAATGTAGATAAGTACAAGCAGGGAGATCCTTATTTTGGTAACTTTAAATGTATTCCCCATTTACTTACACCACACTAAGGGAAACAACTCCTGGCTAAAAATAGTGTGTTTGTATAACAGAGTACCTTTCTGTGAACACATGCTGTGTAGGAGCACTTATCTGCTTTTGGCATTCCTCACTCCTTGCAACCTGGGCCTCACAGCTTTTGGAAGTCACAGGTAAGGGCAAAATAAGAAGAAAGCTGTGCCTTGATTTTTGCAGCAATAGTGGAATCAAAGCTGTGGGGAGCCAGTGCTGAGGCCCATAATTGTTCATTTATTCAACAGGAGTTGTGGCTGAGCAAGGGTTACACAGATAATCTGAGGATGGCATATGATTTCTAGTAAAGGAGGAATTTTTATGTTATGGCAATACATTGCTCATCATTTCAAGAATGATTTTTTTTTTTTCCCCCTTGATGTTTAGGGAATCTAAAGAACAATAAATGATGAAAAAAACAGAAGAAATACTTGTAAGCGTGTTTGGAGCTGGGAGTTTGAAGCAAGGTAAGAAATTTTGAAACAAGTTGGAGATACCGTTAAGCTATAGATGCACATAATAAGAAAAAAGTATTGATCTCTAAAACTCAAGTTTTCTTTTTTAATGTCAGTTTGAACAGAGGAGGATACTCATTGCTTGAAGCTGATCTGTAGCCTAACTACTAGCAATGCTCATTTTGGGCTTAGAACCCAAACATTAATGCCAGGACAGAAACTGTCCTCTGGCCAGAGACAAAGAAAATAAATACTCCTTTCCCCAGAAATGTCTTACACATAAAGGTTTTTACCACCTTACACAGGTGGTAAACAGAAAAAAGGAAACATGTTGAAGGCCAACATTGTGAGAGATGATCCAAAAATCGTTTGCACTTCTTAAAATCATTTCTGTACAAAGCTCTTCAATGTCTTGGCATTGAATTTGGCTCCAAATGCGTTTTGTTCAGCACCCTTCTACAGCATTCACTACTGTTAAAATCATCATAATAGAAAAATAATAAGTAAAAAAGAACTTTAGAGTCTGAGTTTTGTGGTGGTATGGGTTTTTTGTTTGATTTTTATGGGCTTTGTTGTTTGCTGTTGTTGGGTTGTTTTTTTGTTTGTTGTTGTTTTTTTGGTTGGATTTTTTTTGTTTTAGTTTTTCTTTTGAAAGAACTACATGTTGCAGCATATAAAGCTAATGGAAAATCAAATAACCTAGTAGTAAATACAAAGCACATCTTCTAGGTCCACATAAAATGAAGGGTACATCTGTCTTAGAGTGATGAATTGCTTAATTTCTTTGTGAAATTTGTGTATTGCACCTAAATACTTCTATTAAATACTTTTTAAATAGTCTTTCATCAAACTGTAACTGCTCAAGTGATACTGAAAGTAAAAGTACTGAGCAAGCTCAAGTAAGAGAAAAACAAAAATCTGAAATATAAGCTGTCAATAATGTTTCCATTCATCAATAGTGACAAAGTCGTGTTTGCAAATTCTATATGCCCGAACTTAGAAGCTTCATAAGAGTTTCTCCATTGTTTCCTGAATTAAATAGGCAGGTTGTGAGAAAAACACTAATTAAAGGAACCAGTGGCTTTTCTCCAGCACTGAATTATGAGGTCATTGCTACTTGTTAAAATCCTTATCCCACTCAAATATTCATTATTATCTATTAAGTCTCTTGCAGACAGGGAGATTATGATAATACATTATTAGTGGGTAGTTTTCATCAGTATTCCAGATTAGTCCACTACTCTGAGCCATAGCCACGCCAACATAAATCACCAATGCAAATGCTAAACAAAAGTAACTTCTCTGTGGGAAGGACACTGCTAGTTGCTTTACTTTCAATAGTTTTCCCTTTTGCATTACTTGCAGCACTTTGAAACCTGAAAATGCAATTTCTCTTGCTATTGATTTTTTTTCTTTCCCATTTAGTAAGCACTGAGGTAGATGGAGATCTATGCATGTACCTTTGCATGGGGTGAGCCTGGAATACATTTTATTGTTTCAGTATGTTGCTTCTTCAGCTTGGGAGCCTGGTCTCAGTGTGTGGGGAACACTTCAGCTGCAAAATCAGAAGTATTATTTGCTTACAGAAAGTTCTGATGAATTCCTTTTTTTTAGTGGATATGCTATGCAGCACTGCAATGACCTTACTCTCATTAAGTCTATATTCTTTAGACATCCTTTAGCTGTCTGATTCTGAAAGCCTCTCTTCATATTTCATCACTTGAAGGAGTTTTAAGGTGCAGAAGTTTGTAACTTCATAACTCCAGGTTTATGTTATACTTCAGCCTTAATATTATTTCCTTATAAGCGAAATTTAATTCTATTTATTCATAGTTTCTGTTAAAGATATCTATCATATACAGAGTTTCCTGTTAAAGCAGCATCTATTAAAGCAGGTCAAGCAGTGAACTGGAGGAAATATTGTGCTTACACTGCTCAAGTGTGTGGTGGTTACTCTTTCATCCATTTAAACAACATGGTAGCTATAGGATTTCTCCAAAGCAGGACAAAGTTACTAACATAGCTGAAGTGTTTTCATCTTGTTTAAGTTTTGGCCAGATGAATGTATGATTTCGATATTGAAATAAAAATGAAATTAAACCAGAACTATGAAATAAGTACTTTAATATCTCTGTTCTAAGATAGAATAGTGTACTTATACTTTTTCACTTTTCAGAAAGAGGCCAAGGGGCCAACAATATCTGGAATCCACCTTGGCTTCTTCTCCTTTTTATTCTTTTTTCAGTCTGCCAGCTTCATCAATCTCACCTTTCCTAAAGAAAAGAAGTTACTTGTGCCACATAGCAGGAACAGGAAAGAAACTTGTCTGTTAAGGACAAGGAGTTGGAAAGTGGTTTGAAGCTGATAACCTGGTATCAGGCTAATGGCAGTGTAATCTGGCATTGCCCTGGGGATTTCCTGTGAGAAAAATAACAAATTGTCTAGCAAAATTATCACAACAGCAACCACAGCAAATATCATGGGACAAGGAGAAAGGGGAAGATATGGCTGCTTCTCTATAGCTTTGATTAAAAACTGCAAAGCACTGTAGATATTTTTCACTAAAAATAGAAGTCTCTGGTGATTATTCCTTGCAGATGCAGATCACAAATACGATCATGCTAGAGAGAAAATACAGGTCTTTAATGAAATTCATCTTGCAATACACATTCCACAGAAGATATATAAACCAGTTTGGGAGTATAGTTGCTGTGGGTGGATGTCTGGGCATCTTATTCTGGGTTTTTGGGGTTCTTCTTGAGTTTGATGAGGCTGAGTGTTAAACCTGCCCTACTTCAGACTATTCAAGCACAGCCAGTGAGAAAAAAGTTCTGCTAGATTGAAAGTTGGACATCTGCATGGAAGGTGAGCTACACTAAGAAACCTTGTTTAGTCTCAACAAGAAGAAAAACTGTTTTAAATAGAATGGTATAAAGGGGCTGTTTAAACTCCCAAAATACTGGGATTTTCACCAGCAGGGTTACTGTTCCCAGATATCAAAATATTAAAATGCAGATTTTGTCAGCTGGGTTAACTCCCACTCATGAAGAACAGCTACTGATTTCCATCAGGCCAATGCACAGTTGTATGTTCAATAAAAGGAAAAAAATATTTCACTCTACACCCTTCTTTTCTTAAATAAGAAAATTTCTTATATTTCTCAGGGTTCATTGCAGAGTTTAATAAATAGTGAATGCATTTCAAAAAAATACTTTATGGAGTAAGAATTGGAGATTAAATTATCCTCTCCTTTCTGGGCTAAACAGTGGTATAACAATCTCAAGTGATATGATCCTATAGGAATAAGATTGACTCAAAATAAATATTGAATGAGCTAGTTTTGTGTGATTTATCATGAATCAACAGTCTAATCCCTCCCAAATTCTAAGATATATGTGTCCAGTTATGGCATCTGACTATAGTGGGATGAGGATTCTTATTTGGTTGGTTGGTGGATTTTGAAGGATTGTTCTTTTTGTTGTTGTTTTCCCTGAAAGAAAGGAAATTGCCAGTGATTGCCAGTGTCATTTCTTGATTTTAGTACAAATGATTAAAGGAGAAGTCTGAGGGGAGAATGAAGATTCAATTTATTATTCTGGTTTAAAGTGACTAGTTTAAGATAGACAAACTTTAGGGGAAAAATAAAGAACATATCCTAGAATCACAGATCCTGTGCATTACAGCACTGTTAGTCTTGGGTTATATGATCCTATAGGAATAAGATTGGTTTATAAATCCAGATTAGAAGACTTCAAATGCATTAAAGATTCAAATTTCTTCACAATATTGTCAAAGCATTGTTCTTTGACTTTTCACAGCCTAATGTTAACTAAAGGATTTCTTTATTTTCCACACCAAGTGACATAAGAGGAAAAAAAAAGAAAGCTGATCTCACATAAATGAGCATTTTTAAACAACAGGTTAGGTGGATAGATTTTTGATGTTTCAGGTCTAATAGTAAAGATATAAGGAATCCAGCTATAAACAGGACATCAGCATGGACTTTACTGAACTTGTAACTTTCCATTTTTACCAAGAGCTTTTCAGTGACAGATTCTAACCATTTTTGGATAGTGATGCATGGTATTTCTAAAAATAACACATAAAAGCAAGTGGGCTTGCCTTCACTTGCAGTAAATTTGTTTTATATGCAGATACAAAGACAATACATTCAAAGCAGCACTATTTATAATAACACACTTTTGTTATTTTCAATCGTTAGTTTCAACATAAGCAACTGATCTCTTTCCATGAGTCACCTAACCTAAAAATAGTATTGGTCCATTCATGTAACTTGGTCATTGAGCACTGGAGAAATTGAACTGAAAGTACACTTGCAATCAAAAATGAACATGTGGATAATCTTTGTGATTCAGATGCAGCTATGTGTAACTTTTGCTTTTAACTTCTCTCTGATTCATTGCTTACCACAAAACCTTTCAGAAGACAGGAAGTTATAAATAACTTAAAACGAGACAGGAAATTATAGGAGATGTGATTAAAATATAGACTTTTTAAATTCCTAATCATCACCGATCATATTGCAGAGAATTTTCACTTTACAAAGTGAGGAACAGGGAACAAGGCTATGGTTGACTAAATTTGCTGCACAATGCTGAGAGAACCACTAAAAAGTGTTCTGAGAATTTACCCTGGGTTCTTGGAAAGCTTGCAGAGTGTGATTTCTAGTGGGTGGTGTTCATAGTTATAAAAGCACTTATGAAAGCTATTAGACTGTTTGCTTCTGATGAGCATTGACATCTGTGGTTTCTGCGAAAATCCCTCTCTGGTGCAACAGATCCTTTCTGGATCACCTCTCTCCTGTAACCAACATCTTCTATTGCTTTAATCTACATTGTATCTCTCAGATCAGCTGAAAGTCTGGCGTTAGGCAGGATGGGCAGGCTCTGTGTACTGAAATTTGAGGTTTGTGACCTGATCGTGTGTAAGCTTGGGATCTTGGACTTTTTTCAATTATGCTGTAAGCTACAATAACTCTAATTGTCGTTGTGGAGAAATGCATCAAATAACTCAGCTACTTCGACAGCACAGAGTTTAGAATTTATTAGCTGCTGCTCTGCTCCTAATTTAGTGGCATAGTCTCATCTCGTTGAAAGTTTAATTGCCATTATTGAGTAGTCATTTTGATAGGTTATTCCATTTTCTGCCCTGTTTATCTTCTGTTCTTAAGTATCTTGCTTTCTTCTTTCAACATTGCCATCTCAATCTGAGCTCCTTCTGACTAGTTCTCAATATTTTCCATCCTTTTTTTAATGGCACAATCAGCGCTTGATAGCATCTCTATGTCTTCTGCAATTCTGTCAAATTGGCTGCTATGAAGAGACTCGAGTGCTGCAATTTCCCGTCTGAGCTCCTGCTCTTGCACCGTTTTGACACATGGGATTTTTCATTTTCCACCCTTTTTTATCAGTTTGTTCCTATACAATAAGATCGTTTTTATGTTTAAATCAATTGCCTGTTGAAAAAGTTAGCTTTCTGAAAAAAATCTCCTATGCACAGAGTACCTCCAGTATCTTCCAGGGTGTGCATATGAAATAAGGAATTTTCTAACTTGCAATCATGGTCCATAGTAAATAGTTAGCAGGCAAAACCATTCTTTTATACTCACTATTTTTTCTCTCATAATCAACTTGAAAATGCTTCTGCCCTGTCAGAATGCATATCACATTTTGGTTTTTCATAGATGTTTATGAAAGAAAATGAAAATTACCTAGGACCTCCAAAATAATCTGATTTTTATTTCACAAGTTACACTATTTTTATCACTACAGTATCTTTTGTGCCCTTTTATGCATCCTCTGGTGTGTGCACATACATGCAAAAAATAATGGCGACAAGATCCCTGCAAGGGAGATGAGATGTGATACGCAGCTATGGATTGTTATTTGAGTCTTTGGAGAGAATGCTAAAGATGAATAGTAATAAAAACTTATTTATATTTTCTGCCTGATTTGATGCTTCCTACTTACTCTCCTTCCCAGTATTTCATATTAGTATTACTGACCTCAGGCTCTATTTATTTCATAGCTTTAATTACTGATATTTTTGAAGTACCAAGTAACATCCAAGGCCTTTTCTTTTCCTGATGGATATTTTAATGGCCATGAGATGTTAAAAGTTGCTGGGAATTTAATGGATGGTTTAACTCCACTGAAACTCTGTGTACAATACAGAAGTGCTTTGCATGACCTGTCTTGACTCCTGGCAGGGATCCGACATAAGAGGGGAGAGAGAAGCCCATGCTGGAGCAGGTTTCTGGCAGGACTTGTGACTCCACGGGGGGATTAAGCTGGAGCAGCAGTGGAAGTTCATGGAGGAATGTCCCCATGGGAGGGAGCCCACACTGGGGCAGGGGACAGTGTGAGGAGTCCTGGACCTGAGGAGAAGGGAGCAGCAGAGACAAGGTGTGATGAACAGCCTTCAGTTCTCATTCCTCATCCCCCTGCACCACTGTGGGGGTGTAAAAATCAGTAAAGTTGAGCCTGGGAAGAAGGTAGAGATAGGGGGAAGCTGTTTTAGGATTTGGTTTAATTTCTCATTGCCCTGCTCTGATTTTGATGTGTAATAAATTCGACTAATTTCCCCAGTTCAAATTTGCTTTGCCCGTGACAGGAGCTGGTGAAGGATCTCTCCCTGCCTTGCTCAACCTACAAGCCTTTAGTGGCATTTTCTCTTCCCTGTCCAGCTGAGGGGAGTGACAAAGTGGCTTTGGGAGACATCTGGCCTCCAACCAGGTCAACCCACAAAAGGATGGAAACTTAAGGGAGAAGGCACCAGACTGCTGAATGGACCTGGTAAGAATTTGGGGATTATGAATTTTTAAAAACAAAATGAAATATAAAAGAGAATTCTTTTCTCAACAGGACATTATTCAATGATCTAGAATGGTCAAGAATTATATATATTACTAGACAGAAGTATTTCTTTTTGTGTAGTATAGATTGCTCTAAAGTAGTTTCTTTTTCCAGGTGATTCTGCCTAGCTGCTTTGCTTCTCCTGCCAGTAGTTCTTAAAGAAATGGTGAGTTGGAATGAAAGTATTGAGTGGCTAATTTAAGAATGTCTGATCCAGATGGAATTAATTAAACAGGATTATTACTTTAATTCAAATGGTTTTGTTACAGTAGTAAAAACGCATTTTTAAGATGGTTTTAAAACTCATGTCCACTGTTTGTTCATAGCAGCTGTAAGAAACTGCAGCCACATCTTTTCCTTTCTTTGATGCAACTTCTTCCCCTCCTGGTTTGCTTATTTGAGAACTTGTTTCCTCTATGTCACAGTTCTTTTAATCTCATGGCAATAAATAACAATTTATAGTCAGTCAAAGACCATTTCTATTTGGCT
This sequence comes from Thryothorus ludovicianus, assembly GCA_013397245.1. Classification (NCBI taxonomy): domain Eukaryota; kingdom Metazoa; phylum Chordata; class Aves; order Passeriformes; family Certhiidae; genus Thryothorus; species Thryothorus ludovicianus. The sequence continues at coordinate 66,093 of VZTB01008341.1, read as the reverse complement.
TCAATATTTCTGTTTTCAAGCTTACTCAAGGTATGACTGTAACGTAAATCTGTGTTCCGGTGAACAACACATAATTTTTGTGGCCTATTTTGAATCTGAATCATCTGTTCTGTAAAGAAAAGTGAAAAACCTCAAAAAATAGATCAAAGAGAAAACCTAATTATTTGCATGAATGGCAAAAGAGGATTTTAAAAGATCTTTTTAAGTTGTTAGCACTGCATCTCTCATTATGTACTTGCTAAGGATGACTATAAAGAAATGCAGATTTTATTTTAAATATATTCTCTCTTTGTGTGTATATATATATGCACAGATGCTTTAACCCTGTACATTGTGCTAGTCACAGGCTCTGCAGTAAACACATGTTCATCTACTCTGGAGAGTGAGTAGACCCACTGAGAAATTCTAGTCCTGTATCTGTTGCAGAGTTTCCATTTGCCCTTGAAGCATTAGGGACTGCAAAGGTTTGAAAGTGTGGCGAGTCTCCTGGCTGTTAATATCTTTTTCAAGCTGCCAGCCTGGAACTTAACCAGAAACAGTTTTATTGTGCATATTTAAGTCGGAATAATTTCTCACAGATGCTCATGTATCTCAATTCCCATTTATGTATCATTTTTACTACCATCTGATACTGTGACCTGCAGTTCATATTTATTGTCATTACCCAAGCCATCCAGTCTTCTTTTATAATACTAAACAAAAAGTGTGAACAATTATATAGGTTCTTAGAGGAAATGCACACAATCTGAACTGGCTATGCACAGCTGTTAACATTTAAATCCCATCTGTAAGTGGAAACAATTATCTTTAAATTTTACATGTAATAAAACCCACAGAATACTTCTGGCCTTTTCTGAAATTTGTCTTTGGAAATTAATACTGAAAATGGATGTTTTCTTCATTACTGTTTTCCTGATACAAACTATGGGGTGGAATGTATTGTTAGTATAGGAATAAGATCTGAGGCCTGGATCTCTGTTATTCAGAAAAACAGACTTTATCCCGAATTTGAGACAAATTTAAAAAATCAGATTTGTGGGGAGAGATTCTTGAGCTAATTCTGAGTACATCCCTTACAGGATGTCACAGCTTTGGGATGGCAACTTTTCATAGGCATGGATGTGCCCAGACAGGTTTTCCATGGGGCCTGTTTCGTGACTGCAAACAGAAAATCTGTGATGCACATTCAACACGTCTTAAATTCTGCAACTGAAGTTTTCTTTTATCATTCTAACTTGTCTTTTCAAAAACCTCTTCCCTTTTACCTCTCTTTCTGCTGCTAATGGTAGATGGCAGCTGTCTCGAGACCTCGGCGCTCCGTGCTTCTCTTGTCAATGGAAGTGTTTTCTTGTTGGCATTGACAGACAAATATTTTCATGTCATCCTTATGAAGTTTCTGCTGATGGACTGGATGAGTGCAACTGTTAGCTCTCTTAAGTGATTCCACTCTTATTTTTAATTTGTGACTTTACAGCTCAAGAATAAATTTTCGCGTTTATCAGACAGCTAATAATTAGTTCTCATTAGAGGATGTCCAGCAAGAGGATGCATTATGGTTGCACTAAATCAGCATGACATCCTTCAAAAACCTTGCATCTGACATGTTATCATAAGGGCAAGCAAAGACAGACATAACATCCTGGATAAATAGATAGCAAGGAACCTAAGGATCAGCAGCTCAATCACCTAACTCGGGAACAAGTTCTTATATCTGAGACTAACTGGTCTTTTTTTTAGTATTTACAAGAAAGATGTACTTACTTTATATCTGAATTAGTTGAGTACAGGGTGAAATCTAGTACAACTCTATTGTTCTTGCCCTGGAGAAGGAGCATTAAAATGTGTATAACTGACTTCAAAAGTGCAGGAATATGTTTGTATTCTCTGAAAACATCTGAACTAACATTAAAAACAAAACAAAAAAATATTACTGGAGGAATCTTACGATATCTGAGATTGATATTGGCATTTTGAGGTACAGTGTGATGAATTCCAACAGTAATTAGTAATTTTATGCACAGTATGGACACCAAAGGCTGCAGTCAATGAAGGTCACAGAATCATATCTATAGATCTACAGATCTATGTTTGGTTTGAAAGGGACCTTTACAGGTTACCTTGTCCAATGCCCAGGATGCTTCTCTAGGCTGTTTTCCTTGCAGTTAGGAAGCAAGAGATATTCCAACAATATAATAATTGGGGCTTCTGCATTTATTCTACTCCCTTATTTAAAGAGAACAAAAATAGGAAATGAGAGATTGGAGAAAAATTAAAGATAAAAGTCTTGTTCTTTGAAGTGTACTGGAAGGAACATAACGCTTCATAGAGATTCAATGCATCATCTGCAAACTAAATATGCCCACTTCAGTATTTGCACTATTTAAATGCCTTTTCATTTTAAATGAGTCTTTAGATATACTGGCATTACAGTGAAGAAATATATGAAAATAAGATGTAGTAAGCTCAGAGTTTTGAGATCCTCATAAGAAGAAAAGGTGAAAGTTCCCTCTGTGCCAGTTCATGTTAATATCTTTTATTGATACCTACATATCTGAAAAAAGAAACATTGGGAAACAAGGCCAAAGAGAAGAGAGTTATGTGCTGAGAAAGAACGTGTGAGAGGCTCCCAAGAATTCATCAGCTCTGGGGAATAATGACCTTATTGGATCCACAAGAATTGTTATGAGAACAGTCAGCTGAAAATGTGCAAGACCATTGGCACTTAAAGGTCTCAAAGGCAGGTGTATAATTCAGACCACATCCAGGAGTGCAGTGGCTGTTCCAAGCAGACAAAATCAACAGGATTAGTCACAGAGGTCTTGAAGCAAAAAAAAAAAAATTGGAAAATTCCTTGAAGGACTTTCTGTCTTAAAAGTTGATGGTGCATCCCTGACTTGCTCCACTTGTGAATGAATAGCTGGGGTTGGCCTCCCAGCTGCCTCTCCAACACTGAGAAGGGTGTGTGTGTTCATGTGTAAGGGACCAAGCAAAGGAATGCACTCTGTGAAGTTTTCTGCTGTTAATAAAACCAACTTATTTATTATAACCCCTTAAATTAAGACTGATCTGTCTTAACCCAGTCATCTTTTCTCTCTGAGAGAAAAGGATATATATGACAAGAGAATACAATGAATTTATTCATACTTATTTATTTTTAAAAGACATCTTTCATAGAGATGTATGTAAATTAGATTCCTGATGAGGACAGCCTTCAGAATCAAGTTTAAACTTTGAGTTTGAAACTTCAGACTGAAGTACAACATGTATCCACCAGGGAAAGAATCAATATGTTTAAATGTTTATAAGGTGGTCTTAAACAGCAACTAGGTCTGAACATCCAAAGAGCATCTATGGGGGAGAAGCTTTAGGTTTAATGAAGTTCAAGACTGAATTTAAGTTTTGACTGGCTTGAAATAAAAGCAAAAAAAGGATGGAAGAAAGGCTATAATTATTGGAAGAACATAATGTGATGCTTAGACAGGATGTGAAATTTGCTGAGGAACATATTGAGGCTATAATTAGAGATAGTGTTTCAGTCACTTTAAAAATGAGTCATTAGAGAATGCATTAAAAAGAAAAATTCTACATCTGTTGGGTCTCCCAGTTGGGACAAAAACATGAGATCTAAAAGTGAAATGCAAATTCTTTTTTCTAAGGAGCTCTGAGGTTAAATTCCAGAAGTGAAGCACAAACAAAGCTCTGAAGTTAGAAACAAATAAAAACAGGAGTATAGATGGCTTGTAATATTTTCCATACATACTTCTAGAACATATACAAAACACTGATACTTATCCTGCAAGGAATTGAAATTGATTGCTTAGGAGTTTTACAGGGTATTCCTTTCATCTTTCATCACTGCTTTCAATCATAGGCAGGGGAAAATAATTCCACAATATGTTTTTGTAACGTACACCAAACAAGAATAGTTGAGTGACTCATTGTAGTTCTTCTGTGTCTGTCTTCAGTATGAAATGAGCTAGATGGAGAACAGCTTTTGCTATTCATTGCTCGTCTATAATAAACAGTTTTCAATTAATTTCTTTTCTAATTGTGCTAGGACTAGGGGTGAGAAGCACAGATGTCAAGTTTTGATTGCATTGGCTTTTGCAAAGAGCTGAATTTTCTGGGGGAGGAGAAGTTTGTGGGAAGGAGGTCAATGCATGTATCTGGCACCACACTGCCTTCAGGCTGTCTGCATGAGGGAATGTTCTACAATAAAATGAATTGCCTAGCAGTTTTAATCAAATCAGCAAATTAAAGGAAAAGGAGCTACACAGTAAAAAAGACAATGCTACTATTTGGACCAACAGTTTCTCTTTTTTTGGCCTCTAATATAGATTACTTTGTGGATCTCTTTATTTCACATTATCATAATCTGTTTTATAAAGTGTTTTTCTATAGAGTTTTGCCACAGACTAAACTTATGTAGACCCATAATAAAATAAGATGATTCAGTGTCAGGGATCTACCTGTATCAAAAAAAACAACCCTAAACAAGCAGACAAACAAAAAAAACCCAGAATAAACCTGGAAGATTTGAGGTCTCTGTTAGTACACAAGCAATATGGTTGTGAACTGGGTGTAGCATTTTCCTGAGTCCAGTTAAGATTAAAAAGAAAAAAAAAGGTATGTTCTGTACTTCATTTGTGTAGTTTATAAAACTTCTTGATGAGTACAAGCTGTGAAGACCAAAAAATAGTTTTAGAACAATTAATTATTTCAGCATGTAAAAGGTAAGGTGAGGTAAGTTTGCAGCCAGCTATTTTGGTCTTAATCATATTGTGTAAATGTGGTTATTGTTATAATTATCAATGGAATAATTGTGGTTTTGCTCAAATTAAGTTGCCTGCAAGAGATTAGTTCTCTTACTTTGCTTCTCAGTTAGGCCTTAGGTCTGAGGAAGTGCACAGGAAATGTTATTCTAGAGATTATTTAATACCAAACCTCTGTGTTTGTCTGACACACTGCCTTGTGGAGGCTGTGCCTTCTCCTCTCCTGCCTTTCAAAATTCTCTTTAATAACATTCAAGACAAAGCAGCTTCTGGGCTTTAATAAGAAATGAAAACACCTTAGAATTAACTCAATTCTCATTATAGCAGCTATATTTTTTTTATTTAGCTTTATTAAATAGTGGTTGGAAGACAAGTTATTGACAGCTTTCATAAAACTCAAAGATGTTTATTTAATCTATTAATCCTGTCTCTGCTAAGCTGTCACAAAGATGATTTCTTGGATAAGGACAACCTGTTCCCTGAGAAACTAAGAGATAATTTTTGTGCAGTTGTGTAGGCTAGCAAATATAACGAACTGTTTATCCCTCTTGAAATGGATAAAATCAGGGTTTAATTTAAAATTTAAATTATTTTACCCTACATATAATATCTAGGCAGTATTTAGATCAGCCTAAGGGGTATTGTCTGAAGCACCCAAATATTTTTTTGCACGCTTTGCTTTTCCCTGACCAGAGGGGGGGAATGTTCACCAGGCAGCAGGCACAGAGGATGCTCCATCAGCTGTCTGCAGCCTGATGTTGGCTGTGACCACCGTGGGCCTGGTCCTACAGCTGGAGACCCAGAGATAAACACGGAGTGGAATAATCACATTACAGCTACTTGGATATGCTTCAAACGGAAAGGTTTTCTCGGGGAGAGGAATTTGGATGCGCAGTATCTGAAAAGCTGATTTAGAACAAATTGTTTGTGCACACTGCAACAGGAGCAACCTCACTAACACGTCTGGTCATGCTCCTGTGTCAGCATTCCTGCATTGCTGGTGAATGGGGAGGGGGGAGGCACGTCTCCTGCAGGATTTTAATGCTTTAAAGAGGAGTGGAAGTACAGGATATGCAAAATATGAGGGAGGGAGAGAGAGCCAGTTTGGGTATTTTATTTCTGGTTTTTTTTATTATTTAAAGAAACTATTGTTTTTTTGACAGATCCCCTTAGTAACAGAGGAATGAAAATAAAGCTGTGTTTTACATTTTACCTTCTGGTGAACCTGAGTGAGTCGTTCAAGGATGGTATTGAAAGAGTTGCTCTGCTTTTATGTAAATGAAAATATTAATTATCCTACTTGAATTCTGAAAGTGCAAATATTACAATACCATCTCAATAACAACTGTAAGTTGGGGGATGGTTTATGACTGGTATATTTTAAGCCACTCACAGCTTCTATAATTACACTGAAGATGTAAAACAAAGATACTGCAAAGTAAAGATAACTTTCTTAGTTCAGAAAAAGCATAGTGTGAGCACCAAGGCTGAAACCTGAAAAAAAGTTAGCCAACTCTTTTTTAACAGCTGAAGATTAAATTCTCATAAAACTCCACTCACTTTTTAAAGAGAGTGAACTAAAATATTGATGAAGGTCATTGATATACTCGCATTTTCCTTCTCTAAAAAATTTGTTGGTTTTTTTTACCCCATTCAGAATAGCCTTTGCCAATTAAAAGTTTGCTTTCATAGTGTTGAGTACATTTAGGAGAGAGTATTATAAAATTATATTTAGAGTATCACCACTGATGCTGGTAATTATTTTTTCCTATTGTCCTTTTTATTTTTTTGTGAAGCAATTTCCTAGATAATAAGGAAATCATGATAAAGGAACATCACAAGCAAAACAGGCAACTCTTCCTTGTTCTGGGTTATTGTTTTGCAATAATTTGGAGATATGTCAGGACTTTAGCAGTTTTGGTAGACAATAGATATAAACTGAGTTAAAATACCACTTGCATCAATGTTCCAAATCTGATATAATATTTTTGACAAATTGACTTGCGTGGGTGATTCTGTCCCTCTGGAAACTATCCGTGTGTTACACTGAGTTGTGTGGCATTGCCTGGTCCTGCTTCTAGCAGGTAAATTATGTTGACAGACTGCTGAGAGTAACTTAATTTCCTACACTTTTTCCTGTATGTTTTCCATGTTGAAAGCGTGTCATATGAAGGTAAATGAGATGCAAAGACTGGAGTTACTTTGCTTAATAAATGGCTGCTAAGTAGATTCAGAGAACAAGCTCTGTGGTAGCATTTCTTTCAAAGCATAGGCCTGAATATTAGCAATTATTTCACTGTGCATATTTAACTAGTTAAAACAAAACACAATTGAAGAAAGCCTGAAAGGAAAAATATATATTAAGCAGTTTCTCTTCTGTGTAGTTTTTAGATTTGTTTTAAACAAACAAATTCAGGAGGCTGCAAACAGCCTCTTTGCAAACTGGACTGCAAGGATTCATAGATTCTTTTTTTTATTATATTTTTTTACCCATTGCTTACACACCATAATGAACTATCTCAATAGTCAGAAAGTCTTGAGCTTGTATTTTTTCTCAGATCAAATCCTATGCTGCACCATGCTGTGCAAATGGCTTTCCATTGAAACCTCTAGAGCTGTCAAGAGTAGTGGGCCAAATTCTGCTCTGAGATGCGCCCTAACAAGCATCCCATATTCTTACTCATGTCCTTCATCCTCAATACACACTCCTTTTCTCCAAAGCCCCACAAACTAAAAAAAAGCTCCCTCCCCACTTAAGGAATAGTTGAAAGGAGGGTGGGTAAAAAAAGAAGACTAAGCCAACCGAAGAATTTAAAAAGAGTTACTTTAATTCAATTTACAAACCTTTTCTCATGTGTTCTTCCAAATGAATTTGGGAATGAGAACTGTGTAAGAATTCTGAAAGATAACTATAACTAATTAATCACAGAAGTCTCATTCACTATTCTATGCATTAATTTGATATTTATTTTCCTCTCTTTTTGTGCGATCCTTTATGAAATGGCTAGGGAAATAAAATGACTATGAATCTATTTTCTAATGTTTTCTGTGGTAAGGTAGTTGAATTATGCTATAAGTAATTTATGGGGAGCTGTTAACACAAATAATTTTTCTCTGTATTTTTATCCAATGCTTTCAGTTAAAACTATAATAATTAATCAAATTCTAAAGCATTCAAAATTAGCCTTTCTGGTTTTGTTTTATGATGCAGTTATTAAAATTAAAGAAAAAGTTTGGAGTAAATGGAGTTATAATACTGAATTATATAATTGGGTTTCTGAATTATCTATTAAATAACTACTGTGACTTTCGTTATTTGAAAATTTGTGAAGAATAATGAGAGCAAAATCATAGTCTCTAACTAGATTTCAGCGATAATACTGGGGTTGTGATGGGATCACCTGACCAGGGCCTGGAAATATTTTCGAATAACTTTAATATCCATGATATACTAAATGTGGGAATACTTTTACTCACAGGTATAGAAAATATGAACAAGTGGGAGTATGCATAGATACATGCACTCATCTGGATCAAATGGTATTTAACAGGATGTGGTTTATAGTGGCTACATGCTGTTTTTCACCTAAATCTGTGCCCTCAAGTAAAATAAAAAAGACATCTCATACATTTGTCAGGGGTTTTGGGTCAACCCAAATTTGAAGGGGAAGATGAAGTTAAAAAAAAACTGTCTTAACAAGAATTTTGGTTGGGCTTACTGAAGGAAATGGGAAACGTTTTAAACGCTGTTTGGCTTTTATCCATCCAAATTGACCTGTTCATTCCTGTGTCTTCATAGTTTTGCATGTCTGCTGTGAAGAGGGAAAATGGAACTTATAAAAATAGTTAAAAGTCAGTCTGATATTGAGAAAAATGAGATTTATTGGCAGGAGGGAGATGTTACGAGTGAAGCAGTTGAAATAAAGCCATGTGTAGGGAAGGTAAAATAAGGTAATAAAGCATGGGATGAATGGCAATAAAAAGACCAAAGATTCCAAATTTGAACAATAGAAGCAGAAGTCAAGCAGTCAGCATGTAACGGATGGAAAGAATTAGTTTAATATGCTGGCAAGAGGGAGGCTAAAAATTCTGTGAAAAGAAATGGAAGTGAGCCACCATGCTGAACTGGACTACAAAACCACAGAAACAGGAGGCTTTGATGTAGATTTGATGGGGGTATCCTGTGGGGCGGAGGCAGGGGAGGAGAGCTGGATGCAGGGATTTCAGAAGATGGAAATACTGCAGAGGACTGTGCTCCCCTGGTGGAATCAGCAATGAGAGCTGTATTGGATGTGGTCATCTTGCAATCTTAATAAGCACCTCGCTGCCCTAAGAACAACGCTTTGCTTCCCTTTTTACCTTTTATTCTGAGAGAAACTGGAGGAAATCTCAGGCGCGTAATTGCCAGCGCCCGTTCACAATTCCCGGATTCCGTCTCCGTGGTTCCAGTCATTAAAGCTCTCTTCCCACAGTTCCATCTGTCCCATAAGCTGTGGGTTAAGCAGCCCAGTTTCCTTTGTGATGAGTTTAGTCATGGCTGTTTTTTCCATTGAGCTTTGAGTTCGGGGGTGTGTCTGTTGCTTGGAGAGGGGTTTTGCTGGTTGTGAACAGTTTAAGAAATGCAAGAACAGTTCTACTGCCCTTCCCAAAAGGCAATATATGGTGTACAGATCAATGCTGTCCCTTAACAAAATCCTACATGCCTTTTTTCTCTCTGTCGGGATGTGTTTTAAACAATCCCACAGCAAGGCTCTCTGTTCTGTGGAAGGCACAGCTGCCCAAGTCCTGCATGCATTTCTTTCATGGTGTCATTAGCACTATTTCCTGCAGTTTACAGGCTTGTAGCTAATATGTGAAAAGCTAGACAGTGTAGGCTAAATGACAGCTTTTTGACAGTGACCAGAAATCCTGGTATATCTGTCACTAAAGACCTAGAGAGAAACAGAAAGGGGAGTGTTATGCAAAGACCTGACTATGATAATACATGGAATAAAAAGTCACTTCTCGTTCAGTATTTTATTTTTCATTACACACTGAATACAGGATTTTTAGAAATACTTCAGGATGTGAGTTCAAAAGCTGAATTTTCTGTATTTCTAGCTTTGGTCACAAGATCTTGTGTTCCTTCCTGCCTGATTAGACCTTGTTTGAGACCTCTGAAGTTTTGGGGCAGTATTCATTCCAAACAAAAATTTTTAATATAGTTTTTTTTCAGCAGGTTTCTACAGCTAAATTCCACACATTTTGAAAATTCCATCTTTAATGTTTTGTGTTTCTGTTAACGTTTACAAGTATATTTAACCTTTATGAATAAGGAATAAATAAGTGCTGGTTGTAAAGTATTTATCAAGGAACAGAGACAATACATAGATTTTTCTATATAAAACAAGATAAGCTTGAGTTAGTCTGATTTAACCTTGCTGCAATTACCTTACAGTAAAATCAAGACTTCAAAGAAAAGATTTGAATTGAATTTTGATGGTGCTTTTAAATACATGATTAATCTTTCTTGGCTCTTTATTTTCAGAATTTTACAGTTCTTTTTTAACACCTGTGTATAAACAGGACTTCCTTTATGCACCTGCAATTATTTATGCAGCCCTTTTTCACCTCCAGTTAGTTGTAGGAACACTTATGTCAGAAGGAGTCTTTGTAAACACCTAAACTGAATATGTACCATGTTTTCGTATACACTGATATTGAAATTCAGAGAAACATAACTTTTTTCCAGTAAAAAATAAGGCCCACGACTCTAACAATATGAGTTGAAAGATCATTTATGCCATTATTTTGTACTTCAAATTATGTGCTGAAAAAATCTAGAAAAAAATTCTTCGAAGTGACATCGTAATTAAAGTAACCGCTGTATGTTGGTCAATGTGGAATTAATGAAATTGAATGAACTCCTGGAAGAAATACATGTGAATGTCCAAGAAAAGGTGTTACTAAGGAATTCTAGTGGATTACAGAGAATGATGGGTGAAATCATCTGTAGTTATGTTTGAGAAAAGCTGATAATTATATTTCTTGTATTGTTTTTATGGATATACAAGTAAAGATTCGCCATTTGTGTAATTCTTTAAAACCAATCTCTTCTTTTAAGCTTCTTGTAGCAAAAGTTAGCAACACTGTAAAGAAGGGATTCAACTGTCACATTCTCCATATATCCCTCTCAGTGTCTTCTGTGACAGATCCGTGCTCCTTCCTTCTTGAAGCTTGCCATTTTTTATTTCTGTTGTAAACAAGTCAAATCTTTCCTATTATAGATCACTTTGAGCAGCTTCTAGGTAGTAGCTGTTTTACCATGTCTCCTTTTTTTCTTAACATTATCACATAGAAAATTACTTTTCTAGTTATTGTAAATTACTTTTCTTAGCATTTTAACCAGAAAGTAACATGAAAAAATGCTAACTGCAATATGGAAGAGTAACTTATAGGCCAAGTGAAATTTTAAATAGCTACTCTTATTTTAAAACTTGACAATCATTTGCAGCAATAATGACTTGCAGCATTGAATTTGGTATGTCAGGGTGATGAAGTCTGATGTTTGCAATGAGTCTGTCTGTATTCAGTGTCCCTTTTTATATTATTTTTATTATGTAGTGCTTGGGGGTGCTGTTTAGTTACTAAATATCTGCAGAATTCTCAATCTAGCCTTTCATATCCAAAGTAAAACTGGCAACTCCCTACATCTAAATGTAACTAGCATAACTGATTTTCTTACTTATCCAGTATTTGACAAGTTTAATTTAAAATCACTTACTTTCATCCAAAATCTGTAGAAGAAGAGAAATTTTTGTAAGTGCCACAGTTAGATTAACATACATTATCTTAGGAGGGGAAAAAAAGCCAAACCTCTCTACTATTTACTAGACTGATTTGCCTGACTTTTATTTCTCAGCACAGAACTTTTTTCATGTAAAGAGATTATTTTCAACCCCCCCAAACTCTTCCACATTAGAAAGCTCATCTTTTCTTTCTTTCATAGCTATCAATTTGCCTTATTAAAAATCTTGTCTTTATTAAATATGTGCAAGCCTTCACAGCTGTAAGAGCCTAACTTCTGAACTGGTTTCTTGCTGGCTACCAGAGTAGATTGAGATGAGTTACCTGCTCCCAGCTCTTCTGGGCAATCACACTAAAGAAAAGAGAGAAAGTCAAACAGGTTTGCCAGAGCAAAAAATGAATTAGACTTAGTGCTTGTTCTTATTGAAACAAACATAAATATCTGCTTATTTTCATCCAAATTAAAGGAAGTCTCCTGTTTGCTTTGGGAAAAGCAGCAGACTCATTCATTTCTGGTATCTTCTGCTGCAGTCTTCACATGTTTGTTTTCAGAAGCACTTGCTAAGTGTGTTCATTTCTGAAAGTATTAGTTTGCTCTGGCTGCACAGTAGACTTTCTTGTGGCAAGACATTTTTTTTTTCCTGTATTTTCTATATTTTTTTTATATTTGTAACCTGATACATCCTTTTTCACTGGAAAAAATCTAGGACAAAAATAGTGACACAGAAGATGAGTGGCCCTTCCAGGTCTAGACAAAGAGTGATCTGTTCTGTCTCTCCAGCCCTGCTTTCCAGTTCACAGAGTACTTCTTGAGCTGTATTTCTCTGTATTTAGAAATACACTGAATTTCTCATTAACATGTTCACTGTCTCTTTGAATGCACAAAAATCTGTAAGACTCATGGCATCTGTCGGAAGGAATTCTGGAGCCTGAGTGACTTTGACATGAAGTATTTTCTCTGTTTACATTTTCCTTGGACATGCAACTAAGTCCTTTCAGCAGAGCCCTCCCAGGCCTAGGGAATTGGTCTTTTAACTCAGGCAAACTTTACCCACCCCTGTCTCTCAGGTCAGCCATGAACTTTTTAAAGCAAGTCCTCCCCAATGGAGTTCACCAGAGCTTGGCTAGCTCGAAGGGGTTCTCTGGCACCTCGCCAGGAGCGTGGAACTGCCAATACCAATGGCAGAACCTTTAGAGCTGCTTGGTCTACATTGTAAAGTCTTGCCACGGCAAGGAGAAGGCTTTTTGTTGTGAAGTTGCAGCAGAGAAAGTTTGCAGATCCCAAAGGGCTCAAGAATAAAAAGCAAAGAGCACAGCCTGCAAGGTTTTTTTATACAGGGGGGTGGATACAAACAAGCAACCAATGGGGAACTCTCAGGGGAGGAGTGAGGGGGGGTTACAACATCTTTGGGACCCAATCGGGGTAGGGAAGGGAGAGGACAGGTCACATGCCCCAATGGGGCGTCAAGGTTAGGGAAACACCCCGGAACGCTCAAGGGAAGGTACGCTTTAAAGATTGGTTCAGGGTTGGATGGACAGGGAAGGTTCAGGAAAAAGGGGCAGGGTAACAGTGACAGACAAAGAAGGGACTGGAACAAAGGGCGGGGAAACACCATAAGGGGTAGGTTTTGGGGTGGATACAATTCAGGGACAAGCCAACTTGGGGAATGTAAAGGGCTACACAGACTAAACCATTAACACTGCAACTTCCAACAGTGAATAAAATACTGAGTTAGAACAAACACAGGCTGCAGCATCCCTCGTTGTTGTCCCGTGCTGTCCTGTGGTTTCTTTCCGATTTAAGTGTGGCAGGAGATGAGCTCCAGGCATGCATGGAGAGCAGCTCCAGCTGCTGCTGAGTGTCCTAGCAATGGCACCTGGCAAGAGGCACTTTGAAATAAACCTCCCTGGAAGCCTCTACCCTGGGAGTGTAAGCACCAGCTGTTTCACTCTACAAACCTGCTAGCAAAAAAAACCCCAAAAAAATCAACCACATCTGTCTATCAGTGCATCTAGACTTCTATTCCTCTGGATCAAGAAAATTTCTTAGCTCTCCATATCTGCTGTTACATCCTTGAAAGCCTGAAATAACTCGGTAAAAGCAGCATCTTGCTGATTCCTAGTGACTGTTGGCAAACATCACTTATCTTAGTTTAGGTGACAAAAATGCATAGAAAAATCAAGACTTAAAAGCATAGTATCTTTTCCGCAATGTTTCAGCATCTTTCTATGTATCTATAAAATAGGTGATCTCTGCAAGGGCGATTTAGCTTCAAACTGAATTAATTTGTTGTGTGCTTCCATTTTCTTATCTGAAATGGCTGGATGTGGTTCTCCCAGAAATATCAAATCCACCTTGTTAGACTTTCCATTATCTAAATTGTCAACTGACATGACCAAGAGTAGCTGAGACCTGTTTCCAATTTCTAAAAGATCAGGTCTTTTAATAAATATTTCCATGTTAAATCTTAAACTCTAAACAGCAGCCTCCCATTTCCCAATATTTGTAAATACTTCAGAATGACCTGATTCAGTTGAGGAGTTTTAGAACGGAAGTAGGGGTCACTGATACCATTCCTGAAGGAAATAATATGTCTTGGGTTTAGGGTTTTTTTCGTGTAAACCTTCTAAAATTTATTGGGTTTTTGGGGTTTTTTGTGTGTGATTTTTGGGTTTGTTTGTTTTTGCTTTTTTTTAATGTAATTGATTTTTGACACTTTTATAGGGCTGTGAAAATTACTTGTTTGCTTGATTGAGATGATAAACAGAAAAATCCCAGACACAAATCAACAAAAAACAATCAAACAGCTCCTCAAACAGATACAAAATATTTTTGCAAGGAATGAAAAGGAAACACAGATTTAATTTGACTCCCTCTCTCTGCCTTACAGGTATCTTGTTTCCTAGCACATATGATTGAAAAGGGCAATGCTTTTGAATAACAATTCAACATATAACTACTCTGTCTGAAAAGTTAAGGGACCTAATTCTTTCCTGCCTTCTTTTTAAAGTCTATTTCTTCTGTCAGAACTGCCAACTATTCTGTTTTAGACAGATTTTTTGGATTTATTTTGCAGACTATTTCAATACCTGTTTGACTCAATAATATATCTTTTATCATGTCTAGAAAGTGCTAGATTGCTCAAAAAGCTGAACAAGTTGAAGAGTCAAAACCATGAAGCTTAAGAGCATAGATTGTGGCACATCACCTATACCCCTTTCTGATAGCCCTTAGAGGTAGTGAAAGGGCTTTTTTTGAATCTTGTCAAAATAAAATGTGTGGAAGGAACTTTGCCTTACACTGATCATGTAGCTTTCTAGCAGAATATGTAGATTTTTGGAGCAAATGAGAAGTCTGGCTTCAAAAAATGGCAATATTAATGAAGTTCAAAGACAAGAAAAAAAATAAATACAGTACTTAAGGTTGAGCAGAACACATATGGCAAGTTGCTTGGAACCTTGGTTTACCTTGAAATAGCTCAGGCTTTTGGGGAGTTTGTGTTTTGTTGTTTTTTTCCAGCAGATTGCCTCTTGTTTCTTTTCTCACCATGAGACAGTCCATTTGTTTGTCTCTGTGTTCCTTGCCTTCCCACTCCCTGGGCCGTATTGCCAGAAATGAAAGATAATAGTCCAATTATATATTCTAAAAGCTGAAAAAAAACAAATAAACAAAACAAATTAAAAAAAAACTCCAAAAGTTTAAGGCATTATTCTATCAGTCTTTTGGTACCACATACAGCAGTAAACTTTCCTATTGGTTGGTTGCTTACTAAATACAGAAAACACATGGGAAATATTTTTTTTAAATAATGTGAAAAGAGTCACTGAATATAATATTGAAGTTATGTTTTCTATGTGACATTATAGTTTTTCTTTATCAATTCAAGAATTATCCTCACAATAAGTACAAGTAGTCTATAGCTCTGTTTCTTAAAAACAATAACAGAACCAAGCCCAGCTCAGTTTAAAAAGAAATTTATGTGGTTGTGGATGTTGAATGTTTTGACAGGCTGCTGCTACACTCCAATACATTTGTTCCTGAGGAGGAAATAAACATATTGTATTAGAGAAAGAAGAGTCTGTGATAGATAAAGGTAGCAGGTTGAAGACAAGCCTGTTATTTAAAATAATGCTGAATTGTTGCATCAATTGGTGAATATGATTTGAAGTATGAATGAGTGAACTAAAAACATACTAAAATAGAAATTTCTGGTTTATCAGCTTGAAAAAAAGACAAAGTTTCAAAATAAATCCATTCTGCACTCTTACAATATAAGGAAAAAAAGCTCTGTATTACTCTGAGCCTTTGAAATATGTGCTGAAATACTGAGGTTCTAACATACTTTGTCTCTACAGCACACTTTGGTTGCATTTTTTTCTTACACTTTTCAGGCCTTTGTGGTGCCTGTAGCTCCACTTCTAATTTTGTGTCATCTATTTGATTTCTTTTATATAGACTGGATCCTGTCAGTGGAGCTGCTTCATTTGAAGATGCTAAAGTGAAATTCTTGTCAAAACAAACAGGTTACCCAAAATATATTAATCACAGGTTAAAATTCAATAAAAGCAATGTGAAAAATAAAAATAATTGTAAATGCACATCTATTCAGTAACAATGACAACTTTTCCAACCCTAGCAAAAGTTAAGCTCCTATCTGAAATCAGTTACTATGCCAAGCTGAAAATTCTGAAGGATACAGAAGGCAATAGAGTTGCATATTTTACCTTCAAAATACATAAGATAATGTTTTAATATTGTCATTCACTCTTGGATAGAAGAGCTTATTTTAATTCAACTTCTCCAGTAAATTCTAACAAATCCATCAGAACAGATTGATTAAATAGTTTAGTAGAATTATAAACTGATTAAAAATAGGGTGAGAAGGGTTTTATTAAATTGTAGGCACACTAAATAAGCTTTTACATTTTTATCACCATGCTGTTGGATATATGGGGATGGACAACATTAAACCAGAATTGCTTGTTCTGGCTGTAGTGCTACAAACATATTTTGATTTGGATGTGAGGACTAATCCAGATTAAAACAGGACTTCAGAGACAAAATGTCTAATACTTATTTATGAAAAAATAAGGAAAGAACAAAGCATAATTAAAAAAGCATTACTGAGTAATCAACTTTATCCAATATGCAGCAGCAAATATCCCTTGGCACCTTTGAGCTGAACTGAAGAAACTCAGGCACACAACCAAAAATCAGTTAACAATTATCTCTATTAACATTATGACAGAGGCATTATCTTTTAGCTCACTATTCTTTCTATTCTAAATACCAAAAGGAGATAATTTGAAAGTGCATCATGTGGTTTTATAAACAACTAAATTTGCCATCTAAAGGCACATCCATTACCTGTGCTCCCTGCTTGCTCTTTGGCAAGAAAATCCAGGTTATAAGGTGAGCTTCTGCAGTATCTGGCAGTTCTTCAAGATAAATAAGTTTGCTAGTTGAATTTGACTGTTGATGTGTACATGAAAGTAATATTATTTTCAAGACATTATAAACTGCTGGCTACTAAAATGATGAAACAGGTGGTTACAGGTAGAAAAATGCCAGAGTGGGGAAAAAAATGGGAGAAGATTAATTGGAAGAAGGGTTAGCTTGGCAGAAATAAATAATCCTATTTAAGACTTCTGTGTCTGCAGGGCTGTGAAACCCCTTTTGTTGCAGTAGGTGCACCAGTAGGGCACGGAAGGATTGTAATAATCACCTTGACTGACTAAGTAGATTTGGTGAATCTTTCAGAGGATGGAGTGATTTAAGAGCCTCATCGGTCTTCTCTCATAGCATTTCATACTGGTCATTGTAGGAGGTAGGGAGTAATCAAAAAGGTTGAGAACAAAAATAGGAAGAGGTTTTTCCTTTATGTTTCATTTGCATAGGTGTAGGGACTTTGTTTTTTGTGGAATTTTTTACATATAAATATTGTGTAAATGGGCTGAAATTTTACCCTATAAATTAAAACTTATAATGGGGCTTAAACACCTTTACAAAAGTTACCTGATGCAAATAAAATCCCGACACTAATTCTCTTTGATTTCTAATTGGAGTTATAATTACTTTAAATGGAGCCTTGCTCTACCAGCACTGCAGCATAATTAATTTCACTTGTGGCTGAAATGTTCTCCTTGATAAGGCTTCTTGATGAGTAACTTCTACTTTTAGGTTTAATAACAACAAAAAAAACCACCAAAATGCTCCTCTAAACATCTCCCCCCTCCAAAAAATAATAACCAAAACACAAACCCAAAGAAGCTATTAGGTGTCTTACAGAGTTTTTGTCCATTATTAATGAAACATTACTTTTTATTGAAATCTCCTTACAGCAGAAACTTTGGCATTAAATATCCCAAGTTTCCTTCAACTAAGAATGAAACTTTCAAAGTTGATGTTTGAACTCCTGATTCATCTATAGTTAGTGATAAAAATTAAGGAGTTAAAAGCAATGTGATCCTAAGTGACAAAGTAATGATGAGTTTAAAGGAGGAAGAAGATCATTGCTGACTTCTAGGTCATCTGCTTTCTGTTTTCTTATGGCAAGTGGCAAAAATGTTTGAAAAAGTATTTCAAAAGTATTTTATTCCAGGCTTAAATGATTGTAAGACAAAACATATCTAGAACAATTCAAACATTAATTTTAAAGAAGCTTTAGCTTTTATCGGTCTCTCATTTGTGTGTGTCGTGTCCCCCTACCCTTTTTTTTTTGTAGGGATGGTTGATATATATTCCTTTCATTTTTATGTAAATGAGATCTTATTTTGGTTAAGAACAAGGACTTGGAGAATAAAACAAATTCAGAAATGTCTGCCACTGGCCCGAAAACTGGTCACTCTTCTAAAGGGTTATTTCTTCTATTTGGTATCATTTATGTATACAAAACCTAAAAAAAAAGACACCTGCTTGGAGCTGTGTGACAATGATGTTGATAACAGAGTCCCTGGGTCTTGGAGTCACTAGGGACATCATTCTGTTTAGCAACTATTTTGCTCTTATCTGTTGCTCTCTACATCAGACATTCATTATTTTAAGTTTTGTTTTAATTCCTTCAATCTACCAGCGCCGGGATTCCAGGGTTCCTTATCTGGTTGCTCCATTTGTACTACTCTTAGATTCTCAGGGCATGGGTAATTTGGACTGGTGATAAACAGGTTATTTTTCTTGGTGATAAACACTAACTCAATAACTTGTTTTCCTCTATGTAACTTTGATAACAAGTAATCTGTCTTTATCCTGATTTTTTTTCCTTACAAGAACCCATTTTGACATAGATGTAGGTAAGGTGGGAAGAAAAGACGGTAATAGAAGGCCAAGGTAGAGAGAAATTCTATCCAATGTATAATTGAATTACTGGAACACTTTGGGAATTCATTAGCACTAAATTTCCTTTGAATGTAAATAGGGTTAGAGATAAAATTTCAAAGTTCTCAGAAGAACACAGGTGGGCCTTAGAAAACATAGGAAATTAAATGCTACTAAGAAAAAGTCTAGGAAAACAACAGTGTTTAACCTTCTCAGTTCCAGAAGAGCCCGTGTTAGATCAATAAATTACACTTTTGTGCTCCCAGTGAAGCGTGTAAGTTGTGTTTGGAGATGCCCGCGTATAGTGACACGTCCCTGGTGCACTGCTGGCTGTGCAGCCCCTGGGCTCATCGCTGCTGTCACACGCCAGGAGCAGGGCAGCACGAGCCCGGTGTGTGTTACAGGTGACAGGCTGTGTCTGTAACACCAGGGGGGCTGGGGTCACACACTCTGCCAGCCCACTGTTCACACAAACGTTCCTCTCGCCGGCTCCGCTGGAACTTGAGGGAAAAGGGAATTGCGTGTTTCAGTTACAGTTGTGGTATTTCTGCTGTGGCTCGCTGGATGTTTGCTGTTTTCTGCTCCACTTGCTTGCATGGGGCACCTCCCTTGGAGTGCCTGCCTCCCTCTGCAGCTGCTGCAGAGCTTGCACAGCTCTCTGAGGCACGGGCCGCGTTTGTTCGGCGTGAATCTTCTCATCCTAGCGAGAATTTCTCTGTGGAAAAGAGGACAAAATAAGCCTCACGTCAGCTCCAATGACATTTTAAAAATAAGCATCACAGGCAGATTTCTGTATTATATTAAATATGCATGTATGTCAAAATGAAAAGTTTATGTAAAAAAAGAACGTTTTTTGATCGTCTGGTATTCTCTCTCTTCCTCAAAATTCATTTCACAGGGAGTGTCGGGGGAAGGGCTCTTTTGGTGTTCTGCTTTTGAAACAGACTGTTCTCAATGTTCGTCTGTTCCCACAGAACTAAAAATCAATTTCTTGATTATCACTGAGCTATGGCAATTTTAAGCCTGCTAGGTTATGCAGGCAAAATATTCTGCTTGCTAACTTAATAATTTTCCCCATTGTCCAAATTTAAATGCACATTCTTTGTGATCACGCTCTGAGTTTTTCGAAAAAAATCGTAAATAAAGCATCTAGGTTTTGTTTATTTTGTTTGTTTCTAAGTTTCTTGTCATATATTTGTTGTATCAGAGAACAACTCAGGTTGGAACAGAAAGATCTCGAGACCAAATTCTCAACCAAAACAAGGAGAGCTACCATGTCAGACAGGGCTGTTCAGGAGCTTTTCTGGCTGAGTTTTAAACCTCTGAGCTTACACAGTCTGTCTGGGCAGCCCGGGCCATTGCCCACCTGCCCTGCTTGGAGGAAAAGCTTCTCCTTCTCATGTTTGAACCTCTCTTGTTCCACTGTCTACTCCTTGTATCTCCTGCTCCCACCTTGCACCATGGTCAGAGCACAGCTCAGTCTCTCAAGCATGAGGAGGCAGAATCTTGAATAGTCCTCTTCCCTTTCCACTTCCTTCAGAATAAGTTTGTTTGTGTTTTTTTTTCCCCTTAACTATTTTTTAAGAACTTAATCTTTAAGGCATTCATGTGGCTAGCTATGGAGGAAAGACCAAAGGTGTTCTGTGCGTGTCTAATTGACATCTTCCAAGAACTTCCACATTAATACACACATTTAGAAAAACTTATTTAATTCTACTTCTTAAAATCTTCATAAAAACCACCATTATGTATTTTTGCTATTTTTTTTTGTGTTTGTTTGAAGCAAATTGCTTTTGCAAACTTTTCGGGTATCTCTAACTTCTGGTTTTGTGTAAAAACTTTATAAAATAAAAAAAATAGTTAAAATTGAAGAGAAGGCTCACATTAGATGTGATCAAGTACACAAGAACTATTTAACTTGCGGAATTAAAAGGAAAATCATTAATACTGGGTTTGGGGTTTTATCCACTTGTTTTTTGTTACTTTGTTTTTTTTTTACAGAGTAAACAGGAAGACTACAATTGGGGTTTTTAAGGAGATTTATCAGGGTAGGAATGTTAAAAGTTTTCAGTCATTAGATTCCTCTCAGTCTTTATATCATTTGAAAAATGTTTTAGTTTAGACTCCTCCGCCCCAAATTATTTACAAGAAAATGTTTAGAGAAGGGATGTACAAATCCCTGGACTATTCATTCTCTCAGTTATGTATAAAACCTCTATGTTTACCTGTTTTTAATTTACCTAACTTGTGAAATAGAGTTCCAATGTTCTGTTGTACTGCTGAAGATATGAAGTGACAAGTTGGATGTCTCAGTATCTAACAGCATTGCATCAATACTCCATAAACAAAAAAAAACAACAAATCTTGTAATCTCACAAAAAAATCCCCCCTTTTCCTTTCCTTAGACCTACATTCCACTTGTTCATGCTGATTGGCTTTAGTTATGATATCACTCCTTAAAAGTGTGTTAATTTCTTGTATCTTTGTTCCTCCTGTGTTGGATTTGTCTGTGGTTTATGTCAGGCTGCCAAGTTTTCTAGTTATCTGGAACACTGCTTACCATTAAAGCAATAGCAGAACAGGAGCTTCCTTTCTGTTGCCTGAAATGCTGGCTGGGTGCCAAGAGATTCAGGTCCAGGGATTTGAAATTTTTTGACCTTAACTTTTCCCTAATTAGTCATGTAACTGTTTTGTAAACAACTTTTTTTTACTCATATGAGACAGACATCCTTATTTTCTTCAAATGGTTCTACTAGGTCCTTCTACGATGTACTGTGACTTTTTTTTTTTTATTGTTGGGGTATCATTAAGCTCTCCTTGTTTAAGTAAAATTTCTCTAGGATAACCTAATATCAGCTTTTTTCCTGATGTCTTCTATCTTCATGGAAAGTTTTTATCCACTTTCTTTTTTTTTCTTTTTAAACCTAGTGTAAGCATCTTTCATTCACAAAAATGTGAGGTATATAGAACTCCATCATGAGGTTTTATTATACATTTGCTAACTATTCTTCAGATTTAGTTTTATTGTTTTTTTCAAATTTAATTTAAACCACAATAACATTTACTTCAGAGAAAAATGCCTCTCTCAAGTATGAAAATATATTGCATTTATAGCAATAGATGTAATTGTTTCATGAACTATTGCAGTACTAACTCTTAATCTGGGGCTCAGTTACTTGTTTTCTGCCAAAGTTGTGCCTTATTATGTTAAAAAGAAAATGAGAAGAAAATTCAGCAGAAATTCCTAAATCATGCTGGTTTCTCTATTGAAAGAGGTCCCAGAAGGGAAGAGAGAAGGCTCCACAATAAGGTGAAAGAAACAAATCAGTATGGAGCCTTCTATAGAAGGAATAAGAAATGAGAAAGACTAAAAGGAACAAAATACTGAGAACCTACAAAACAGTGTGACTGTCTCAATGACATTTAAAATAGATTTCAGAAGCCTCCCAAATAGGGAATTGAAATGTTACCTTGAATTTTAAGCAGTGCATATTTATTGAGGAAACAGAATGATCACAACAAAACTAGTTTAATAATGGATTTGTTCCTTAAACTGCTTGAGATAAGCAATAACACAATGCTATAATACTGTTGTGTATTAGTTATAACCACACTGTTACAGGGATGTTGTTCTGCCTCCCAATTTACTAGAGGTGCTATATTTGAATGACAGTGAAAATAGAATTGCTGTTTAAAGGAATGCTAAAATATGGCTTCTCACTCTGTTCATCCGGAGTTTTAGTGAAGTAGTGCTGCTCTTGTAGTTTAATACTGTGAAAAACAGCTGTTTCTGACCTTAACACTTCTATTTGAGATCTTTTATAAGAGATTATATTTTAAGCTTTCGAAGCAATAAACTTAACCTTTTAAATATAGACATCACTTGGAAGTAGCAACCTAGAACAAGGTCTTGCTACTCTGACTTTTAAATTCTTTTTTTTTAAGAACACCCCAATCAGTGACATAAGCTTGCTGCAGACTTCCCTACAGCTCATTTGCTTTGCATCAGTGAAGAATTTGGTCAGGTCCTCTGAGGATGCCAGGCACGTGCCTTTGTTGGTGTGCAGCCAGCCTTTGCCACCCTCCAGGTGTGCCCAGCGTTGAACATAGCAAACCATATGCTCCATTAGCTCTTTGTAGCTATTGTTCCAGCAGGGGATAAGCCCCTGGATTGGAGGAAGGCTGGTAAATCTTGACACTAAAATCACTAACAATACAGAAAAATATATGAAATCCCTTTGGGATTTTACAAGATGGTTTTCTATTTCTCTTTTTTATTTTTTTCCCCCATGTAATTGAAACTTGATTTTTTTCTGCAAATCTACTGTGTCTTAACTGAGATATACTTGTAAGCTTTGCTGCAAAAAATGTAAGGCTATAACATGGGTTCAGAAATAAATCTTCCAGTAATGTGAGTGTCCATTCCATAACTATACACAAGGAGACATGAGGATAATCATCTGAGCTCACCTAGAAGTAGATTTTCAAGTTTATTCATTTTCTGTAGTAACAAATTTGAAAGTAGAACTACTTGGAGTGCCATTCACATATCACCAGTCTTAGAGTCTAACCTGGCATCAGAATGTCTTCAAAGAAGGGGAGTGCATGGTTCATTACTGCACCTGAATTCATCGTTCCTAACACCGCACAGCTTGGGGCATGTCGGACTCCACAAATTAAACAGGTACTCTTGATCTGTTCCAGGCTGGTACACCTGCAGCAAAAGCACCTGGTGCACAGAAAAGTGGCCCTGGGGATTCATTAGGTGGCATTTTCCTTCTGAAGCAGCACTGATTAACTCCGTGTTATGGTAATGAACTGCTGGAAGCGCTGTTGGTCTGCGGGGTGGGCAGTGGGCAGGTAGAGGAGCTGCAAGGAGAGTAGGAGCTTCCAGGTTTTCATCAAGTTCCTCTTAGCAAAAGATTTATTGATGGGGATTTTTGCTTTTGGTGTTCGTTCGTTGTTTTCCTTCCCGCACCCCCCCCCACCGTATGTCTTTAATATTGTGCTCAACTATTTTATATTTTATAAAAGTCATGTCACAGGAAAACCAAAGCAGCTAGTACTGAAATACACTAAACAATATTATGATGCTTTGTCCTGCTTTAGCCACAGATTTAGCTTTACTTTGCTATAGGGCATGTCAGCTATTGTCTAAATTTCAGATTTGCTGGGAGGGGGACATTAGAAATCCAGTCATCCTTAACTTCAAACCAGAATTATGATAGTGTACAGGCAGAGTCTTCCTCCCCAAGTGGTACAATCAAGGCTTCTGCTCACCCAAAGCCCCGTGGACCCTGGGAGGGTTGTACATTATCAATGTCCATGTTGATCAGTTTGTTGTACCAGAACTACTGGAGATTTTATTGTTAGTTTTGCAATAAATGTATAGCAGTGTTTTCCAGGCCCAGTGAGATTATCTAAAAAGAATCAGGCCACCCTTTCCCTCAGCTCTGTTTATCTCCAGTAAAATTTCCAGCCTCTCCTGGTGTTCCTGACTAGTTACACATTAAGAAGAATGTGTATAAAGTTGCCTGTATCTTCTGCCTCTCTTCTGTGTACAGACAGTGTTGTAGTGAATGCTACAGCCAAGAAGAAGTCTGAAGGTCAGACTTTATAAATAGCTCATATAAATAGCTTTGGCTTATGTTAATCATAGAACCACGGAATCATAGAATCATTGATGTTGAAAAAGACCTTTTAGATCATCAAGTTCAAACTTTTTTGTTTAAGGAAAAGCCAGCTTCACTTTGAGGATGGTATCAGATTCTATGAAACAAAAACTCCCCGTAGACTCCCAAATGGTGATATATCTAAGTCTAGTTATATTTTAAAATCTGTGTTTTAAATTGGTGAAAGAGTTAATATAATTCTGTTTGTTGACTTGAATGAATAACAAATTGAATTAATTAATATGAGACGGGGGTCTTTTGCTTTATTTCAAAACCAGAGAATTGAATGAATTCACAAAAAACCCCCAAAAAACCAAAATAGGAGATCTTTTGGTCAATGCTTCATTCTGATATAATTTAAAATCTCGGTAGAGTCTTCCATTCTTTATCTCTTCTTTCTATCTTGGTCATATGAAGGATTGATGATATATGAGATTTGCTGAGGTGAATAAAGGAAGAATAAAATGTTTGGACCTTGAAGGAAATGGTTATTGCAGAAAAATCTGCTTTGAGCTCTGAACTGAAAGAGCATACTTTCTGAACTTTATATGCAGGGGAGAGGTGAAGGGGACTATTTCTTGTATATCTGTGGTAAACTCTAGTTTAATGTTTACTGTTTAGTCTTTTGTTTGTCCATTTGTTTGTTTTAAAGGTGATAGGAAAAGGTGTAGAGAAGCCCAAAACACAATAAGATGCACACGATACTTTGCATTAAATTATTATCTAAGTTGAAAAAATTAATTAGTTCTGAATGGAAATGGTTTATTTTCCTATTAACATTGTTAATACTAAACACTGAAAACCAGTTAAAACGGAAAAAAAAAAAAACAAAGCAAAGCTAATAAACATACAAGCACTCTTAAAAAGAGTACTTGTACAGTTTAGGGTATATTTTTTTTACCATGTGAATTTGAAAGGTAGATGACCATATCACCTAAAAATTGGTGTCAAATATCTATAAAAAAGCTATTGTATAACAGAGACAAAGATGAAATGTGTGGATTAATGCCTTTACATTCCAGGCACCTCAAAAGAAGAGGAAGACAATTATAAGTTTACCTCATAAAATGAGGTTGTGATTTGTAATTTCAAACACATTTTAGTGCATTTTTTCTTTGGGCAGTAGGAGCATTGATTAAATAATTGAAATCAGTGTAATCTCAGCTATTGGCTCAGAATAGAACAGAAGTTCTTTCTCTGAGTTCTTGGGTACATGGGTAGGGCAGCACATGGCTCAGGGATGAGAGATTTCTGAAAAACAGAATGGTTAGGATAAAAACAGTGAAGCTGTATGCATTTTTCAGGGACACAAACTTTATGTTCTGTGGTAATACAAATTCAAGCATAGTATTTTCTTTTAAAGTTGCTGTATGCAATGCATGTGTATCAGAAAGAATATTCCTGATGGGAATGGCAAGTATGAATGCTTGAGTGAGCTTCTACCTCTAAGAGAACCTATTTCTACTGATCTCAATCTGTTTAGTTTATTCTAAGTAGTGGATCTGTTACTTAGCTTTTTAAAAAGTGGAAGATCTTGTTTTACTTTGACTGCCTTGTTCAAAGTATTTGTTTTTTCATAGAAACACATGATACAGACTTGCTTGGATTATTTTTCTTGAATGCCTCCTGGAAACTGCAGGTTTCATTAGTGAATTTTTCATGAGGTGATTTTTCATGAGCTCCAAGCTCATCAGTGAGAAGCAGCAACAGAGGAAAACCTTGTTTTGCATAGATTTACCAACGTACAAAGAGAATCTGATCAAACTTGACCCAATGTCACTGAAATGTCAACCCTGAAATGCGAAAGAACATCATATTGCTACTTCGTGTGTGTCAGTGTTGTCCTGTGATCACAGCTCCACCTGTGCACTTACAGGGAAGTTGGAGATCAAGGAGGACTATTGGAGATAAAGTTATCAGCCTGTATTTTGTATTCTGAATGATCTCTTGTTTCACATGGTGGAATACACTGAGAAATCAGATGTGGAACTATAGAACCTTCCCAGTTGCTGAGAACAACTTCCCAACAGAGGTCCACTGGGTAGATGTTTGAACAATTCTCACAGTCTGCTTGAAATAGGTATGAAGCAAACTATACTCATTATTCATCGCACGAATGTTTAAGTTGGTTTTGAGTGTTCAGTCCTGGGGAAGGAGGGAATTGTTTTATGCAGAGACCAGATGTAAACATGGAGAGATCTCTTCTTTGTTTTGCTTTGATGGTTTTTCTGTCTCCTGTTCACACATATCTGTAGTGCTTACCCTTTCAGCTTTGAGTGTACCCCTACCCAGCAAGATCTGTTATAAGAGGACCCCCTCAGAACAGTGATTCCATTATTTGTTACTGATTAGAACCTGCTGTCAGAATACCTGCATACAAACTTCTCTTAACTGACTTCTTTTCCTCTGTTTAAGTTTGGGATTTGGAGTTCTTTGTGGTTTTGCTCTTTACCCAAATGATTGTGAATCCTCTTGTGTTGGAGCACAGATCAAAATGGGTTAACCCAGTCAAGTAAATAGAGACACTTGATACTCATCCTTGCCTATATGCTTGTGTTGAGCTTAATTTTTGCTTAAATTTTCTTTCTTTTAGTTATTCTCTGGCAGCTGAAGTGAATTTGTTCTTGTTCTTGTTGGAGGATATTTCCAGGTTTTTTTTTATATGTCCTCTAATGATCTGCCTCTAGTCTCTGTTGGAGGTGAGTTACAAAGTTCTTAAGCTCCTTTCGCTTTTTTTTGCAAGGTGCTACCACTCAAAAACTTGTACATGATCTATTAGACATTGCAACAAAAAGGTGTCACAAAACACCTTTATCATGATGTCAATGTGCCATTCCAGTTTTACTGCCATTATTTTCTCTTCTGGAGAGGAGAAGAAGAGCTGCTTTGGAGTTAGTTACAGGTCTGTTATCTATTAAACAAGTTTTAAGATCTTGGTATCTCTGTGCCCTTTCTCTAAGAGGGGGATTGAAAGAGAAAGCTGCAATTTAAAACTATGACTGTCAGTATTGATAATCAGGGAACTGAAACAGAAGGTTTTCTTTTGAAAAAAAGCAAACATTCTGTGAGACATCCCAAGCATTTAACCAATCACTTATGGTCTTACTAATTTTTTTGTTGTGTGAATGTTTTCTGCAGTATGAATGTCATAAAATGTACATAGGTGTTTGCTACAGATAACTAAATTGATTATTTGAGTTTCTTTAAGTTAAAAAAAATTGTGATAGCAATTTGATACTAGGGGCACTAGAGTTTCTATTGCTGTACAGCAACCACAGAAGAGGCAGGCAGATATCTCCAGGAATTATTTCAGCTGTAACGATGATAAACTGTTGGACAGTTTAGCAGATTTCAGGTGGAAATTCAGGATATTTCATACATGTCACCATACAAGTTCTGTGAGGTGAATGCAAATGTTAACCACTTACTAGTAAAGGTACAAAAATCTTAAACACCTTGGAAAAAAAAAAGAAAAACAGCTTTCATCTGCTTATTGCTAACTGTTATCACTTCAGCTAATGTGAGATTGTTCAATAATTTATGCAGCTGACCTAATTTGTTATATAAAGATTTCACTAGTAAACAAGCTCAGCTGTGTAGGGCTCCAGACAGGGCTCCTTTAGGGGTGGATATGTTTTGAAAGAAGGCAATAGTTTTATATTTATATTCTCTCCCCTTCTGGGTAGTTTCAAATTTTGGCAGTGCAATGTCTACATATAAAAAACACTTCCTTGGTCTAAACTTAACAGTTTTTCTTCTCTTACCTTGCAATGTCTATTCTTCGTGCTCAAAAATTACTTCTTCAGATTTCTCACAGTAGTTTTAATGAACAATGAAATTTTAAATAGGTGGGTGAGGCACTGGCTGAGTTCATTCCCAGCTGACTCCAGATATTCACTTCAGAATAAGCCTAGATACTCATTTTTCCACAAACCAAGGACGAGATTTTCAAAAAGGTGACCTTAGTAAGGGTGTTTCTGAATAAAGATTTATCTGAGGGAGTTTTATTTGTGGGTGAGCAGGTGGGAATTATGTGTTTTGTTTTACTGTTGTTTAGCTTTGAGGGCTTTTTATTTCTTTTGTTTATTTGGATGGTTTGTTTTTTGGGTTTTTGTTTTGTTTTTTTCTGTGTTTGTTGTTGTGGGTGGTTATTTTTGGTTGGTTGGTTTTTTGGATTTTTTGGGGAGTTTTTTTTATTTTTTTTTTTAATAGTAATGGCCAAATATGGGTAATTCTTAGGTACTTATACAGCTAGAGGCAGAATTTTGCATTCTTCTGCTGAGGTACTTTCTGTCCATTGTTTTGGTTTACATCTTCATCCTGAGAACACAGCACAGTCCTACTTGTAAAGGACAGTAAATCTCTCAATAAATCCTTAAAATAAATCTTTCCTGGTTTAAGAAGTTTGCAAGCCTGAGCAACAATGTTGTATCCTTTGTCTGAAATGAAATGTTTCAATGGATTTTGGCTACATATCTAAACATACAAATTATTATTACAGGTTGCAGAGATGTGAAACCTTATTAGGAACAAATTCTAAAGGGATTTTGCATTATAAAATAAAAAACTAAAAAAAATGAATTCATTGTTGTTAGCAGAAGAGTAGCTGTGCTATGTGCAGTATTTCCTACTCCTCCACATCTACCACATTAAATATATCTATTTCAGCTATTTCTAAGAGCTCCATCACCAAATATTAAAATATCAAACTTTTTCCTAATACATGCCATGGAATATATGTGATTGGAATATTATTTCACATTAAAGTTGTTATTCCAAAATAAATACTATTTTTGGGACTTTCACATATGTTTTATTTTAACTTTTCCAGTTCTGTGTTCACATGTAATTTACTATTCCAGCATTCAGAAAGAAGTTCTTTTTGAAGATACAAAATAAAACTCTTAATAGTCCTCAAATGATTGGGTTTTTTAGGAAATCTAAAAGGTTTTTATGAGAGGGGAATTTGTGTGCACATCAAACAGGCCAATGCACCGGATATTCAGTGCAGGTGTGTAACAACATGAAATATTTAGCATGTTGGAAATTGGCAAGGGATTTCTATGCCAAATTTAGACCTAGAAAACTCATCCAAACTGGAGCAGCTTAAGTTGTTAAGCATTAATCAAGTGCCTCCATAGTGACAGGTCAGTACTGAAGGTATTAATTCATGGAAGAAAATTAACTATTGCTTCATTGAAGTAAAAATACATGGTGGAGGTGAGGTAGACAAAAGTCTTTTTCATAGAAACCTTTTCCTCAGGGAGAGAAAAACAAAAATCGAGGAACATTAGATCATGAAAGTGATTTATAATATTTAAGTGTTTAGCTTGCAATTATAATGGAAGAACTTTATAAATTAATCTGTAATTATAAGAAACAGTTCTGGAAATTTTATTGCCCTTAGAGGGTCAAGAAGAGCAAATAAGAGCAAACCATAACACCCACTTCACAGAGTGCAAAGTCCTGGAACGGTCATACCCTTAGCTGTCTGAAAGTAATGCTCATTTCTCCAAACCTTTGGATAATCTCAAAAAAATAACCTAAACCAGCACACCAATATCTAGAAATAAAATCATTTTGTTGTGTCTAAAAACTCCTTTTTTTCTTTATGTATGGTATTGAGGTTGGTGTACATGCCATAACCCGTTGCTTTTTCCTGCAGAGGTCATGATCCATCATCTCCATTAGTTGTCTTCTCCATAGTTCTTCCACCAGAAGATGTTTGGAAAAGGAAGGCCTTGCTTTGCTTTCTCTCTATACTTGGACTTAATTTTCCAAAGTTTTCTGTCTGTTCTGAGTTATTGCTAACATCAGGCCAGTTTGTGCCAGTGTCTGCAGGTGTCAGTGAATCAGAATACAAATTTGTGTGTGACTGTGTTATGACTGAGTGTATATACCTGATTCTAGTTCACCACATTGATGTATTTCGTCTTCATATATTTCCAGGTCTATAAAATGTAAAATAGCTCAAAAAAAAAAAAAATCTCATGATCTACTACCAGCTGGGAAATAATAATCCTGTCTTTAAGGAGAAAATGATCCATTTTACACCAAATGTATTATTTAATGGGGAAAAAAAAAAGTGAAATTAAATGGATTTATCTGCTTGATGAAGACAAAGTCTTCTCTTGGGTGAAAGATGGATGTTTTTGATAGATGATTCTGGAGTGACAAGTGTCATCTGAGGAGTTTGCATTTGAGAATGTTGCTTGATGAAAAGACTTTTTTAACAAGGAAACATTCTTCTGTCAGGTTATTCAGTTTCATTTCAATGGGCACTTGCATTGGTAAATTAATGACTTATCATTATCTTATTAATGATTTTATTATCTTATTCCCTCCATAAATCCTGAGTGAAGGTATAGATCTATGTGGTGCTAACAGCAGCTCAGCTGGCAGGGATATATAGTGTACAATAACAAAAGAAACCGTCCTGAAATAATATGGGAACAAGTAACCAGTATTTCTTAGTCTTTTGTAGCAAAAATGTATGAACAAAGAAGTGAGGTAACCTGCACAATGAGAAAGATGTTAGGTTTGCTGTTCCTGGAGAAGAGACTTGGGAGCACTTGTATGGTTTTCTAGTACATAAAAGGCAGATACAGAGCTGATGGAGTCCTCATGGAGAAAACAAGGAGTGCTGTGTACAAGTTGCACCAAGGGGAGGTTTTATCTCAACACAAGAAATAACATTTTTGCAGTAAGAACTCATCTCCTGGAAAAGCCACTTCAGTGACATGGGTGAGTCCTCTCATTGCTGGAGGTTTCCAAGCTGCAGATGGGCAGATTTACATTCCTTTTCCCATGGGGTTGGTCCACATCACTTTTTGAGGTCACCATCAACCTAGACTGTTTTATGGTACATAATAAACAGAAAAGAGGAGTTAAGAAAGCTGATTCCCAAACTAGATACTTTTTGGTTGTGTGCATGTGGAGGCAGTTTTCTTATTTAAAAAAAAAAATAAAATTGGATAGAGGTAAGACAGCTTATTGCTTCTTCGGATAATTGGAATATTCATAACAATTTATGTGGTGAGCTCAAAAATTTGGATTTAGACAGGAATTGCATCCAACAATTACCCCACTCCAAAAAAACCCAAAAAAACCAAAAAACTTAAATTTTATGAAAAAGTTCTGTAAATTGGACTATCAAACATGTGAATGAGAAGAAAATCATCATTATTCAATTTAAGTAAGAAAAAGAATGAAGTGTAGTTTAGTCTTTAACTTGTTTTCCTTGTCTTTACTTCTAAACCAAAGGACAATAAGCAAAGTAGGAATTAATGTAAACCAGGAAACTTTATATTAATATACATAGCTCATTATCAAAGATATTTCAGTCAGGAAGTGTTGTGACCTTGTTAAATCATTTTTGTATATAAGATACTCTAAAGTAGACTAACACGTTTTCACTGAAAACATTTTATAACACCATGTCCTATATGGGTGTTCCCACAGGACTCTGAAAAAAGCTAATGGGAAGAACTGTAAAAAGTAGTAACCCTGTCAGCACAATTGATAGGCCATCTACTTTCTGATCAACACATGCACAGGGAGTTTTATTGCAGAGGGAAAAAAACTCAAAAAAGCTAAACCAAATCAAACAAAAATCTTGTGATTCTTTAAAATAAAAAAAAACAAAACATAGTTTATGGCACACAAAAGTAGTGAGTACTCACCCAAGTCTCTGCTTTCACATACTTCAAATGTAGTATTTTTCTCAGAGTCTGCCTGCACTCTTATGTGGCATTAACCCATGCCCCTGGTCTGTTTTCACCACTGGGCTTCCCCAGTGAAACATGTTGAGAGTCTATAAATTACAGAAAAAGGACTGGTGTATGCTCTTTACACAAACTTTATTTCTGGGCCCAGTGGGGATATCTAAGGAAAAAAAATATAGCCATTAGATATTTTTATTTAAGACATGGTTATGCCATCTTAAAGTTTTCTCTAAAGGAAAAACAAAAACAAAACACTTAAAAGTCTGACTGAAGAGTGTATGATGGTAAGTACAATCTTTAAAGCATATTTTTTCCTCTTCAACTCAGTTGAGTTCTAAGTAATTTTCTCTCTCTGCTCTGTAAAACTGAATATGGTACAAGTATGCTACAAATATGTACATTAATACAAAATATGTATATGCTCTCTGGGCTTGTTCTTTAGTGCTAGGCCAAATATTTTAAATAATTGATTTAGCATTTATATGTAAAGTCCTAGAATAAGAACCTTCAGGTTGTGAAGTTCAACACTAGAGTTAGAAAGAAGCCATAGTTAAAGCCACCATTCATTTCTCTTTTGGTGTCATTTTTGTTATTCATTGCTGTGGCCATTAATTATATAATAATTTACTGTAAACCTCTCTATGAAAACTTAGCACTCACCACTGCACAGGGGAGAGAGCATTTACTAAATGGGGAACTACTAAATGATTCTTCATTATGCTCCTCATTAAGTAGTGGTACTGTATTCTTTTACACACCATCGAATTGCTGCACTTTATGCAGAATTATTAATTTCCCTCTTGAGGCTCCTTTGGTGTTTATCATCACGATCTGAAGGATTCACAGTAGTTTATGAAATTAGCTAAACAATAGCATGCCAGGTTAAGCAACTGCTTTGCCTTTTGTCATACAAAAGTGAGTTTAAGCACAGAGAGCTTATGGCTCAAATAAGACAGCTTTTATTTTATGTTGTAGTTTGAGGTGCCCAGTGTTACCTTTGAAGGTGTCATTGCACCATTTCCCTACTCAGGTAACCAGTAAGATGAGTTTCTTCAGGTACACAGCACAATATGCGCTGCCTGGTAGTGTACACAAGAATTTATGACTGTGGGCATCAGCTGTCAGAATTTATTTGCTCTGTGGCCTCAGAGGTGTTTGCTGGTCATCAGGGGAGGATTCTCCACAAAGACTTCTAGCTACTCATTTTACAGCTCCTCTTTTCTTCTTGTGTGCCACTTTAGCCTCTATGGTCCTTTCTTTCCACCATGAACTCTGCCTCTCTTTTTATTTCCTTCCACATTTATCACATTGTTCTAGAAACTCACAGCTTTCTCTTGTATAGCAATAGCAAAGAGAGCTGGTGAGACTGACTTCCTCCCTCTGACCCCATAAGAAATTTTGCTTCTGTTAAATATGTCTGTGAAACTAATTCTTGCTTATGTCCACTTGTGGGACCTCTAAAAGCAGGCTGTTGGAACATCACTGCCCAGCTGTAAGGGGTTGTGCAGTGCCTTTGTGACTAAGAGTGGATTTGAACTGCCTTTAACAGAGCCTGAGTGTCTGCAGTGTGTGTTACAGATGCAGGGAAAACCTATGTGCTGATTTTCAAAGTACCTACTACACAAAAACATGCCCTTGAGAAAAATTTTCTCCTGCCTTATGAAATAATAACAATCTAAGGAAGAATTAAATTCATAATGATTGTCATACTGTGTGAGCACAACACAGGCACATATTGTTACAGAATCACTGCAAGGGCACAAGGTAGGAAGGGACCACAGTGGTCATCTGGTCCAACCTCCCTCCTCAGGCAGGATTATCCCAGAGCACATGGCACTGGATTGTGCCCAGACAGTGTTTGAACATTTCCAGTAAAGAAGATTCCCCACTCTCTCTGGGCAACCCGTTCCAGTGCACCAGTAAAGAAAGACTTCCTCATGTTCAGGTGGAACTCCTTGAGAATCTGTTCCTGGTCTTGTCCAATTGCTCAGCTCCACCGAGCAGAGCCTTGTTCCATCCTCCTGACACCTCCCTTCAGAGGAGGCCCTGATGAGGTCCCCTCTCAGTCATCTCTTCTCAGGGCTGAACAGGCCCATCTCCCTCAGCCTTTCCTCTTAAGAGAGATGCTCCAGTCTCTTAATCACCTCTGGAGCCCACCACTGGATCTGCTCCAGGAGCTCCGTGTCTCTCTTGTCCTGAGAAGCTCAGAACTGGACACAGTACTTGAGGAGAGACCTCACTAGGGCTGAGCAGAGAGGCAGGATCATCTCCCTTGACCTGCTGGCAGTGCTTTATCCTTCTCCTGTGAAAAGTACAAGAAAGGAAGAGAGGGAGAGTTTTCCAGCATACTCTCCCTGATCCCAGCAATGCTGTAGAGATGTTGACATGAATGTACAAATGGGGTTATAGTTGTGGCAGCTATTTGCAAAGTATTTTCATGAGCTTGTTTAAGCAGTGTATATTTATCCCCAACCCATAACACTTCGTTTTAAAATTTCAATACAAATTCTGTTACAAATATTTTGATTTAGATAGCACCGCCATGAAAAAAGCCAGCTTGCTTCACCTGAGAAGCAATGTTTACAAAGCTAATAGGCTTGTAATATTTTATGACATCTATTTTATTCCAAGCAGACCATTATGAGGTTTCTATTTATTGTATTTTTTTGAAATAGAGTTTGCTACCCTTTATATGAAATCAACATTTTTATTATTTCCATGCACAGCCTTCTTATTTTGGAAAAATTTTAAGAAGTGAATGAGAAGGTATTTAAATGATTACTAGTAAATCTTGCACTGCTGAGAACTGACAAGGGTTATGTTCTGGCATTTCATGTTTCTTTTAGTTACGTGAATAAATTATTGGGGGAAAATGAAGTATATTCCCAGTGACCCTTGTAATCTTTGTAGTTATTGATGTTGCTTCTTCTGTTTCTCAGAAAATTTATAAAATCTCATTGATTGATACCTATTTCCTAAAAGTGAAGATTTAGAATATATTTTGCTGTAACTGGTTTCAGCTTTCATCCAACTTCATGAATGTACTGCTAAACCAAACAAATCAGTGTCTGCGTTTCTTTAGAGTGGCTGAATAGACTCAGATGAACACTTAGGTGTCACAACCCAAAAAGAGACAGAGACATAACTGTTGTAAATATTTTAAGTTCTTTCATCGCTGTTTTCCTTCCTTAGAAGCTCAGTTTTACTGAAAAAGGAGTCTTATGGGCAATGACTTTAGAAATCTGCTTCTTTAGCCACTACTACATCCAGAACCACAGACCAGCATATTTGTTGCTGGTTGCTTTGTCTCACAGTGATGTAATCCTACTGATGCTCAGGTTTCAGGAGCCCAGCCAGGTCTTGTTCACCTCATTTTGGTTTCCCTGCCCTGTGGCCCACGGTGCCTTCTGCACAAATTGTTATTCTCCCTCTTACAGTCTGATTTCATAGCTTCTAGCACACTTGCACCTTTTGTTACTAAAGAGCTTCCGAACACAGTGTGCTCTTCTAATGATGCTCTTAAGTAGAGATTTTTTTTTCCTTTTTCATTTTCCCCCCCTCTCCAGGATGGTGGTTTTGTGATTGCCTGTTATTTACAGCTTGCATGCACCAAATACCAGCAGCAAGGACGAATCTCATTTTCTCCTTCCTCACTGTACATTAGTGAGCGAGTAAATGTGCTTAATTGTGTTTTTATCTGAGCTAATAAAGCTGTGCCAGGTTGTTAGACATGGAAGACTGCTTAAAGCCAACTTTGTCCCCACCAAGGGTCTCTGCAGACCCTGTTGCCTGGATACACCAAGGCCAGGGTACCTCAGCAGGCACCAGCAGGGGCTGAATGTTTGCAGGGGAGCTCTCATGATCAGTAATTGCTCAGAGAACTTGGTGATACTCTGAGTTTCCTTTATCATCAGTGCCTTAGGAAATAAGGAGAAAGGTAGATTTTCATTTTTCCTTCTTTTATTTTTTTATTTTGTTCTTTGTTTTCTTTTAAAGTTCCTTTTCTTTCTTTTCTCCCTTATTCTTTTGTATCCATACTGCACTTGTCACAGTTCTGGCATTTTATGAATGCTCTTTCAGGACTGATTAATTTATTTCTTTTGTCTGTTAATGTATGCAGTGTATAAATTTAACATGCATCCTATTAAAATCCCTTAAACTGAAATTCTTTAACTGTATCTTTGAACTTTATTTGATATTCCAAATACATTTTAAAAAATGCATGAATCGGAATGAATTCTTCCCGCTTGACCAAGTATGATTTCCTGCTGAAATTTGAATACTGTATACTGGAGCTATCCACAGATTCTTTTGACAGCTTGAGTACGTTTCCAGATGGTGTGCAATCACCATTCCTTTTTAAATCTGTTTTTATAATGGTGATAATTAAGAATTATTTTCTGGGACCGAACAGTCAGTACACCAAAACTGAAAATGGTCAAGAAAGTAGCTGGCCACAAAGGGCTGGGCTAAAATTTATTTCAGGACCATGATTTATAATAGGACCATGAGTATACTCTACTTTTAAATGAAATTATGTTTTGCTAATTGTTGCACAGGGGAACAAACTAGTTCACTTTTGCATGTTTTCTGAGAAAGGGGGCAGAGGTAATATTCTGTTTCAGAAGATTCTTGATCAGATCAAGCTCACTGCCTTTAAAATACTAATTTCAACAGTAAAATCTCTTTATATATATGCTGCTATACATGCAAAAGCATGTAAAATAACCAGGATTAGTAGTCAGATCTTCAGAAAATGAAATTCACAACTACAGGATCAATCCATATACAATATGAGTGACTGAACTTTGTTTCTCTCATGTTGTTTAAGTATTTATGCCAAACATCATATTTATCCAGAATCACAGTTATTAGTTATATAGCTGTAATTAGGCATTGTGTTTAATTGCACTGCATTATTTCCATGTACTTACCTAATTAAAGTAGTTAGCTTGTATGCATAAAACTGTAATGAGAAATTATTAAACTGTGGGATGGCTGTCTACTCTTGTCTGAAATCACTGCCATTGTTGGGTTCCAGCAGCAAGCCTCGTGCACAGTAATTTATATCCTCACTGCTCAGAAGAAACTTCACTAATCTCAAATGCTTCACTTTAGTCCTAAATTGTCCTGGGCTTGTGGCAGGAGGAGGAAAATAACTGAAAACATCTGACTTTTAGTTTAGATAGTTTAATATTTTTTAATCCAGGAACTACTAATTTAACAGGTCGACCTCTGCCCTTGGGTATAGTATATTCCCAGTGACTCTTGTGGTCTTTGTAGTTGTTGAGGTTGTTTCTTCTAATTTTCATAAAATTTATAAAACCTCATTGATGGATACTTGCTTCCTAGGTGTGCAGTTGCAGAATTATCCACCTGAAATGGGGTCGGATGTGTTGCAATGCATCATGCTGCTTCCCTTCTCAGATTAGACAGACATACAGGCAACACTGATTGTAATCTCCTGATCAAAGCGTAGCTGCTGCTGTGGTGTTCAAATATCCCAATAAAACCAGGGAAAAGCCAGGAAAATTCAGTCACGCAAAACCAAACATGATCAATACGTAGCTCAGCTGAAGCAAGCACTTGGAAGGAAAAAGTAATGGGTTTTGGCCCTTTTGGTACTTCTAATTTAGCTCTGGTGTCAAAGAAATATCTTGGTAATTTGTAAATCCACTTTTAAATGCTTAGTTAACAAATATATGTATTAGCAATATGTATAGCCCATTTCCTGGAACAGGCATTGAGTTGCCACAGGACTACTTTGCTAGTGTTGCAAAAGAAATATATCTGACAATTTTACTGGGAAATGGCTTATACATTGATCTGATATACACACACTATTGATCTTTGAGACACCTTAATGGGATTAAACGGAAAATACACTTATTAGTTATAAGACTGATAATTTTTGCAGAGAGAGGAGGACCAGACTTGTTTTAAAAGAAAAAAGATCTAAATCTGGCTTGAGGGAAAGTGTTAATTAAGAGTCTAGAGGGCAAAGGATGAGCATAAAAGCTTTGGGTGGCCAGGTTTTAGAATAGTTTTATTTATTGTATCTTCTGCACAGTTAGAAAACTAGTAGGAGCCAACACAGAGGGCAAAGTTTAAAAAGTGTTTGAAGCAGTAATTTTCACTAAGTGCACTCATATTTTCTCTCACTTAATTAGAGATGTATTCTTTGCCAATATATGTTCACAGTTATGGCAGTTTCTCCAGTAGGATCACAAATGGAATTGATGGGTTGCTCTTGCCTACAAAAATGTGTTTTCCAGGCTAAAACATGGGAAAGTGTGAGAGAAGGAGAAAGGCAAAAAACAAATACCAAGGGATAGAAAAGGTATTGTCTTCAGCACGAGTTTTCTAGAAGTGTTTTGTCTCCTGTTAAGATCTGCTACAGTTTAAGCAACTATTAAGGTGGGAAATCTTAACGTGAACAAGCCAAGAAAGCTAATTTTAAACCAAACAATGTTTTTAGCATTATATATATATATATGTATTAATTTATTACAGAGTCACTTGTCAGATTTTTTTGGCCTGAGTTAACCTGGTGAAAGTTATTTTACTCACTTTCTGTAAAGTCTCAAACATTGAAATTACTCGAACAAACATGATTTGTTCTGATGGTGGTTGTGTATACAAAATAATATAATCTGTAGATTATGTACAGTATCACCCAGTCTCTTTTCCCTTTTTCTGAATCAGTATAGTATTATACATCTATAAGTATAAGTGCATGTATTTACTAAGTGTTTTGTTTTCCAAGAAGTTCATGTGAGTTCAGGAGTGGTGACCTGAGCCTAATGCATGAGTGAGTTCTACTGATAAAGCCCAAAGTATTCTTGAACTCTGAAGCACTTTGCAACCAGAACTATCATGAGAAGATTCCCCTCCTGACATTCAGTCCTATTTTTTAATCATTTTGACCTTGGGCTTTTCAGATTAAGCGTGTCTGGTGAATGTTACAAACCCTCATTTAGTCCTTTCCCCAGGAAGGAAAGCATTTATTTATTAGGGTTTTTTTATATGTGAGCACATTTTCATTGTCATACTTGGTGTGTGTTGCAGTGCCTCCAATCCACCAGTGACATTTTCTCCCATTAATAAGTAAATATTAATGATTGGATGGTTTTAACTAGGGAAAATGTTATTTATTTCTCTTTTCAGAGCTGTGAGTAGAAGGTATATGTTGAAATTACATTAATTATGTATTGCACATAGACATGGAGTGTTTTGTATAATCAATTAAGGCATGGGAAAAATTATGTCATTTATAATTACATCTGGGATGGATGATATGTGTAAATAATGAATGTTATAGGAATGTTGTCAGTGATTTGCTCTATTTCTGAATATTAACATTCAAAGATTAATTTTCAAGTATTTACTACTCCTTTAAAGGATGTAAGAAAAAATGCTTCCAAAATAAGGTATCAGACATAAGTAATAAAACTGCAAACAAATATTTGCATTGAAATTTTGAGAAATGTATAAATTTGTGTGCAATCCTAATCTGTTAATCTATGGTATTTTACAGTACAAATAGCTTACTTAGAGTACAGAATCAAACAGCATTTTGGTCCCATATTAAAAACAAAATGCCTACTATGTCATCAACTCTGCCAGAGTCATATAAAACCTCCCACAATTCAGCAGATTTTGTGCTAAAATTGAATTGGCAAAATGGAGCCCTGAATAAATTAATCTGCCTAACCTTGTCTCTGCCTTAGCTGTGTGTATGATCTATGACTGCTGTGTTAAAAAGAAAAAAATTCACATTGTCATCTAAATGGTCAGGCTCTGATCCTGAAAAGACCTATGACTATGCTTAATTTTAGCAACATGAGGGTCCTAATGGCCCTTTAGTTGCCTAATGAAGTGCTCAAAAATAAGCAAGCATGCGTAATAATCTTTGTTAGGAACTGGGCGTAAGGAAGTCATAAAAAAGGCAGTCGTGTCCAAGAGAGTTGAACATCTTTTCAAATTGCTATAACAGAAAGGGTAAATTTAGCAGAAAACAAATTACAGCCATGATTAAGGGAATGGCTGCAGGCTTAATTAGCTGGTTTTTAAAGTGTATATGTATCAGAAAACAATTTCAGTGTTGTATTACAGAAGAAAATATGAATATAGGATGAAATTAGCTAGAACACTCTTTTAGAGTGTTTTTTAGAATTTTAAATCAAGGAGGGACACCTTACATAAATTTTAGGCATTTATGCAAACATTTGTGTAACAAAAAATGTTACAAACTAGTTTGAAAATTTATACTGGATACATGATGAATTTTATGGTGATTTGTAAATATATCTATTAATTATTCTGTGTAAAACTTATTCTAAAAATGCAATGTTTATGACACTCTAGCATGTGCATCAGCTTATTCTTTGTCCTGTGTGATTTTCCTAAGGGATCAATAGACCCTTTGTACTTCCTATGTGGATGAAGTTAAAATAGACTACAATGGAAAGCATAAATTTCTAATCAAGGTGATTTATTTGCAATTGTACTTACTTGTGGAAGATTTACATCAGCTATGGAAAGGGTGAAAACAGTACCTTTATTGCTTTGAAAGTGGCCCTTTTGTGACCTGTGCCCTGTTTGTGTTTATACACAGAGTTTGTGTGGCCCAGATGCAGTGGTGGCAGTGAGTCTGTGGGCAGCCCGTGTGTAGCTGCGTGCGTGGGAGCTGTGGCAGCAAACTGCACAGCCTGCCCTTTCCTCATGGGTGGATGGATGCATTCTTGGCAAAAGGGATGGAAAGACCCTTTCTGTTGTGGCCCTGCTGAATGCTGAAGCCAAGGGCAAGATCTTCGAGTGTCCTCCTGAAGGTTTTCTCGTCTTGTGTTTCTCTCTCCACTCAAAGCAGCCCAAACCAAACAAACTATGCCTTGTTATGCTTTAAGCCCATTGCAAATTAATTCACAGAATTCACAGAATGACCAGGTTGGAAGAGACCTTCAAGATCATCGAGTCCAACCCATGCCCTAACACCTTAACTAAACCATGGCACTGAGTGTCACATTCAGTGGTTTTTTTTAAAAACATCCAGGGATGGTGATTCCACTACCTCCCCAGACAGATAGTTCCAATACTTTATCACTCTTTCTGTGGAGAATTTTTTTTTTCTAGCATCCAACCTAAGTTTCTCTTGGCACTGCTTGAGACTGTGTCCTTTGGTTCTGTCAGTTGCTGCTTGGAGAAAGAGACCAACCCCACCTGACTGCAGCCACCTTTCAGGGAGTTGTAGAACGTGATAATGTCACATTTGAGTCTCCTTTTCTCCAGACTAAACACTCCCAGCTCCCTCAGTCATTCCTCACAGGATTTGTGTTCCCAGCCCCTCTCCAGCCTCGCTGCCTCCTCTGGATGCACTCCAGCGTCTCAACGTCCTTCCCAAAGTGAGGGGCCAGAACTGGACACAGCACTCCAGGTGTGGCCTCACCAATGCCGAGTGCGGGGAAGAATGACCTCCCTGCTCCTGCTGGCCACACCATTCCTGATCCAGGCCAGGATGCCATTTGCCTTCTTGGCCACCAGAGCACACTGCTGGCTCATGTTCAGCCAGAACCTCCAGGTCCCTTTGTGCCTGGGCATTGTCCAGCCGCACCATTCCCAGCCTATAGCACAGAATGGGGTAATTGTGGCCAAAATGCAGGACTTGGCACTTGAACTTATTAAACTTCATCTTGTTGGTCTCTGCCCATCCATCCAACCCTTCCAGGTCTCTCTGTAGAGTCCTCCTACCTTCCAAAAGATCGACACATGCTCCCAGCTTAGTGTCATCTGCAGAGTAG
Source organism: Thryothorus ludovicianus (assembly GCA_013397245.1). Classification (NCBI taxonomy): domain Eukaryota; kingdom Metazoa; phylum Chordata; class Aves; order Passeriformes; family Certhiidae; genus Thryothorus; species Thryothorus ludovicianus. The sequence goes on along the minus strand of VZTB01008341.1, from coordinate 24,027 downwards.
ATGTAAATTGTACAGGTCTTGGTTTGACTTGTGGGTGCCTGTTGGCAGATGAACACTGTCCCAGCTGAGCAAGGAAAAAACCAAAGAACGGGGTTATCTCCTTTGCAGTCTGGGAGGGCAGCATCCTGAGCTTGCTTAAGAATGAACCATCTGTCTGGAAATGCCACCTTCTGGGAAAGCCCTGTTCATAGATGTTGTTAACTTCTACCCATCTAATTAAGTGGCCAAACCTAAACTGCCTAAATTGGATTATTTTATAGCACTTAAATACCACGATGATACAGCTATGCCACAGACAATCATTAGAACTAATCTGAGATGTAATTTTTAGAAAAAATTCAACTTCTGTTATATGTAGAAGAGAGGATTTTCTAGCAATATGAATTAGACAAAGAATTTTAAATATAAATTCATGTAGTACAGACTGAAAAATATTCAAACCACTAGGCTGTGTTTATTCGTGTCTAGCATGCAATAGCTATAGGGAAAAGATGGATCAGAGAAGGTGAGAGAGAGAGAGAGAGGGAGAGGTTCCAGTTATCCACAGGGTGTGTATGAGCAGATTTTTTTTCCTTTCCCACTGTTTGCTACAGTGGGAATGTTTGTCCAGATGTGTTAACCAGGATGCACTAACCCAACCTCTGCTATGCCAGGCCTGGAATTAGTGCCCTCCTGTCACAAATGCCTCCCTTTTGTACATATCTCAAGTTCCCACTGTGGTGGCTTATCTTATGGCAAGGTCCTTCTGTGGCCTTGGTGGTGTTTGAGACGGGCAACTCTGCTCTTTTATCTATTTTTATACCTTAACTTGAATTTTCCCTTAGCACTGTCCAAGTTTTGAATTTCTTAAGACCTTCTCCCATGAGAAAGGGTAGAACAATCGAACCATTGCTCTGTAGTAAATTTAAGAGATGTCTGCTATTCAGAGCCAAACCCAACTGATGGTTATTTAAAGCAGCATCAATACACAGTGCTTCATTTACTGTTCTAATTCAAAATTGTTTTCAGTGCTGAGTCTGCCTGATGAATGGAGGCAGGCAACTGTTTCTACCCTCACAATATTCTTACAGTGTAAATGTAAACTGAATGCAGCCTATATATATATATGTATAGCTTAATATTTCAGTTCATCTAGCAAGTAAACAGTAAATAATTTAATTTCTGTGTGCATTTACCTATCCTTGTTTTAAGTTTGTTCTCGTGTTCTTGTCTTCTACTTTGTAATTATCTATTCTGTGCAGATGCTCTGCAAGTCATGAACATGCTTGCCATCTGCATAGGACTTCATTTCCAAGAGCAAACTACTCCCAAGACTAGTTCTGATCAATTGATGGATTGATAATTGGTTTGCTGATCTGTGCCTTCTAAAACGTGTGCTGCCAGGGTTCTTTTTGCAGTAGCTGTTTTCTCTAATAAAGGGAAAGGTTATAGTGTAGACTATACACAAATATTGCTCTATTTTTCTGTAGCATTCTTGCTACTGCTGCAGCTGTTCACCTTCCTTCTTGAACTTTAAAACAACCTTAATAGTACCAATAAATCAGCTTTCATCACTTTGGAGTCAGTAACTTAGGAAATGGAGCAATAGTGACTTGTTTGGATGACTTCTTTTATCAAAAAAGTCAGGTGATTGGACTAAGAAGGTGGCACTGGAGAATTTAGCTAATATTGTGTAATTATACCTGCAAGTTGGGAGTGGCTGTGAAGTTTTGTTGGGATTCATTCTCATCCCTTCTGACTCCAATCACAGCAGTGTCCCAGCCTAGAGTGTTCACCACAATGCAGACAGTGATGCTATTAATTCAAAGTTCAGAGAACACTGGAACAGGAGTCCCCTAATCAGAGTTGGCTATAATAGCTAATTCTGAAAAGGAAAATGCTGCAAAGTGAGAAACATGACCCTTTCTTTTGCTAACTACAAAACAATAGAGGGAAATTGTGCTGTAATTTCTTAACACTGTTTTACTGGGATAGGGAGAATATACACACAGAAACGTGTATTTTTAGTGAGGTTAAGGAAAAAAAATTCTGCATACATATTAATTATTTTATCAAGATTGTCTCTAAACATGGAATAAAAATGTTTCTAGCATGAGGATTTTGCAAATTACTTTTGCATATGGAATTTTTCAGACAGCCTCTGATTAATTCTGTTGGCACCTGGGCTTTTGTATGTTTTTGTGCCCTTTGCATGTTTTTGTTTGTTTACCTTCGCACTTTTTAATTATTTTTGCCTTAGCATTTTATGTATTTATATCACATTCATAATGTCTAGTGACTAAAGCTAGGGAGCCAAAGAGGAAAAAGCTGCTATGGGTCTCTAGTGAGTTCTACAAAAAATATACTTGGAAATATATTTTTAATTTTGGTGTTAGAGTGATCTCTTTTGTCATCTTCATGAAAACTTGTATGAACTTCACATTTTGTGCAATGTTTGTGTCTTGAGCAATTACTACAGATAGCTGCTTTTTTGTTGTTAGTTTATGTTTTTTCTCCTCTTTTTGCTACAGTCAGCAGACGTTTTAAATTTTCATATAGCATGTTAACTGCTTGGGCTGATTAGTGTGAAATTTGGCTGCATTCATGAGCAAGATGAAAAAGGAATACAATGTCAGTTTTATTTCTTATATTGAAGTTATAATCCTTTCCTACTGTAGATGTTTTGATGTTCTTTCACTCAAAAGAAATCAATAACCATTGGAATATGAATTTAACAGAGACAAATTCCATTTAATGACAATCTTATTTTGAGTTAATGTTTTTGTTTTCAATAAAAAGCAAGAATAGTTGGTAGACGCAGCCTGATATATGATGCTTTGAATCAAAACCTAGGTTTCTGTGTGTCTGCTGAGAATTAGAACACTGGTCTGGATCGTAGGGGGTAAAGATCTGAGTCGTGCTGAACTGATCCAAAATAGAAGGGTAAATACAGATTCCTCTGAATTATTTATAGAAACTGGATCTGAATCTCTTGCAGGCCAAGCCAGTCCTTTAACCCATAAGTTACACAAGTCTGTCTTTTCTTCGGTTCCCAGACCTTGCAATAAAACACATTGATCTTAGTAAATGCCAAAAGTTGGAATATTTTGGATCAGGTAGAATGGCTGGTTTAAAAATAGCATGAGTAGAGGTTTTCATAGGTTTCACAGAGCTTAAATGACCCTTATGTGAGGACACCTCCTGAGCTGACAGCAACCAGTTGAGCTGATCAAGAGGCTCTGAGGGAAACAAAACTTCACTAGAACTGACTCCTGTGAAAGTCAACCTGCAATTTCTGTCCCAAAAAACAGGCATATGGATTAGCAGTGTGGTTTTCTTTGATAGGTGCCCAAATCCGAGGGCAGATTTGTTAGTTCTTAGTCTGAAATTCTGTGTCATCGGCTGTATAAATTTTTATACAACCTCTTTCATTCTTACAATTACCTAAGGGATGTTGCACAAATGGAATATCTGGACTGGAATTCATGTGGTATCTGCTGTACAAATACCCAGCAGCCCTTGTAGAACAGCTGCTAGTTTTGCTGTTAGCTGAAGTACCCACTGAGGAGTTAGATGGCCTTAATTTGGGGGATAAGCTAAGGAGTGCACTGATTGGTGAGGATCTGTGTAACGCCAGTCAGTAAAAATAAATTTTTCATTCCAGCAAACTAACGAAGGAGAAATTTAATTGTCCTGGCTTTTAATGAGTGAAATGGTCTTAGAGAAATACCTCTGTTTTAATTTTCTTGATATCTGGGCAGTCAGACTTTGTTTAAAAGCCCCACATCCCATATTAGTGATTAATATTTATGCATGTGTGCACTATTCACTGCAGGAAGCACTGCAATTCAGCAACTTCCATTTAATTAAATACTGAAGTCCTTCCTAGAAGTGCTGTAAATAATTTTGTGCTTGATGTTGCACCAGTATGGACTGTGTAGCTAGCAGTGCTGCTGATCTGTATTCAGCTGCTATTATTTAGGAGCTTTCATTTGCAAAAGATGCTTGTCAAGGGACAAAACCTCAGAGACAAAGATCACAGAGATGTTCAGAAAGGGACAGCTCCTGGTAGTCATTCAGTGGGTACCAGGGAGAAGACACCTCATTTTCCTTTGGATTGGGATCAGAAACTCAGTATTTGCTTTGCATCCAGGTGCTGGTGGGTCCCAAAGCAGCATGGTAGCCAGCATAATTAACCTTTGGGATAATAAGGGAGGGGGAGCAGCGAAGAACACGGAATAACTATTAATTCTTCTGCAATATGCTGCAGTTCTAATGTGCATCTGAGTTCTTCATTGTGGGAAGGAGACAAATCAGTGGTTCAGTTAATGTTAAAAATTATTCATGAACAAGTTTTAAAGCAAAAAGTAATTCTATTTACAAGTGTTACCGACAACATAAGCAACTACAAAATGAAAACAGTCATAATGGAGAGCCAAGGCTTTCTTAATATAGCAAAAGCAATACTTTTTCCTATGAATTTGTGGGGGAATTTCCAGCTTGTGAATTTTTCAGTGAAGAAACCTGCAGGTAATTTTCAAAGTTTGAAGACAGCAGAATTTTAAGACCTTTTCCAAGCTGAAGGCCTTTGAGCAGATGTTGTCCATTTCATAACATATCCATTTCCTGTCCTCCTTCATCCTCCGCCCTGATTATAGCAGTACCAGGTTAATCAATTATGACCAAACCCCCAAAATATGCATTCAATAATAAATTTAAGATTATTCACTCAGGTTTGATAAAAAGTCAACCTTCTCATGTAAGCTTCTGCTTATAGATAAATGGCTCTCAGCGTGAATAAGCAATGTATGACTGTGAACCAGACGGTCAGCAAATTCAAATGCTAGGGAGATGACCCTTTTGTAATGATTCCACCTACACTGAAAAACAAATTGATTTATGAAGAGGAATAAATTGGCTTAACAGTGGACATGACACGAACAGCAAACTGGCATTATTTTCCATTATTGGTTTCAAGCTACTGATGCAATTAAATATCACTTACTTTTCTATCCCCTGCCAGAAAACACTGTGTAAGGAGTAGAAATAAATATAATCATAGTCTGGCAAATGAGCTGAAAGTTCTTTCCTCATTAAGCTCTCAGCATTGTTTGGATCACAATGCATGTTAGCCATTTAACTACAGGTCAATTTCATATGCCTGCTGATTAATGCTAGATACTTAGACACACACACACCACTCATCCACATCATGTCATTTATTTCAAATGTAAAATGAGCTTTAATTTTAGGAAGACCTTATTGTATGAAATCTATGTAACCTCGTCCACCTAAGAGAAACATGATTTATTTTTCTCTTAGATGAGAATCTGCTTTGTACCATTTATCAGTTCCAAGAAAAAGATAAACCAAATTGGAATAATTTTTCCCACAGAGACATCTAGAGTGCTCAAAATAGCAGGAGCATTTGGCTAATAAAGCAAACTGGAGTTCAACTACTGCTATGCTCTATCCCAGTGTTTTAATTTCATCTCACTGAAGACAATTTTATTTTCAGAGAACATGTTATATGGCAAGCACTTTCCTCATTACCCATGTGATTTTAATATGACAGAATACTCAGAGTTAAAACTACCCAACACTCATATAATCAGCCAACTCCTGACTAAATTGATTCTTAAAGGAAAGCTGTCATGGTGTGCATCAGAAATTGAGTCATTTAAAATTTACGTAACTGCAGAAAAGGAGAATCTGTATTACTTCACTGCTAACAATTGCAGGTTTGCTTATTTAAGCTTTTTTTTATTTATGAGTTAGACATACTAATCTAAACTGTTTTAACCTCTTCTTTTCTCAATTACATCAGTGTAATCTTCATGACTGGGAATCACTTTCTGCACTGGTAAATAACCCCACAGAATTTGATCTTCAATTTGCATCATTGAAATAAAAATTACTTGGACTTCTCTCTTTCATATTAAAATGATGCATTCCTGTATAGGATTGAGGGGGAGGGGAAATTTTAATTTTTTTCCCTTCCAGCACATCTAGAACGAAGCAGCAGGTCTCTGCATAGTTCTACCTCTGACCTAAATTACCTTTAATTTAAAGTCCTGCAGAAGAACACGGAGTTGCTGAACTGATGCCCAGGGACTTACTGCAAGTGAAGCTTGTGCAGGATGGAATTTCATTCTCAGCCCTGGATTACAGCACTGAGATGTTCACCTGCAGCAAGGCAGGGCAGGAGGCAGAGGAGGGATGGTCTGGGGGACCAGAGGGTAGGGGTGTGTGTATTTTTTGGGATCCTCAGGGCACAAAAGGAGGGGCCACATGGTAGTGACTCCACCCTGTCCTGCTGTACAGCACTCCATGGATATTGTCTGAGAATTCTCAGATTTTAGGAGAGTTGGAGCAATTCTTTCAGTATATAGGAATAGCAGTAGGGACAAACAGCTCTCAGGTAGCAAGTTTAAAGTCTTTACTGACCCTTCAAGGGAAGCTCTTTCCCTGAATGTGTCATCATTTCTTAAATCTATGCAATATATCTTGCTCAGAATATAGAAAAGTTCTCCAAACCTCCAATATATGTAATATGGTACATGAATTCTTCTTAATTGAACAGTGAAGAGATATGCTCATATTTTGCCTACATAGCTCTCCATATTCACCCCTAACCTTTATCAGAGTTCTTTAAACTTCACACAATTTGAAGTACCTTGAGGATGTTATTAAAATATTCTTATTTACGTGTTTCACTATTCTTATTTGCCCGTGCACTCTTGCTTTTCATGTGATCACAGGTTATCAAACCAGGGTACCAGTCCTTTTTTTTTTTTTTTTTTCTATTTCAGCTGTTTATCTCTCTGGGAGTTACTTCTGCACCTTTTACTTAAGGGGAAAAAAACAAAAATAGGGGGGAGATAATTCCAGAGCAGAGATAATTTTTGTCTTCATTTGATCATTAGATTAAGATTTTCTGTATTTTGTTAGATTAAACATTTTAATGTACAAGACCAGTCACATCGGCCTTCATTTGGGAAAATGGGCAAATCTGAAGTGCTTTAGAAAACATTTATTACCAGGATGTTCAGAGTCTTGAGCATTTTTTAAAGGTTCAAACATGCTTGTCCTAAAAAGTGAAAGAAGTAGAGTCTACAGCTACTTGAGGTGCAAGATGAGGCAAGGAAAGGATTCTTGAGCTAAAGAACAATATCAGCAACTAGTTAGGAGATTAAATTAAGAATTAGCTTTCAAACAACCCAAAAAACATTATATACATCAGTATTTCTCTTAAAGAATATACAAGCAAGAAATCTTAACTGAATTTATGTTTTATTTTATTACTCTAATGAATGTATGAATGCCATACTCATGCAAAGACACTGCAAAGCTCTGATGATTGAGGATTTTCCTTCTAGCTTGTTCACTTCACTTAGAGGGCATTTTCTTTGCCTTAATTCTATAGATGTAAAGACTTTGAGATGTCTTTTGCTCTTTAGAGAAGGTTTCTTTAGGAAAATTGAGAAAGTAAAGCATCTTTCTTGAAAATGCTACATGTCTGATAAGGAAATTTAATGCAATCTTTGCAGTCCTTTTGACACTCTAGTCTTTTGCACTGCACTGTTTGTAAAAAGCTTCTATCAATATTTAGGATTTTTTAAGATACTTTCATTGACCTATTCTTTTCATCTTTGTAATAGATGTAGAAGGAGATTACTCGTAACTCCCATCTCATGAGACTTGTCTAGCTGCTTACTGAGTGTAATTTGCTATATTTTGTGTTTTAAAACAGATGGGAATGAAAAATAAATGAACACCTCTGTCACGATGTTATTTTGATTTGTTATCACAGTTGTTTTGGATGCCAAATTCAATAAGAATCCAAGCTTGGTCAAGCCCAATATATAGCATACTTGTGGATGCAGTTCCATGACATGAAATAATGAGTACAGTGGTTATGGTTAATATTTTATATCAAGAGACTGTGATTGTCCCTTGCCTGGTATTCTTGCTACTGCAACCCTGCACTGGGAGATGGAGGACAGAGCAGGAGACTGCTTCATTCATATTCATGCTGGAAATTCATAGAGGTTATGGTTTTATTCCTTTCCAAGTGGTTATGCTTTTATTAAAAAGAAGAAGACACTCTAAGGAATCTGGAGATCAAAATAATCTAATTTAGCAACTGCAGAAGCCAACAGTAGGTTTTATGATATGTCCTTTCCTTCAGCTAAATGGTTTGTGTCAGCTAGGTCATTTTCATTTTGCACATTTTGAAGACAGTGTATGAATACTTCACTGAAATTTGAGGACAAGAATTTCATTAAGCAATTAAAAAAACTGAATTATCATGCTAATTTGGGTAACATGCCAGTCTGTGGCCCTTTGAACTAACACAGCTTACTTTCAGGCTCTGACACTGTTTTGCTTTGATCTAATTTGTGTATTTAGTGCACTTAATAGAAGCCAACAACAGAATCTTGGCAAGGCTTATCAGAGTTCAAACATGAAGAGAACCTTCCCTAGAAGGTTTGAAATTCATCTACATCCACACCTGATAGATTTGGGTCATAGAAATAACTTGAAACTCTCTTTTGCCCTGTCTAATTCTGGTCATGTTTGTTGTTCTTACTGGTCATCTTAACCAGACTTAGAGTAACTGCTATTCTTTTATTTTGCCTCTAATATTTCTCTTGACTCTGAGTCCCATGGTGGCCTCCAGCACCTGAACTTTTCTAACAGAGAAGTTTTTGTGTAGGCATAGCATATTCCTAAAATGCAATGCAATTTGCTCAAGGGAGGAACTCTTAAGTTTTGTATAATTCCAAATTCAACTTGGTAAAATTTGCCAACACTCCTGTGGTTAATTTGGAACATTCTCAGTAAAAAAAAAAAAAAAAAAAAAAAAAAAAGGGTCTAAACTGCATAATATTTAATATTAAGGAAACTGAGAAAAGCCTAATAACAGCTGAGAATTACCTCTCAAGGCAGAGTTAAAAAAAAATTTATATTAACTTCATCTTACAACAGCCCTTACAACTCTTCTGCCTTGGAACTATCCTTCTGTTAATGTAGCCTGAGGATTATAGAATTCCCAGATGTCAACTCCTTGATTAGAAGAAAACAATTAGTAATAGAATCTAAATTTATATTTCTCAAGATGAAGAAATAAAACGCATATGAGGGAGATTTCTCTGGGCTGCATTTCAGAAGAAATTACACTTTGAACAACTAAAACCTTTACTGTGAAAAAGCAGAGTAATATCATTAAAGTTATGGCAGATAGTGTTGCTAAACTTTAAAATAAATAAATTAGTAAAGCTGTGTTTTCACTGTAAAAAAATACTTCTAAAGAGGAATAGGCTTTGATAATTTCCATCATGAAACCTAAAATGAAAGTATTTTAAATTTGTAGCTGTTTACAAATGTAAAATGAAACATTTAAGATAACCTGGTCAATATGTCTTTAGAAATTCTTGCAACTTCATTGCCAGCTTACATAAATACAAATGTTTAAATTGGATGACCAGTGTTCCCTAGGAAAAATCTGTATTGTCAAAATTAATTCAATTTATTATTTCAGAAAAAGTCATTAATGTTTTTGGTTTGCAATTAAATATGCTATCATTACCAGGAAAACGAAACAAAAACAATTCCTTTGGCACTGCTGATATTAAAATTTTTGTCAAGAATGTAGGAAAAGTGTAAATTACAGTTGTTATAAGTGTGTTATGGAAATGAACTATTTTATGGAGAGCTTTATGTTCTTTTTTAATAAGATGCCGTTTCATCTACCGAATGCATAACTAGGATTTAAAGTTCACTCTTTATTAAAGCGTTATCATTTCCTTAACCTCTTATAAACTCCAGATGAATTGTTTTAAAGTCTTCTCTATTCAGTGATACTCTCAGACAAAGTGCTGTGCAAGGTACTGTGATTTGGATTTGGCAGTGTTGTTTCCCTGAGTTTTAGTTCAGGCCCTAACTGCAATATCTTCCCCTGATTTTAAGAAGGTTTGTATTAGATGCAATGTCTTCAGTGCTACTCACAGAAAAGCTGTATGTGAGAAATAACATTTAGAAACCATTTCTGAAACCTAAGATAACAAAACTAAAACTATATTATTTTAGAATCTCTAAAATAGAGGGGAAGAGGATAAGAAAGATTTTAATCTTTCATCTTTAATCTTTCTTAAAAGAGTTTAATTAGAAAAAAACGTGGGGTTTTTTTATTATTATCATTAGTGCTAAAATGGAAAAGAATAGTTCATACTGATAAGGAAAAAACCTATAAGAATGGACTTATGTTCAGTTAATTTTCCCATTGTGGTTAAAGCTTCAGCTTATTGAGATTTTGTCCAAGAGAATGTCTTGTTGGTGCACTCTTGCCCCTCTCCTTGTCTCCCACTTGTCTACTCAAAATCTCCAAGACATCGACCTGTAAACTTTTTAATTAATTTGTAACCTTTTATCATCACAACTATCTGTGCACACTACTTACAATTATTAGACATTTACATACGGTTTTGGGTTGCAGTGTTGTTTGTGTCAGCTTTCAGCCTAACATGAATTGCAAATTTATTTCATGCTTACAGGGTACCTTTTGCATAAATGATGTGTTCACTGGATCTTTAGGATCTGTCACCTAATTATTTCATTCCCTATGTTGTGTTTACTGTTATCCAGATCAGTATCCATGTGTTTTGTTGAGGTTTCCTTTATGGTACTTTAAGGGTAATAATTCAACCATTGGAATATTTGTCCATATAGATGTGCAGCCAGACTATGCATCAGTGGTGGTGATGATAAGTGCTTAGTGAATGATTTTAATTTCTCTCAACTTTTTATCTACTGTGTGACATTTTACTAGCTCTTAGATGATTATCTCAAAGTCATATACTTCGAACTGAGTAAAAAACAGTCAGAGTTGAGATAGCAAGTGGAGGCAAACCTAAGGTAGAGCTGCTCTGAGTAACTCAGGTAGGATTTGTTCCTATGAAGTAAAGGAAGTGTCACTGCAGGCCTGTAATTTGCCTCTTCTGTTCTTTCTTCAAGTTGTGCCACAGAAGATTTACGGTGTAGTATGTGATCTTAAGAAAAGGCTGAAGCACAGCCCTTCTCATGAAGCCTAAGAGAAATTCCCTCCAAGCTAAGTGGTGCTCTTAGCCCAGGAGTGCAGGGATGAGGGGAAAAGCACAATCTTCTATCAGCAGTTCTGGCTGACTGTGGCATTTTCTCAGAGACACAAAACAAAAATGCAAAGAGGAGGATTAAAGTATAGTTTTCAAAAGGAGAAGAAGAAAAATAGAGTCTGGAGCACATTGGCTACTGTAAAAACTTTTGAACTCCTTTAAAGCTTAATCTAGCTGAATTATACCTACATGTAATTGGTCACACTTCCGGCTACATTATAACACCTTCACTTCGTTGTTTTTTTTTTTCTGAGTGATGGGTTTCTTAATAGTGGTTGCACAGAGCTCTGAGCTCATGCTTTATGCCATTCTCTTCTTGTGTGAAGTGACAAATGGTTCAGCCAAAAGATCAAGTCTAAGGGCACACAAGAGGGTGAAAAAAGCAAGTTTATAGCTTTGCACTTCAGGAGAGCAGAGTTTGTCCTCTTAAATGATATTCCTAGGAGTCACCTGGGGATAAAGCCCTGAAGGGAGGAGGGATCCAAGAAATCCCGTCAGTATTCAAGGACCACTCCCTCCCAGCTCAGAGGGCTTCTCTTGCAAAAAAATGAGAAGCCATGCAAAAATGTCAGGAGGCCTCTGTGGACAAACAAGCTGCTTCTGGCCAAACTGAAAGACAAAAAGGAAGAATAGAGAGAGTGGAAAGGATAGGTAATGTGGGAGGAATAGAGAAACCCTGTCCAAACATCCACGGAGGAAGTTAGGAAAGCTAAAGCCCAAATGGAAATAAAACTAGCTGGGGACATCAAGGATGATAAGAAAGGCTTCTGCAAGTACACAGATAATGAATCAAGACCAAGGAAAATGTGGGTACATTAACAAGACCAGGGACCTGGTTGCACAGGACGTGGAGAAACAGAAGTACTCAGTGCCTTCTTTGTCTTAGTCATTGCCTGCTCTTTGGGAATCCCAGGACATGACGGGAAACTTTCTCAAGAATAATTCTTGCATGACTTACTTGATAAACTTCTAAATGAAGTGACAGACTTGATAGATGACCTCCAGAGACCCCTCACACTGTCAGCCATTCTGTGCAGCTTTTGCAAAGTTTTGTCAACTCTATAACTGTAGATTAAGCATTATTTTTAGAGTAGAACTCTGTCTGAAGAAACCTGTTCATAATGAAAGCAATGGTGTACAAGTAGAATTTAGGGAGAAGCAAGGACAGTTCCTTTTGGTAGGAAGGGCTTGAAGTTGTTTCTTGTAAGAATGACAAGGTGTGTTTGCAGAAGTGCGTGATGAAAGCTGCAGAAGAAATTGTTTCTCTTTAAGTTAAGGTAAGGATTAACGTTTTGAGGGGAACTGGAATGAAAATGCTTAAAGATGCTCTGGGTCTAAGACTGAAGAATTTGGTCAAATCACAGCAAAGAACTGGATGTAACAGAGAGAAACTGATGTTACTGATTCCTATAAGTAAGAGATATTGAATCTGAGTTATTTTTGTTGAAACTTCTATTGCATCATCAAGAATTTAATTTGTGAAGATCAAATATAATTGATGTTTATGTGTGAATTAGAAATTTAGGATTTGTTTTTTGTTTGTTTGTTATAGAGGCTTGAATTTTGATGATGCTCTATCAGGTAGGACAGAAAATGTTTATATTTACATCAGAAACTAAGAATTTTTCTATAAATAAATGTTGAATGAAAGAGTTTTTCCTTTCTACAATCTGTCCACTACTATATTACAGAACTGAACGAAGTGAGCTGTACAGAGCTAAAGTACAACCTTAGAAACTTAATAAGATCAGCTTTCTATTCATGTCAAAGCTTTGCCAAAAAGGAATAAGTCAGAGAAGATTTTTAATTTAGTAACTTGAAATACATGGAAATACAAAAGTATACTTATCTAAATAAATATTTATCTTATAAATAAGTATCCCCAAAGTATAAAAAAGGTACTTTATGTCTAAAATAAAATTGCAATTTTTGTGAAAGCTGGAGATGAAATGTTGAAGACAGACTAGCAGCAACTGTATATTCTTTCATGTTTCTTTCTTTCCTATTTATTGAAAAATAAGGCAGTCAAAATTAGAGGAAACTAATTCTACATGTGACTGTCTCAATCTATATAAAAGAAGGCATCATAGAATATTTTGTTTACCTTTACTCTCAGTTTCCTTATCCCATTGCATGGCATCAAGTATGTGATTATTGCATAATGCTTCTAGTTCAGAAAGTGAAAAAAAGATCTTATGCACTCATAATCCATAAGAAATAGAAATTCATAGGTTTCCTTATCCTCTTGGAAAACAGCATAAAAGGTCTGTCACAAGTCAGTAGTGGTTAACAAATATTTTTTCCTCTTCTTTTCAGACTGAATGTAGGTTAATCTCTTGTTATTTATCTGTACTGAAGGTATCACATAAAATTGCTGGAACTGCTGTCATAGTGAATATTGACAAGCTCAAATAGTGTAATGATGGAAAAGATAACTTCAAAAGGAGATATTTTTCCTCCTAAAAGCTACAGGCAGTTCATTGCTGCTGGTAGTCTGTGCCTTGCCCAGAATATTTTTAACTGGACTCTTTTCTTGCAAGGAGAGCTGCCTTTTGCATTTGTTCTTGGAGCTTCCCTAATTTTGTCGAATATTTTCCTTAGCAAAGGTAGCATTAAATAAAAAAGTCAAAAATTATATATTGTCAACATCGAATCAAATTTCTGAACCAAAGCTTGTTAGAAGTGATATTGATGTGTCTCGTATATGACCATCAAGGATTTCCTGTTTGAAATACTCTCTTTGCCTATTTTCAACCCTTTGGGGATGATTCATGTCATTTTTCTGCTTTATTCCCTGTTCTATGGAACTTTTTCATGGCAAAAGGCTCAGCTATACTTTACTATGAGGGCAAACCAACACATTTTTTTGACATGGTAAAACTTTTTGAGGTTGTTGGAAGATTTTGATATAAACTTAAGTTCTGAAAAATTCCTAAAAGCTGTATGGCTTCCTTTGAGTACTCCTGAACAAACCACTTGGGGTGTAATTTTCAGTGTCATGATTACAGGTGATGGGGTTTTTCCAGAGGGCCCCTTCTGCACTTTATGCCCTGGAGATTAATTTGGTCAGTGTGGCAGGGTGATGGACGTTGGTGTGTGTAATGGCTCATTTGATGAATTTGGAGGATCAAACAGAGTAAAACAGGATTTGCTAGAAGGGACTGAAAAGTTGAGACCAAAGAAATAAGAGGTCCACGAAGTCACTATTACACAGTGTTCATGTATGCACATGGAGCACAGGACCTCACAGGCAAAAATGGATTTTATTCCTTCTGTAAGATGTAATTCAAAGTGATCATGGGTCAATTTCATTTGTTGAAGCTAGGATTGCACTGATAACAAAAGAAAACCCTAAATGACAACTGGGTGAGTAACAAGAACAGCAGTGTTGGCGTAATAAAAGATAATAGGCTTATTTCTATAATGTACACTGAAATTTTGTCTTTCCAAAAAAACAAAGTAGAGTGGTGACAGGGTTAGCAGAAGTAAGCAGGCTGGGTCAAACATTCAAGTTGTATGGTTTTCTCTTGACATGTGGGATTCTGGTCATCTTAGGCAGATGAGACAGCAGGAAGAAATTGCACAAAAATGAATGTGGGGCAGTGAGAAAGGTAAAGTGAGTGGGCAAAGTGGAGCTGGCAGAGCCTTCACTGTATGCCAACATTTGTTCCTTTTAAAATGTGATAGCACAACACTTACCCACTAACTGTGAATATTCAACTCATGTTCTTTGTGGGACTGCAGTGGAACTCTACAATGCACAAGCACGTCCAAACCTTCATTAAAGTTTCATTTGGACAGCAGGGCCCCCTATGTCAAAAATGAGGTGGCAGAAAATGGCTAAATAATTGCAGCTGGGGGAGGGAAGGCGATGCAAATACATCTTTAATGAAGAGAATAGGATGCAGTCATGCTCAAAAGGCATTTCCAAACACACAAAAAGCTAACAAGAGAATTCTTCAGAACACACGATGCCAGGTATGTATCTCAGTAAATACTGTTAGGGAGATTAGAGACATCTGTGCATGCAAAACAAAGCCCTTTCCACTGTATTCCTTTATGTAGTGTGGTGCTTGCTGAGTTTGACCAGTGAAGTGGTGGATAAGCAAAGGATAAGGGCACAGGTTGAAAGCAGCTGCTTTTCCATCAAGACTAAATTACATATATACTGCTAAACTTAGAGAGGGCTGTGGAGCTTTTATTTACTTTCTTTGGTTTGTTTTTAGAGAGCACTTGGGCACTTGTTTTCCAGCTTTGCTTCACTGAGCACCTTTAGAGGTCTGTGAGCTGCTTCTATCACTGATGAAGGATGTGTTGATCTTTGGATAGTAGTTCTTTCTGCCAGACTATAACACAGTCCAGTTCACTCATTGAGTCTGTAGAGACATATCCAGTAAACTCAGAGAAGAAAAATACTTTAGTGCCCAGTAAGTATTTCAGTGCTGGTGGATTAGTTTCTCATTCAGTGTCTGTGTTTCCCATCTCTTACTTCTTTTGATGTGTGCTGGTTTCAGCTGGGGCAGAGTTAGATTTCTTCACAGTGTCTGCTTTGGGGCTGTGTTTTGGGTTTGTGCTGAACACAGAGTTAATGTTATAGAGATGTTTTTGTTATTGCTGAGCAGTTATTGCACAGAGCCAAGGCCTTTTCTGTTTTTTTTACTGCCACACTGGCAGGGAGGCTGGGGGTGCCTAGGATTTTGGGATGAGACGCAGCCAGGACAGATGACCTAAACTTCCCAAAGGGATATTCTAGACCATGTGACACCCTGCTCACTTTATAAAGTGGGGGGAAGAAAGAGGAAGTGGGGGACATTTGGAGTGATGTCATTTGTCTTCCCAAGCTATAGCTGTGTGTGATGGGGCCTTGATCTCCTGGAGATGGCTGAACACCTGCCCAACCATGCGAAGTGGTGAGTGAATTCCTTTTTTGCTTTGCTTGTGTGCATGGCTTTAATAAGTTTCCTTATTAAACTCTCTTCATCTCAACACTCAGGTTTTCCAGCTTTTATCCTTCTGATTCTCTCCCAGATCCTGCTGGTGGAGAGTGAGCAGGTGGCTGCCTGGTACTTGTTTGCAGGCTGGGGCTAAACCATGGCAGTCGTTTTGATACAATTATATAAATTAAATAACTAGATCAAAATCTCAGGCCACTTAAACTGGAGCAGGCATGAAAAAGTCAGAAAGGATCAAAGAGCAACGTTCCATCGATGGATGAAACCACTTGCAATTGAAGGCTGTAAACAAACATTTGAAATCACAGGTAGAAACTGATTTAACCAGGCACTGCATGGGAGCTCCACTGCATTTCCAGTCCTGCTCTGACAGCAAGCTGCAGTTAGGAACATGCAAGGCACAGAGTGATCATTTAGAAAGTCAGATAGGTCCCAACAACACAGGCAGGGCTGTGAGGAGCATCCAAGAACAGCAGTGCTTGCAGGTGAGCTTGTTCCTGCCAGCCTGTGTTTTGGGCTCTGTCTGCTACTAGAAGTTGAAAGTAGGTGTCCTTGGCACTGTGAACATTAACAGATCTGACACAAAAGTCTCTCATTCTGCCTCACAATCTTCAGAATAAGAAACACACTACTTGGGCAGCTGAAATGATCTCCATAGCAGCTCACCATTGCATTAGGTTGGTAGGGAGCCTAATTTGCTTCTCCCTTCTCACCATCTCCATGTTATAAAAACAGGACGTACTTTTGAAACCATAATACTTCTATCTGCAGCATAAAATCACTGATGCTGTTTAAAATGTGGCAAGGGGATAATGTTTTCTATTTAGCAGAGATGCTGCATAGGTGGATCTGGTAAATTTTTATCAGAGATTTCAGAATTATATCAGTCAGGAATATAAATATATGTAGAGTAGGAAGTGGTTTTTAAAAAAAAAATAATTTGAAAATAGATTGCTCATTAAATTAGGACTAGGTTCATTTTTACTGTTTTCAACATGAGTTATGTGTTTCCTCTAAGGAGGACTATTGGAGAAACAAAGGCTCGATAAGGAATATGATTATTTAATTTAGTAATTTGATTTATACAGATTCCAAAAGAACAGTGTGGTACCCTCAATTCTGAACACAAAAGGAAAAGCAAGCAATACTCAATTCCCTACCGTTAATAATTTTTTAGGTGAATTGCAGATTACAGAATATACAGAATACAGCATAATTTGCAAACTATGCTTATTTATTTTTTAATATTTACATGATTTCATCTTTTAGATATTTTATAATTTTACACTAAGAAGTGAAAGTAAAAGGTGATGGAAAACGAGAAAGGGAAAGGAAATAATATTCCTCAGTGGAACTTTGTACTTTAATACTTCTTTTCATACTTGAAAAATATTGATTATCTACAATTTCTCCTATACCTCAGAAAAATTTAAAAAGGAGATTTTGATTAAGCGCCAAAAAAATTTGCATAGTAGTAACACCTATTTTTTCTTAGTTTAATAGATATCACCTATTTCCTTAACCTTAGATTAGATGATTGGAAAATACAGTTAATCATTAAAAATTGGAGAATTAAAAAAAAAAAAAAGACTTAATGTTACCTATGGAACTATATTGGACTTAAGAAAAATAGTGTTCTTTAAAAAGAAAAAAAAAACTTGATAAGGAGAGTGATGAAGACATTTTCTAGTTGTAAAGGCAGTTTGCTTTCTTAACTTTTTAAATAAGGGTTGACGTTTGAAAAAATATCCCTGCAACTTGGGCTGAACATATTTGGATCTGCTGATCTATATTCAATTTTGTGCAGCAGATGTTGTTCCACAAAAAAGGTTGGAGTGGGGATTGGCATTTGTGAAGGAGAAAAACAATGGGCTTGATTTTCAGGAAAGAAAAGCTTAGCTGAATTTAAGCTATGCAGGCTGAAGTGCACTGTTCAATTTATGACCTATTTTTAGGAACAATCTATCACTTTCTGTAACAGTGACAGATACATGCACATATATATAATTTTACAGGAAGGAAACAAATACTCTAATTTTTCTTTGCATTGTAGCAGCTTAAGGAACAGAACACAATAATATCTTCCTTTCGTCTCTGTTGGAAAGTTGCTGGGTTTTGGCAGGGGAAGGCACCTCCTAGGCTGCAGATAAGGGCTTATATCACAGCAAAGAGACTGGTGTAATACATATTGTGAAAGTGTATTATTTTTGAAACTGTCTGATGTGTTGAGCAAACACCTGTTTGATGATACTCAGGCAGAATTCATTCCTCAGCCTGCTGCATGGGAATATTAATTTTTACCGTGTCATAGGAGAGGAAGACTGGATCCATTCACTGATTAACCTGTCATGACACTGGTTGAACTGATGTGCCTTGTGTCTTCTTTACCCTCTGTCCAATTCAATCCTTACAACAACTGAATTCTAAAATATTAAAGTGACTTTAAAGCATTAGAGAAGGATATGGTTACAATCTCAGTAAGAATATACCATTGTTTCACTCAAGAAGAACAAAAGGAAAAAAAGAAAGATGGAAAGTACATTTAATGCAGTCTTGAGTTATAGAGTTGGTTTCTACCCAAACTGCAATGTGGAGACAACTCAAAATATCTGAGCCATTGTAAAAATTATTTTGAAAATTAATTTGCTTGATAGTTTACCAGCTAATTGAAACAGAACCAGTTTTCTTCCATCCTGATGGGAGATGTGGAGAGGGGGGAAAAAAATATGCAAAATCAACACTGATCTATTTTTTGTACTTAGAAAAGAGGCCAAGTTATAACCTGAAAATGAGAAAGTGAGCTTATAAAGGAGTCCCAAAGCCAATGGTGAAGTTTAGCTCTAGAGTTTTTGTCTCTAAGTCTTTGCAGACAGGTATATATTCCTAAGGATATAAAAATTTGTTATTAACATTTCCTCTTTCAAATTAAGCAAAAAAATAAAAAAGTCACAATATCAAATTTATTTCTGCTCACCATATTGCCCATGCTCTAATAATTTTTTTTTTTATAGCAATATGTTGGAACAGAATACCTAAACTGAAAGAATGTATGTTTACTTGTCTAAAAGCCCTTATTGCTGATTTTTTAATGGATGTAGGTATGTGAAGATAAATTAGATGAAAATACTTCTGGTCAGCTGAATTATAGTACTGGAACAGATTCTGTGGCATGGTGAGGGTTAAGGAATGCTAAGCGTATGTTTCATTTATCTTTTCCAATTCATTTACACTTGAACACCTTAAGTCTGAAGGTAATGTAGATGACAAGGACAAGGTTGTGCAGACATACACCTTTGTCTCCAAGAAACCTGGAGGCTGCCTAAAATAGCAATTCTCTCCGACCTTGCCTCTGTACAATGGCAATAAATGATTTTTAATTCAAACTTGCTAGGTTCATTGTGTTTTCTAGCTAATGGGTCCTTGCTGTCTGTGCAAGTTTTAATGCATATATAAAATTCACTAACAGCTCAAGTCAAATATTGATCATTTCTTAACCTGACTAACAAGGGAAACTTTTCTATTTCTGAAATATTAACAATGGGAATCGATGTGGATGTATATCTTTGGGGAAATGTCCTCTACTGCAGCTAAACACCTTTGCATTCATGATGGTTAACATATCATTATGAGATATCTAAAAATTAATGTTCTAAGCCAGGAAGTGCTGGTCCTTACCTAGTCATGGCTAAGCCACAGTGACCAAATTAGAACATCTCTGAAATTTTTAGGGATTGGATTCTTTTAATATGCCAGTTTCTTTGCCTCTAAAATGTTATTCACGATGATACTTCCCTGATCCAAAACAGAAACATTACAAAGCTAAGCTGATATTCTGAGAAATGCCTTGAGATGCCCAGGTGGAATGTTGTAGAATTGCAGAGTTTATAATACCGAAGTCAAAATTCAGTTTATTACTGCCATTCGTCTATGTTGTCAAAGTTCTATTGCACCTTACAGTGCACCCACTTGAGCCTCACTAGAAGAGAATTCAGCTTAGTAACTGAAAATACACAGATTTCACAACCTGTGCAATTATATGCACAACCTGTGGAAAATCAGGTATAATCAAATTACTGTTTGTAAGATCCAGCTCAAAGCCATTGTTAGGACTTCTTTGGGAAACACAACAACAAAAACCTGCAGCTTTTAAGAGGGCATTGTTGGAAATAAATATGTGGAGGCCTGGGGGTTATTTTATGTAAGAAGAAAAATATGGGTTATATAGGAAAAGCAAATATATACTACATTTTGTAGAGAATTATGTTTCAGATATATCTCTTACTGTAAAATATTGCCAATACTGGTGAAACAAAATAGGATAAACACAATAGTGGTAAATGATCCTTTTTTCTTCAGTGAGCAAGACTGTAAGTACTGTCATAGATTTTGCCTTGTGACCATAAAAGACAGGCTTTTATAGTCTACTTTTAAAGATCAACATGTTTGGATTGTATTAGTTGAAAGAGAGGAACTATATCCTGAATCAAATAAAAGTCTACAGAGAAAGTTCTGCTTGCTTTCTTTGCTCTTTTTTTTTTATGTGTTAGCTGCAAAACCTGTCTTTCATTTGAAAAAGTCAGTGTGAGTCTGATATATTTCTATAGGTAGTACATACAGCAGTGTTAGAATAGAACAAAAAAAAGGAGAAAGAAGCAATCCATATGTTACCTTATTATCTTTCTTTGCTCATTTTCTTAAATCAGTATAGCTGACTCCCAGTGAACAATTTATGAAGGAACAGAGATTGAAATTTCTCCATGTTTGGTTTGTTAGTGAAAGTGACCCTCACATCATCCGAGCTCTCTTAACATAAAGGAAGTGGCATATAAAATGAACTCCATGCATTTTGGAGAGCTGCTGTTTGCAGAAGAATTGTAGGTAAAGTATCTTCTCCATTTGCTGCCTTTCCTTTTTGATTTAAATCTTATATCAGTCACATATCAATGTTCTTATATTCCTCAAAAATATTACAGAGAAACTGTATGACTCTAGAGTAAATCAGTTATTGATAAATACCAGATTGTGTTTTTGTATTTTCCATTTTCATTAAGTAGGAGTTCCTCTATTGGCTTTTACTCCTTCAGAGTACTTTGATAACTATTTGACAGGAAGCAATATATAAAACTTCTAAGTACCAGAACATTAAAACACAGGTAGTGATCAGTATTTAAGTGAAACAAAGAATACAGTTTTAAGATTAATCCAGCTATGGCTGATAGGCCAAATCTGATTGGGTTTTTCTCATTCCTGCAGATTAATCTGTTATTCTGTAAATAGCACCATTCTGTAATCCTCAGTCTTCTGTTGGACCTTGAATATTTTGAGATAAACATTTCCAAATCCTGAGCTTGATAGACCTAAACCATATTTATTATAATGTCTCATAACTTTAGGTATTTGCTCTTTGGATGTTTTGTGTGCCTGTGTTTTTAACAAACATAGGTGGCTTCCATGAGAAGATACCAGAAGCCAAAGATGTCACTGATCTTTAAAATATAGGGGATGATATAGGTGGTGATGGCAAACCACAAAACTACAAACAGGAGGCCAGCATGGCCAGGCTCTGACAAACACCAATAGTGATCAAGAGAGTTGCTAAGACCAATAATTTAACAAGAATCAGGCTGGATCAAGAAAAACAGGCTGGAAAGGCTCAAATTTCATTTTCAGTTTCATAGCTTGAGGATGCAGACTGGGAAAAGAAGTACCAGGGGCTTGCTGCAAACTGTGGAGTCTGACCCTGCTGGATCATTAGGATAATAGGTGGGGTATTTGTTATGGGTGGTAAAAGGATAATAACCATTAGCTGTGGGCAGATATATTTTGCATAATATCTCCTCAAGTCTTCAGCAAACTCCTCAAGCACTCCTAGTTCCTTTATTTCTGAATCTCTGAAATAATCTGGTTCTGTACAGAAATTTTGTCTGAGTTTCCAACCTCATAGAGTCAGGAGAAGTTCATCTCACACAGTCTTTGTAGAAGTGGCCAACTCCAAAGTAAACCATGTCTTTGAAATAAATAATAAAGATTTCAGCATTGGATTTTGCATATGATTCAAGCTCTTTCAGATGAGCAAATTAGAGAATGGAACAAGTTCAAATCGCTGTATTCATCATAACTTTAATACTTTGGTTAGGAATGGAATAAGCCATTAAACATCTATTTAAGTATTTTGTGTGCATGTGCATGATGGCCAACTTATTAAGACTGTATGAAAACACAAAGAAAAAATACAATTCTTTATATGATGAGAGAGAATAATCCATACTCTACATCAATTTGGGGCCTATTATATATAGAAATGGAAGTGCTCTATTCAGCTTGGGTTGAGTTGCTCATAATTCTTTTAAGACACTAATTAAATGTCTTATATCCAGTAAGTAATAGAGCCTGCTGCCTCTGACAAATGGAGTTTTGGCCAAAAACCTATTGAGTTCTTTAAAAATGTCTGAAGAATGGGAACACTACAATACATTGTATAGAAACCTTAAATCTAGTTTCAGGGAGGAAAAAAAAAAAAAGAAAATATCCTTTGATGAACTTATGAAAGGAAAGATCTATTGCAGGATGAAAGTCTGACCTTCTGAATTCTACTTTGCAGGACCTGTGATGTGGGTGTCGTGGTTTAACCCCCCAGCTGAAACCAGCTCAGTGGTGAAGGTAAATTTCCTTGCTTAGAACATTAATTCTGTTTTAAACAATATATTTGAGTAGAAGATCTATGACCCTTACAAAACTTCAGAAATATTCTCTTTCAAAAAAAAAAAAAAAAACCCAAAAAACAAACTAGTTTCTAAGGAAGAGTTTGATTCCTCCTTTTCCTCAGAAACCTCAGGATCAAATTATGGTGGCCCATTGTGCAGAAACCCCTTCATGTGCACGGTAGAATTGTGCCTAATTGCATTCCAGTGGTGCGATTAACAATTTGGAAGGAAGAGTGTCAGGCATTCAGTCTCAAAATGTGAGCTGGAGTTCACAATATGGAGAAATTGTGTTGTATCTTTAGAACATATTTATAAGCATTTTATGTTGTTTCAGCCTCCAGTTAATTAACACTGCTTGTAGAACCTTTACAACCTGTAACACGTTAGTTTTCAGGAGACAAACCAGATAATTTCTGCTTTGAAAGATTTTGCATGATAAAGCAGAGTCTGTCATGTATTTAGGGATGCCTCTCAACCTACTAAATTTTACACCGTTTACTAGAGCTGCAGAGGTGAGAATCATTCCCAAAACTGTTGAGAGTGTTTAAACCTTGTATTCATTACAGCCATTATTCTCTCGTGCCCAGGTTTTTGCATGGAAGGTATTATATTAGTTTTTAAGGTCATACAGGGAAGTAAAAAGGTTGTAACTTAAACCTAAAACAATAATATACAATCCTGAAACTATTTATTTCTTTGGTTCCCATACAATTTATCAGAGCTGATGAGAACAGTGGCTCAGGACTGTGATAGGATCAAGCAAATGCATGTTCCATCCAGTCACCCAAGCAAAGAAACCAAGGTAGAAGGAAAAAAAGGCTCCAACTGACATACAGGCCCATCTGCCTCATATGAATAACAGCTTTCCTTTCTCTTTTCTCCTCCTTTCTTCCC